>PVKB01002773.1:52455-252029 GCA_004027205.1 Ctenodactylus gundi | reverse complement strand
AAAAAAAAATTCTATATGCTTTAACTTATTTCCTTTGTGTCTATAGTCCAACAATGAGAGACAGTGAAGGCTGACAGATGGTGCTCTTTTTTGACAAATGATTTTGTTAATTTAGAAGAAATCTGAATCTTGGACAAATTTTCATTCTTGAAACATAAGGCAGTATAAATTTTATTGTAAATAAGAAATAAACATCTTGTATATCTTCAATTATGTTCACATACTTTCTATAAAGAAACAAATCCAAAATATAATTAATCTTCATTCATAATATGATTTTTTTTTCTCTAGGGACTTTATTAAAAACGTTCTTAATGTGGTACAACCTATCATTGTTTTTTATTTGTTTTATTTTGTTTTGTTTTTGTTTTTTGAAGCAAAATTTTGCTCTGTAATCCAGGCTGATCCTGGACTCACTAGGTAGCCCAGAGTGGGCTTGAATGCACAGTAATTCTCCTGCCTCAGTATCCCAACTTCTAGGATTTAAAATAGGCATATGACACCACATCTGTTTTCTGTGATGCTGGGCAATTGAACTCAGTAAATTTTGCTTGATAGACAAGCACTATAAATAGCAAGCCCTTCTATTAGCTTTGTTTATGAAATCTTGCAGTTAAAACAGCAGTTTGGTCAATAAAAAGGGAATACTCCATATGAAGCATTTATATAAGCACACACACACACACACACACACACACACACACACACATTTTTTCCAATGATGATTAAAATTATCCATAAAAACATTACTGATATAATAAAAGATTTCTATAAGAGCCAAGTATCTGCCAGTTTTTATTTTCTTACCTTCTGATATTTTCATCAGTTTTTGAAATTGATATCTATTTTTAATACTTTTCCTTTTTTATTTTTATTTTTTTACCCATTTTGTTAGTGTGCATATAGGATACATGATGATTATAATAAACTTGAGAGTCTTGTGCCCATCTGTATCACATCAATTTCACATTTCCTTCCCTTCCCATCTCAATTTTTGCCCTGCCATTCTCTCCCTCATCTCCTCTGACTCCAGTCATCTGGCCCTTTTGACTTTATTATTTTATTTATACTGTATTTCTCATGTGTGTGATATTTAACCTTCTGAGTTTGATTCAATTTACTAGCATAATGGTCTCAAGTTGTATCCATTTACCTAAACATGATAAATCTATCTGTCAGAATGGGAAAAAATATTGCCTCCTACAGTTTGCAAAGTAATTAATAAATAAAATATACAAGAACTGAAGAAAAAGAGAATCCTGAAAATCAGAGATACGGTTTAATTGGCAATTAAATGAATAGACAGTTCTCAGAAGAAGTACAAATGACTAGCAAATACATGAAAACTTGTTCAACATCATGATCTGTTAGGTGCAAGCCAAAACAACACTGAGTTACCATCTTGCCCATTAGGAATGGCTTCTACGAAGAACTCAAAGGTATTGGACGAAAGAACCTTTTTACATAGCCAGTAAAAGTGTAAGTTGACATGAGATAATGGAAAGCTTTATGGAGACTCCTCAAAAAAAAAAAAAAAACTGAATATAGATATTCCACTTGACCCAATGACACCTCTTTTAGGTAACTTTCCAAAAGCGCCATATCAGAGAGCTATATGCATACTTGTGTTTAGAGCAGCACAGCTTGTAATAGCTAAGTCGCACAAGATGTTGAAATATCCATCAGTATTCTAATGGACACTAAAAATGTGGCATGTGTACATCATAGAGTGCTCTCCGCTTTCTTTCAGCTAATTACTTAATGTGCTTACTTGTCCAGATAACAAATAGAAAGTGAAATGTCTTCCCTGGGCCTCATGCTCTTGAAAATGCCAACAGGAAAACAGGAAAGAGGACAAATATTCCTATCAGGATACACCCACTGTGACACCGATAATAAACAAATGAACACATAGTGAATGACATAACGGTAAATGGTGTACAGCAAAGGATCCAGTAAAAAGTAACAGGACAACCAACTGGGGTTAAAAGGACTCAGACAGTTTGAGTTAACTATTCTTGTCAGATATAACTGTTACACTCTCTAAGAGAATAAAAAGACCCTCTTTGTAAGATTGTTTGCCTTTATATTCTTGGTTTTCTTGCTTAGGATTCCTTTTTATTGCAGTATGGATTATAATTTTAAGCAGAAATAGATAATGTAGTAATTGTCTTGGTGATGTTTTCATGGCTGAGACTCAATATCCGATATCCACAACTTAGAGAGGAAAGATTTATCGTAGCTTACTTACTGTTTCAGAAGGTCTCCACCCATTCATGGGTGGGTGGCTGGAAAATGGTGGAACTACATGATGGGGCTGCAGTTGGAGCAAGAACCAAAGTTTGTGGGGCAGAGAACCTTGCAGCATAATGGAAGAGAGGAAGTGAGAAGAAGGGAAGAACCAGCACATGCACTTCCGTTTTAATCCCCAAGCAACCACCCCTTTAAACCAGGCCCTACCTCCCTACCCTACACAGTATCCACAGGCACAGGAGGCTTTTTGGAGACATTTCATATCCAAACCAACAAAGTATTCAATTTAGTATTGCATGTAATCTATTAGAGTAGCAATTGTTTTTAAACTGTCGAAATGAATTCTAGTTAGTTATGTATACCAAAAAAAAAAAAAAGCATGTTAAGATTATCTTTAATTTTATTCTATTAATATATCTCTAAAACTTTTTTTTAAATTCAAAGTATTCTCCTTTGTTTGAAGGTTATTAATGTGTAAAACCATATAATAAAAACAGTTTCAGTGAATCCCATAATTCAACTGTGGGCTTGAGGTCTAAAATATAAGGTTTTTTTGACTATTTTTCTTAAAATGTAGAGAATACATGGGTTTATATTCTGAAGAATACAAAATTTACCTTTGTTATAAATAATTTCAAGTTTTGCAAAACACGTGTTTTCTTAATTTTAGTTTTCATCCCTTGATGCATGGTAAAACCAATGACAGTAAGAATAATGGACATTTGATGTTCACTTACTGGGCATTAGCAATGCTCAACTCAGCAGCCTTATCCCATTTAACCCACTTAACAACTCCCTGAGTTCAGTAGTAATATTCACTCCATCTTGTAGATTAAAAATCGGAACTCAGAAAGTTCAATTACTTTACCAAAGTCACATCTTAATAACTAAGGCAACTTGTTGAGACCTGAAAGTTCAACAACTATGTTTACAATCTAAAAAGTTAACCTGCGATGCTTTTGTGAATTCTGGTAGAAGATATGAAATTATTACTAATATTAATAATAAAAGCCATATTTTCAAAATGTTTGCTTCAGAATTATGAACCAAATTACTCCAAGGGAAGACAAAGGTGACATCTACCCTTGCATAGGAACAGAAATACAGAGCTTAGGTGACCCTAGTTTGTTTTCTAAAAGTAGGCACACCTATTCATTTTTTTTTTCCTGAGAGTTCCTCTATGTTCTGAGACAAAAAAAAAAAAAAAAAAAAAAAAAAAAAAAAAATCTGCCATCTAGTTCATAGAGAAACATGGCTCTATAATCCAAGGATATTTACCTTATGAACATCAGTTTTAGTTATGTTTTCGTTGCTGGGAAAGAATACAGGACATCCATAATTTAGAAAGAGAAGATTTATGCTAGCTCACAGTTTCAGAAGGTCACAATTTTTCATGATTGGTGGCTGGAAAATGGTGGAATCACATGGCAGGGGTATGGCTGGATCCAGGCCTTATGGCAGGGCAAACCAAGCCAAATCTAGGAGAAAGGGAAAAACCAGCACACATGCCTCCAGGCCAAGCCCCAAGCATCTGCCCCTTCTAGCCAGGCCCTACCTCCCACAGTGCACAGTATTCTTAAATAAATGAGGTTCTGGGGGAATATTCTAAATCTAAACTTCAGAAACATCTTTGACAATAAAATCTGGAATAAAGGCACTTAAATTCTATGCTTCAAGGATGGCCAGAAAGACCAAAAAAAAAAAAAAGAAAGAAAGAAAGAAAGAAAAAAGAAAAAGAAAAAGAAAGAAAAGAAAGAAAAAGGAAATTTGTCAATCCGCAAACCTATGTGATCTGATTTTAGAGTTTATGACCATTTGAATGAAGGCCCCAAAATTCATCCACACCATCACCCCCAGAACCTGTACTGTTTCCTTCCATGGCAAAGGATCTTGAGATGAGTTTAGATTAATGCAGGAGAGGGTCGTGAACTAAGGAAGGCAGGTGTCTTCCAGAAACTAGAAGAGGCAAGAAAATCGATTTCCCCTGAGCTCCTGAATGGAGCCAGCTCAGCCAACGGTCTGACTTCAACACAGGGAGGCAAATTCTAGATCTTTGATATTCAAAACTTAAATGAATAAATTTGAATTGTTTAAAACCACTAAGTTTTTTTTTTTTTCAACTTGTTACGTGGTAGAAAAGTGTAGTAGGAAACTAACAAGAGGCTGTTAACCACGTTGGTGCCCTGAACTCGTGAATTTTTTATTGTTAGTTCTACCAAAGATAGAGCTCTGCATGAAGGTGCAGATCAGATTAATGGTCTTCAATGCCTGAGAGTCTTTTTTTAACTGAGGTATTTATACAAGTTATGGAGTTAAAAAAGTAATAAGTAATTTTGGATAAGATCTATGGTAAGTTGCCTTTTATTATATTATGAAGGAAAACATAGCCATGAAAAAGAGTTAGTTTTGCCCTGCCATTCCTATTCTCCCAATGACATGCTTAAATGATCCATTGACCATAATCAAAGATATTGCAATATTTATGCAATTGCTTGTCTCATATCTGAATGGTTAAAACTATTCTTCAGCTCAGTCTCATCCCAGACATCTCTGGATTGGTTTTTATCATCTAGGGCTTTCTCCAGTTTTGTATTAAAATAAGCAACATTAAACCTAACTTACCAACTAGTACTTGACCGTTATTATTTTATTCATTAGAACTGGTGTTACCGCACACACACACACACACACACACACACACACACACACAATCTGCGATTTGAAGATCAGCAAGAGATAGTTTGATGTCTTTAAACAACCCAAGGATAAACACAGTATCAACTGATGCTGACTTTAAAATAAAATTACACTTTTCTGTACCTAGATATCTCTTCTTTTCTCTGAATTTCAATGAACTTTGCCACTTTTTTTTTTAGAAATTGCTGAAGTCTCTTAAATATCACTTGGCAATGACAAAACAACTTTGTTAACATTGAGAAATTCTGTTAGAAAGTATGGATGTGATTTAAATAGTAAAAATGCCTTTTAAAACATTTTACAATTAATAACAAATCTTTACATGTTGCTCCTAGATTTCAGGTGACCATCATTCCTAATTTTATTTACCTGTAGTTTTGAACTGTCTCAAAAAAGAATGCTTTATGATTACAATAGATGTGGACTCTGATCAACTGCTAAAGAAAATCATGAATCCATATGTCAGTCATGAGCGTTTCCTAATTAAAACTGTTAAGAAAAGATGTGGAGCCATCAAGAATCCAAATGATAGAATTGTCCCACTTAGTAGCAATGAGATGACCTACTGACACACACTGTCTATTGTTGACAATGACAAAGACGTTATGCTAGAATTTACTTGGAATTTAAATCCTGAAAATAGTGTTCAGCTTCATAGTTTGCAAACATATATTCTTAGTAATGCCTTTGTTTCTCAACAAATATAGCTGATATTTCAAAAATAATTTCTGTTCTTTTTATTTGAAATATAAATATGCAAATGAATAATTTGAAATCTGGTAAAGCAAAGCTTTCACTTCCCTGCAGTGGTAGACCCATGCTACCTTATGCTGAAGGGTTGTGCATGAAAGGTCTTGTGCATCTCAAAGTTCTAGTTCCTACGTGGCTGGCTACCTGTTATGAATTATATCAAAAATATCCTCTAAAAAATTTCATGAGATCAGAGGAGGCCTTTGGAATGTGACAGGATCATATGAGTACCCTACTCAACATTGGAGTAATCCAGTGAGGAATTTATAACTTGGCGTGCTGAGCAGAGGCCTGGTCAGAAAAGGTGGGGGTGTGAATGGAAGGGTGTATTCTTGTCCCCAGTTCACCGCTTTTCTCTCTGCTTGCTGGCTGCTCTGAGTGAAGCAGTTCTCTTCATCCAAGTCTCTCCATCACAGTATGCATGCCTCAAAGCGTGTCCATTCTGGAATGAACTCACTGCAACTGAGCCAAAATAAATCTGTCTTCTTTTAATTTGACGGTGTCAGGTATTTTGTCTCAGTGACAGGAAACTGACTCACACTGTCCCACTGAGGGCCCCTGCTTGTCTTTTGCCAATATCTTAGTGTTAGACCGCTTGGTACTGCTTACTGAGGGACGTGTGTCTTGGTATAAGAGAAGTACTCCATTCTCTTGTGGCATCTGTGGCCTTTTTCCTGTGTTTCTATATTTTGAAGCATAGCTAAAACCTGCTAAAACATGTGGGAGTTTACAGGCAGGAAGTAATCTTGCGCTCCTTTCCAAAATAGCAAACATCTGCTTGTATGAGAATATAGAATTCAGGGTCCAAGATGTTTTCGTGTCCTTGGTTAATAGCCAGGCTTTTTCAGCTCCTTGTCAGGGTGCATGTACCTTTGTGTGTGGCTTGCAGCCGGCACAGGTCTTCTCCTGCTTCACATTGCGGCTCAGCATTGCTTGTTAGGAGTAAGGAGCCCATGGTGGTGCCAGGAGAGTATCCACCCGCCCCTCGGGATTGCCAGGTGTTAACTTTTGCCCTGCCCTAATGACAGCTCACCTGTGCAACTTAACTGATGGCTGCCACAGGGTGAGAAGGTCTCCTCTTCCTTTTCTAGTGGCAGGTGGTTCTGTTTTTACACCTTCCTCACAAGCAGTTGTCCTTTGTCTTACTTGTGGGAGTGAAAAGCTCTTGGGTCCTTCTCCCTTGGTTGCGGAGTTTTCTTTTGTATGAGAGAAGAGCCTGGGGGTCAGATTGGGTTTTGTTTCTTTGAAATGGTCAAGGTGTTCTTTCAGGTTCCCTGTTCTGCCTTCAACCATCCTCTGTGAAGGCAGAGAAAGGAATCTTTTGTGTGAGGGATTCCTGGGGACTCTAAACTCCCACATCAAACCGCTTTCACTTTTAAGAATTCTCTCCCATTTTAGTTTTAAAAAATAAAGTAAAATCTGCTTTTAGGCTAGTCGCCTTTTCCTGCTATGCTGTGCCAGAGGAGCAACATTCCTGGGGAAGGTCTATCCCGCTCTGCCTTTCATGTCGTCCTATTGTCTTGGAATATCAGCTTTAGTTAGAACTCACGAAAGGTCACATTCTGAAAGATTACTGGACTTTCTTTTTGTTCTTACATATTTCAATGGTCATTGTGGCTTTCTGCCATTTAAGAAGAGTTGAACAGTGCATCTTATCATTCTTTAATGTAATGGAAGTTTAAAAATCAAGATTAAAATAGTTTTAAAATTGCTTTTGCCTTTTCCACTTTACCATTAAAATCAATTAAGATATGCTGAGTATTTCTGTGAATATGTATAAATCATTTCTGACACTTTTATACAAGTATTGTTTGCACGTAGGACATTTCATTTCATTCAAAAAGATTTCTGACATCTACATTCACCAGTTATATATTTTTAATCAAGAAATAAAATGAGCACAGAAATTTTTATTTTGTGAAAAAACATACACGCATTATGCTATTTAAAAGTTTTGAAGAATTAATACAGGATACAATTAAGCAGTGTTCAAAATTTAATCTTTATTTGTAATTAATTTCCCTTCTTTGGTGACAAATGCTATTTAATTGACATCTATCAGCCAAATAATAGGTGAGGTGTCCATCTGAACATTATAGCATTGATGTTCTGCAGGAGCTTCTGTTCTAGTCGAATTCACCTGTCACATAGCAAATGAGGCAAAGGCCTGGTTAAAAGCAAATAATTCAACTTAATTATCTGTTTTCTACCACTAAAGTTACTGGATAGAGATTTTTAACATAATAAGTTGGTAGGACCTCATACAATCTGAACATTGTGTCACCGGAGATCAGTAATAAAGATATTTTCTAAGACTGAGAATTGGCCAGATTATAGCATAAAATCCCACCTGTATAAATCAGAAACACAAATTTAAATGTGTAAAATGTAAATTAAATGCAAGTTATAGTTTACAAGGGAAACCCATTAAACATAAGAGAAATGTATGGAAAATGTCTTAACATAATCTTTAAAATTATGCAATGTCTTAGTTACTTTTTCATCACTGTGACTCAATACCTGATGTGCACAAGTTAGGGGAGGAAATGTGAATTTTAACTCACAGTTTCAGAAGACCAAGCCCAATCAGGGGAGGGCAGCCACAGTGGCAGTGCAAGGCAGAGACAGAGGTGGAGGCAGCTTCTCTGGACGTTGCAGACAGGGAGCCCAGGCAAGTCACAGAAGGGATGAGGGAATTAGCACATTCGTTCCAGACCTTGGCTCATTGACCCTTCCCTTTAAGGTGCAGTCTCAATATCCCATATTCTGCCCTTTTGGGTTTAAGCCCTACCACACACCTGTAATCTATAATCTAATCCACATGCCTGTAATCTCCAATTTGCCGCAGGGCTGCCTTCCAGCACACACCCCATAGTCCACCCCTCAAGACCAGGCTCTCTTCTCCCAAGAGCACATGGTTCCATAGATAATACCCAACATCCAGACTCATGAAGTTTTTGGGGGACGCTTCAGATCCCAACCACAATACGCAGTAATTCAGGGTATCTGCTCTGCTCCTTCCTGGCTTTTCAGCCAGGGGCTTTCCATTGTTTTTCTCATCTTTCTCTAGCCTGTTTGCCTTTCCTCTTGTCTTCCCAGCAAGGGCTTTGTTCTTTCCTGTTCCATTCAATAACCATTGCTTGCACTAAATAATAAAGAAAAGAAACAATGCAGTTGTTAACTACATTAAAAGTAATAAGGTTAGTTCAGCACATCTAAATGGCATTAATTACTCCTTACAGAAATATACTAAGAATGGGATTGGGATAATTCCATTTGGGAGAAAAAAAAAAAAAAACAAGCTGAGATTTTACCCTTCTGCCCATCAACAATCATAGAAACGTGAAACTCAGTTAGCTCAGAATACAAAATTTAGGACGAATGTCATTTTATGATATTCCGGTATAAATCATTTTCCTAAACAAAACAACCAGAGGCTATTGGGAAAATAGGTATAAATGCCAACATTAAAAATTTAAAAACACGTTTTTATGAGAATGTTAGGGGACAAATGAGAACACTAAGAGTAAACCAAGAAAAAGCCCAATCAAAGTAATAGAAAGAAAAAAAATCACAAAATAAATAGAGAAAAGCAATGCTACAAAATACACAAAGATAGGCAATGTCAGAAAAAGTCAAAAGAATTTGTTATAGATTTTCATTGAGGTAGAAGTACAATGTTAAGTAGTACAAAAAGTACAGCACACTAATCACAAAAGTGTAATTAACACAAACTGACAAACTGATAACTGGGCTTCTCTCTAAAGTGTTAAAATCATCCCCACAGAGACATATGCACACCCATGTTTATAGCAGCTCCATCCATAATAGCTAAATTGTGGACAGTGCAGAAATGTGACTCAAACCGGTCTCTGAAGATTGAATATCACATAGTCCGTCTAATATGAGGAAAAGACTCAAATGAAAGACATAGTGGAAAATAAAGAGATGGACTGGGGGTTGGGGGAGGAGCTATGAGTGGCTGTGAGAAGAGCGGAAAGAAAGAGGGAAGTGACTGTGAAGTCGATGTCTTATGTATGGACGCCAATTCCTCAAGTTTCATGTAACAATTGTAGATCAAAAATACACACTAAGAAAAGTAGTAACTCTTGGGAAAATATATGTTAAAGGGTGATTCTATTCAGGTACTATTTTTTTAAAGATTAATAAACTCTAATAGTGATTTAAAAAGGTAATTCACATTATTTCCCTCACATTTTAGTATCATCTTAAAATGTGTACAATGTTCTGTGCAGTCAAACTTAAGGGTTAAAAAATAATTATTATAAAGTAATGGCATTTAGCTGTGACTGGACATAAAGCTGGAGGACTTATGCAGGCAGTGAATCTGTCCTTGTTCTGTTCACATTGATCTAAGCTCATGATTTCAACCATGGGTCGCTTCTTTTCCAATAGATACTCCTTATGTTTCATGTTCACTCTTAAGCGGATGTTATTTTAGTTTGTTTTTGACTGCTAATCTTTTTTTCTGAAGTGTTGCTTTATATTTTAATGTATGTATAGATTTTTCATTTTATATTTATATAAGGATTAAAAATTAACAAAGGTGTATCTCTTGTGAGCTAATTGTTCTACAATCCATCTCTTCCTCACAAACATCTATTTTCTTCCAGTGTTGACCTAGCTATTTAAAAAATAGCTTCAGGACCAATACTTATTTAACATAAGCATACTTAATTATTTTGATCTGTGTAATACTTCTGTTTGAAAATTAACTCTAGAATTATGAAGTTAAGAGAAGGCAAGTAAAAAACATGAATTTGTCTTATATTTTACATACTTTTTAATTTTTGAAGAAAAATGTTGGATTAAGTATTTAAAATTATATAAACAACTAAAATATTTGAATATTCATTATCTCAACTTGAGATAATGAATGTACTTGAATTTTATTACATAATAAATTTATAAATTTATTCCATCAAAAGATATATAAGTAAACAAAATTTATGCATATATTAAACTATAGTATCTCCAAAAATAATGTTTATTTCAACTTATTTTATGATCAAAATAATTTAAAATATATAGCAAACTAATTATCCCACACCTACCTAACAATTTTTTTTTCTTTTTATAACTCTATTACATGTGGTGCTGGGACTTTGTGTTATCTGATCGTAGAACCCTCAACATTCATATTCATTCTGCCATCCCACAATCTCTTCATGAATCCCATGTTCATAATTAACGTGGTAGCAAAATAGTTTATTATTAATATTTGGAAATGGAAATGCCCTTGAATATTATGTAACAAAGTTCAGAAATTAAATGGGCAGAAATGGGAGTCAATATGTTGACACTGTAATTCCACTACATTTTATATGGTATATTCCATTTCATGTATGATATTTATGAGATGTATATGTACAGAGAGAAACACAGAGAGAATAGAGAATTAAGCGAAAAGTTCATAGAAAATTATTGACTGAAGTGATACAATTCTTTGAGGGTTTAAATTACCAAGTGGAAAAACATAAAATATATTAGAAAACATAGCTAATAAAAGATTACTTTCTGCAAAACTAAATTGCTCAAGTGACTACTAATAAAGTTGCCTTTTCATCTGACATGGAAAGATTGAATAATTTACGATTGTTTCCAAGCTCCTTTATTTTATAACTTATAACCTATTTTATATCAGTTAAAATAATGCTCAAAATATCTTTGGTATTTTGTATTCAAGATTATAAAACAATTCTCCCTATTCTCTCTTAATAAATAAGCAGAATTGGGTAACAAAAAATTGCTCATGGAAATGCCTTTTTCCCCATTCACAAAGAGGTCTTTAATACTATCCAAAAGGTTGCACTAGAATATTGTAAAGTAAGTTACATAGCTATATATTCATTGTGCATCTCTATGAACTTTTTGAAGTTGGAAGCTACTTAGCCCCAAATAGTATACACTTTGCAGTATTTAAGAATTGTACATTATACCTATTTAATACATTGCAATAGGGGTTAAATTTTAATACACCTAGCCTTGGGAACATGGTCAAACAATATCCAAACCTTATTAGAGGCTTAATTGCCTTATTCTAAGGCATCTTTTCTATGATGCTTGTATAAGAAAGTGCCATGCAATACGGAGATTATTCTCTTTCCTGGGCAAAAAGGAGCCATTCTTACTTAATAATTGATCTGAGATTCATAAACTGAAAATTTGCTAGGTATAAACTAGAATGAAATGCACTGTATCATATTCTATATAAGCCATCCATAGACATTGATTCCAGTTGCTCCCAGGGTCTTTGAAGTTAAGATGGCTTACAGCAATCTGCTGGTGGCCATTGTGTTTGTTGTACCTACAGTCATAAAGTTATTTATATCTGGCACTCAAAATTCATGTCATCTGTATGTTTGAAAAAAAGATAAATGTCGTCTTGAGACTCTAGTAGAATATTGGTTCTTTACTATTCTTGACACATTTTAATTATCACTTTAATTTAATTTGGTGGTAACTAAGATGTAGACTGTTGCACTATCTTTACTCTTACATGTGTTCATTAGAGCAGAGAGAAAACATCTGAATGCCATGGAAGGATTTGTTTTTCCATATCCATTGAAACTGATAGTGTACTTTTGATAATGAAAGGGAATCACTATGTTTTCATGTGGTCTGCTCTATCTAGAAAATAAGCCCATTTTGCTTCCTCTATTAATACAACAGCAAGTCGTTTTATTCTGATTGAGAGTAGCTTGTGTATTTACCCTCCTGACCTAATGACTGAGGAGAGGCCTGGAATGAATATGCAGATGAGACAGAATTCACTCCAGCTGGCCATAAGAGACTGATAATAAGAAAACCTTAGTCTGTGCCCAAGATTCCCGAAATCCCACAAGATAACAAATTCTGTAGGCAAACTTTACGGCCACAGTATTAATTAAATCGTTCACCTGGGTCAGGTGCGTGTGAGCTGCGATGCTTGAGGCCATATGAAAATGCACAAATGGAGTTTATATTAATTGAGCTGCAAGAACAGGAATGGGGAGAACTGTCCAAGTGCTAACTTGAATCTAGGTAAGGCCTCGCTGGCACTTGCGGATGTACAACCATGCCTACATGTATGCTATAAATCTCGCTTGTTAAGGCATGTGACTATATTTTTTCCTCTGGCATACACTTTTTGTCTCAATTTAGAAAAATAAAAGGATCAATAACTTTGGATGAAGTTAAAAAAATAGGTACTGTGTTTCTATAACGGTATTTATGAAAGTTATTCTAACATTATTATAATAGTATTTATAAAAAAGTAGACACTGCAATAACTTAATCAAAAGTATTATAGTAATCTTAAATATTCAAATAGCACATAAAAATCTGCTTTTTATATGTAGTTTAGAGTTATCTGTCAAGTTTATCACAACATTGAAAATATAGAAATGACCCTTTTGTTATCATTTTTGTGGTTTTGGATTCTAAACTACAGCGTTACACACGCTGCCATATGCTAACCTCCTGAGCTACACTTCAAACTCTCAAACATGATCTTTTCTCCCACTTTTGTTGCTGTATATAAGCAATATACGGTGGCTACATTGAGTTTGTTACTTTGTGCACATTTCCATCGCATCAATATTACAGTCCATTCCCCTTCCCCTTCTTGACCTCTCAGTGTCCATCCCCTTCATTATCTCAAGACACCCCCAGTATCTCCTAAGCACAATCTTACCATAAGACAAATTTTACAAAAGGTTATTTAGTAATTTTTCCCTAAGAGATACAAACATCTAAAGAATTCTTGCTTATTTGCCTGAAAATGGGTATTTTGTGAAAGCCAAGGGAGAATCTGACAATTTAAAAAGTAATCTTGACCTTTATTTATTATTAGTTGTCTATTAATGATAATAGTAAAATTAAATGTAGTTATTTTAAAGTTGAGTGCCTGAGCTCTAATTTATACAAAGCGATTTTTGTCCCAATTGTTTTTTTTTCCATTTCTTTGGATATGAATAGTCACTTGTTATCATGAGTTCGTACTTAGAATCTTTCTGTCCATCCATGTTTAGTATTTGACTTCCAGAAAACATCAATCATATTGATTATTGAGGAACTTTGTTAAAAATGTTCTTGCTCTTCTCAGGCAGACCCCACAGGGCCCTTTTAATTAAAAAAAGTCAAATCTGTGTAAGAATAGTGAACAGCATTGTTGGTGTGTGTTCATATTTTCATTCATTAAAAACAGGAATCATTTCATGTGTTGACTGGCCATTTGGACTTTGTCATCTGAGAACTGCCTGTTCATTTTCATTGGCTATTTTTCACTCAGGTCTTTGAATCTGAGGGGTTTTGCTTCTCTTCAGTTCTTCATATATTCTAGTTATTAGAATTCTTTCTGAGGTATAGGTGGTGAATATTTTTCCCAGTTCTCACTTTAGTGATAATTTGCTTTGCCATGAAGAAGCTTATTTATTTAAAATAACCTGTTTTGATGATTCTGGGGGTGCTTTCTTTTACCAACAATGGTGTATGTCAAGAACTCAAAGAGCAATGAATCCTGGTGAGGCTTTGGAGGGGGAGAATCCTTTTACAGGGTTGGAGGGAATATACACTGGTACATTGCTCCATGGAGAGCAATACGAAAATTCTTCAAAAGGTTGAAAATACTTTCATTCCTTTGATCCAGAAGTACCTCTTCTGGTAATCTTTCCAAAGACTTAATATCATTGTATAAAAGAGATACCTGTATGCCCATTTTTATAGCAGCTCAATTAACAATAGCTAAAATGTGGAAGACATCAAAATACCCATCAATAGACCAATGGATACATAACTTGTGACATACGTACACAACGAAGTACTACTCATCTATGAAGATCTAGTTTTGAGGCTTTTGAAGTCAAATGGAGGCAACTTGAGGCCATCATGCTCAGTGAAGTGAGTCAGAGGCAGAAGGTGAAACATCACATGGGTTCTCTGATATGAGACACCCAGAATACGGTCATTTCATAGAACTAAATGAAGAGAGAGTGGGAGCTAGTGGCAAGAGGGGACAGTATGGAAGGATTAAAAAAGGAGAGGGGAATAGGTTTGTAATTTTGGAGTGATATATATATATATATATATATATATATATATATATAATTTTATATAATATATATATAATGCATATATATGCATACATATGCATATATATGCACAAAATACTCAAGTTCAATGAAAACATGTATCACATATATACATATCAATAAAAAGGAAAAAAATAAAAACAGAAATCAAATAATGTGGAAGCATGCATACTCCTTCCATAAGAGATTGACAAATTGTGCAAGTATTCCCTATAGGGCAGAAAATCATTGATGAAGACAAATCAAAGGTTTCCAATTTGCATATAGATTATTTTATGTGTTTATTTATTTTAAAATTTGTGGTCAGCACCATTAACTCTATCACAGAAAAGAAAACAAGCAAAACAAAATATAACATTATAAGAACACTGATGGTTAACTGTTTTACTGTTATCTTAATAGACTATAGAGTAGATATCTAGCTACTATATGCCAATCATTATTTTAAGAACTTCATATGAATTTATTCATTTAATTCTTAAAAATACTGTGTCATTTAAGCATTATCGTTATATCATTTTATTCCGTAGGAAATTAAAGACAGGGAAGATGAAATGACTTGTTCTGTTAGTGAGCTAGACAATGAGAAGCAGTGTGATCCCAGAACTTGTGACCCTGATCACAGCTTAATTGCACTGTTCAAGTGTTTCAATTTGCTAAAACAAATAAAGCAACTGGGGACAGATTCATTCCGAATTCTGCTTCTTAGAATGCCATTCCTTTAATTCATAAGTGACTTTGCATATATTATTTCTAGTTGATGCTAGCCACTGTTAAAAATGTAAGAAATATTCAAATAAGAATTCTAAAAGACAGAGACATGTTTTATTCCTATCTAGTAACATTCATAAGGAAAATAGCCAGAACATACCATATTTAAAATTCAGATAAATTATAAAGAACTACCCCGTATTGAGAAGATTCTGTATTCCAGATGGTGTGCTGAGTGTTTTATATGCAATAACTAAGTTACTCTTGTGAGCACCCAGAGTAGTAAATATTTTATTATTATCTGCACTTTACAGATGCAGAAATTAAGGATCAGAGTGAATGAGTTATTTGCTGCACAGTGTGAGAAATGAATATATGTATTTACGCGTGCGCGCGCACACACACACACACACACACACACACACGCACACACACACACTATTCAACTTCCTCACATGAAAACATAAACACCTCAAATCATATGTGAAAAGAAAAGTTTTAAACATAAGAAGGTCATCTGACTGGAAGGCTTTCTGTGCTTGAGTAGGTTTAAAATGTAAGAAAATGTTTGCAAATCAACTAACAAGATAAAAATCAGCTATAGTCTATGAATAAAAAATATAGAGAGACTCTGTAGAAAAGACCAACATAAACAGGTGCTTCTGTTGAATTATCCTAGAAAGGGAAAATGCTCAGTAAAATTAAGCATCGCTACAGTAAGGATAAAATTAAACTTTTTCTAGCCATAGGCACAATTAACCTGTGAACATTTCTCCTCTCAGATGGTAATGAAGCAGGTAGCTTCATGAATTTGAGAACATAACTGATTCACTCTAATGGGATTTTCAGTTAGATCAAATCACACTTCATATTAGTCATCCCGAGGCAGGGCACATGCTGATTAACAGAAAGGGTCGCAAGAAAATTTTCTCTTTTCTCCAGAGCTGAAAGAGGCATGATTAGAGGATGTGATTATAACAAATATTTCTTCTGTCTACATAGGAGGAAATGTAGGTGGATTTTCCAGCCGTGAGCACACAGTTCTGTCTCTAAAATGCTACTACCTACTAACTTTGTCTAATAAATTCCAGTTTAGTAGAAGAAAGAGTTTATAGTAATTTCTTATATAATAGAAGAATGAAACTACACTTGTGATGTTGTCGGTATCTTGGGGTGTGATTTACAAATGACAAAAACTGAGGACCTGGTGCCACAGAAACTCACCACAGAAAGTGTGTAGTTTGGAAAGTTTCTTCATGGGTGGGAATCATGTGACCTGAATTTTTATCTTGGTTCTATTTCTAGTGCTCCTTGATTAAATAGATTATAAGCAACTACCTTTACTTTCAACTGTTGTAGTTTTACCTTCTTATAAAACAAAAGTTTGGAATCAGATAACTCTCAATATTTTTTGCTCATAACATGCTTTAATTCACCCTTACCTGCTTTTTAAAAAGGTTGTAACAGGGTCTTTTAAAAATGAGTTAAGTATGCAGAAATATCTTTGCGAGATTCTCTGAGATTCATTGCTCTGGTGAAAGTTTCCTTAAACTCTCAAATCGATGCTCTTGGAAGACCTCATCTCTTGGCAATGGAGCATTCTTATTATTCTCAGTATTCAAATTATGCACTACACATGTGAACATACTGTTATAGTATTAGTTTTTTTCTAAACACTTTGTTATTTTAGTTTTTGTTTGTCTTTTCCTTTTCCCTTACAACAGTTATATTTTCCACAGATCACTGCCTCAATTACAATATGCTGATGTTCTGTTAAAATATCATCATGACTAACTTGTCAATTCTAGTGTACGAGAGAGAAATGAATGTTCAAACAAAGGATCTATCATTTAAATTAAAGGGCATGCAAAATCAAATTGGAAAGTATTCTACAGAAAAGTGCTAGTTACAAAAACCATAACTTAAAGATTGCATGACTCACAGTCCATATCTTTTTAAAATTAAACTTTTTATTAAGTGAAACGCCAGAGGTAGATATTAATTTTACTGTATGTAGTTCAACAATTAGCTTATTTCTGATCTTTTCTATTTTACAGATCTGGATAATGTGGAAGGCATTGCTGTGGACTGGATTGGTAATAACCTTTACTGGACAAATGACGGCCATAGGAAAACCATTAATGTAGCCCGTGTGGAAAAAGCTTCTCAGAGTAGGAAAACTCTGTTAGAGGGAGAAATGTCCCATCCTAGAGGAATTGTGGTGGATCCAGTAAATGGGTACGTAATATTCTACCATTCTCTCAGCTTCACATAAGTAAAATGATATTAAATATTTTTTTACATATTTATTAGCAGTGCATTTTATTTAAATTCATATACATAGTTAAGTTCACATGAATGATCTGACTGGGAAAGATTATCAAGCAATTTCTTCTCTGAGAGAATATATTACTTAAAAACAGTCAGAACACATTGAGCTGAACTGAGTAATTGTTTGTACAAAAGACACATTGCTTGATTTATTTAAGCAAACTCCATAATTTCCATTTCAGACAGCTGCCTACCAAGATAATTAATCAATTAGTCAGGGAATTAATCAATTTAATTTTTAAAAAGCAAATAAAATTTAATGCATTCTGAATATAGCAAAAGTTTTGTATATTAGCTGGGCCAGGCATCTTTTAAAATAAATTACTCTTCCTCCTGTAATCTTCACATTAATTTTTAATTTAGTTGCTATTCTCACCTCCATTTTTATATAAATATAAAATTCATCCTTGATATGTAAAAGATTTTCCAAATACTAAAAGAATGAATAGATATTCAAATCCAAGGAGTCTTACCCCTGTATGCCACTGTTTTTTTAGAATCGACACTGTAAATCTTGATTTTAAGCACAGCCATAGTTTCCATTCAAAGACTTCATTTTATAGTATATGCTACTTTCTGAGGATAAAATATTTTCTGCAATTCCTACTAACATTTTCCTTTGATATTTATTCAGAG
This sequence comes from Ctenodactylus gundi, assembly GCA_004027205.1. NCBI lineage: Eukaryota > Metazoa > Chordata > Mammalia > Rodentia > Ctenodactylidae > Ctenodactylus > Ctenodactylus gundi. Next base: position 233,559 of record PVKB01002773.1, on the reverse strand, counting down.
CTATTACCTTAACACAAAACAGTACTCATGGGAATACCAAAGAAACAGTAAATTTCTCACAGCATTTCAGAAGTAAATGAATAGATTCCATTACCTTTCCATAGCCTCAATTTTTCTTACTTTCATAGCTAAATCAAGCCTTCATACATTAATCCAAACATGCAAAAATACTTAATTGAGTAGGAGATATATAAATCACTTATAAGCTGATGTCATTAATGAGCAGTTCCTATAATTTGAACCTCAAATACAATCAAAGTACATCTTTCTTGATGGTAGATGAAGACATTCTGTTTTCACAAAGTATAATTAATTATAATAAAATAATTTCAGTGATTTTTATGTGTGGATTCTATAAGTATCTGTTCTGTTTCTGGATTCATGAACCTACCCATACATCTGAATTTCATCTCACACCACCCAAAGTGATATGAAGCAATAGTTCCTAATATATCATGCAAGAGCATTTTCTTCTTCAGTACTCTGTTAGAGAAAAACATTTCTTGATAAAGTACGTATGTTATTTTCAAAGAGATGATTCAAATGTGGAGGTCATGGAATTATATTATCTAGCAGAAAATTTCAAGAACAGTAGTTTTATTTCTCTTACCAAAAGAAGGAACCCCCCAGCATCTTCGTGATAGGCAGGCAGCAAACTTACTCTTGAAACCTGAAGCATCTGCACTGTTCATTCCAGTTGGAGACAATTCTGATTTATGTAATATTTTTATTAAAGTCATGTCTGCATTCCTGTAACTCTATCCAACAACTGATCCCACATTTTCCTTTGATAGTATAAAGAACTATAGTTACGCTTCTTCTGGTAAACCTAATTTTATATATATATATAAGGCTAATATAATACAACATTCTGAGCATCAATGCAAAAAAAGCCTCGTGTGTGTGTGTGTGTGTGTGTGTGTGTGTGTGTGTGTGTGTGTGTGAATATCGATAGATTCAGAAGGAACTGGTGTCAACTAGAAAGTAAGGAGGGGAAAAATGCAACTAACGATAAATTCCAAATGCCCGATGAATGAGCAATGGACGTAACTTCAGTAGGTAGAAGTAGTAGAGGACAGAAACAGGCTGAGATGATGAGAAGTAACTAGTAGACACCTAGTAGACCTATTATCTGAGGCAACTTCTCAAAAGAGGTACCACTTAAGCCTAGAGATCGTTATAAAGAAGAAAACAAGCAGGGACAGTGGGAGAAAGAACATTTTAGGCAAAAACACTGGTACATTTAAAACTCAAAATGAACGAAAGATGGGATGTCAGAGAAAACGAAATGAGCACAAGGGGTTGGATTATAGACAGCGGAGTGGAAGACGAACTGAAGACAAAATTGGAAAGAGAAGCTGGACTTTGCCGGTCGAGAAAGTCTTTGTATTTTCTCTTCCGTGCAAAGGCAAAATAGAGAAGTGATACAGAAATTTAGATTTTTTAAAAGACTCATTCTACTTCTTGTGGAAAATGGATTAGAAAAGACTTGAAACAAAAATAAAATCATTTTAGTTTAGTTGTCCAAGTTGGAGACATGTAATAAGTGAAAAGATTTATTTTAGTGAACTTTATTTAAGGTAGCATAAGTAATTTTGAATAATATATTTATAGCAAAGCGTTTATGTACCTTGTTTTCTACCTTAATGTCCATTTCCAGCTGTATAAAAATCACTGATTTTCTATACTTATACATATTAATAATTACTCATTTCAGAGATATACACTCAAAAGCTTTATAACCACCTGCAGAATCAATAAAATATTAATGTATTTACTTGCTAAAATACATGTGTAGCTACCATATAGATCAATAGAAATCAATGAGACGTGGACTGTGCTCAAAAATCCATAATTTTGAATGGAGAGGATAAGTGCACACACACACGCCTGTGGAACTGAAGTTAGCGGAGCCGTCACGTGATGGAACGTTACAGAGGAAATGATAGTAACGCAGGCATTGCATTTTTTCCCAAAGACTGTTGTTATTAGCGCGTATTCACGACACGTAACAGTTATGTCTGACTGTAAGCGCTGGCACGCACTCACACCACATCGCCTCCCTTTCCTTGCCCCGCCTCTCCCCCTTCGCAGATCTGTCTCCTGGGTCCCCCAATCCCCTTCTTTCTCCCTCTCACTTCTCTGTGCTTTGAATTTCTCGTATTAGAGAAACCATGCGATCATTTTGCTAAGCTTGATGATCAAAAAGTTCATCTTTTTAAATGAATGATTAAAATGTATCCTTCTTTATAGCAGAGTAGTACCTATTTTGTAGGTAAACAATATTTTCTTTATTCATCTGTTAATAGGAGTATTGGCTGCTTCCAGGATTCAGCTATTTTCCCCATTTTATTGATATGTATAAGTGCAAAATTTAAGGTTTGCAATGAAGTTGAGCATTTTGTGCACCTTCGTATCTTGTAAGTGACAAGGACATTCTCATTCTCCTCTTGTCTCTCCCCCTACCCACCCTTGCCTCCCTCCCTGCCTTACCCCCTGTTTCACTTTTTTAAGTTGTGCTGCTATGAACACAGATATGTTTTTGTCACTGTTGTATAATGATTTCAACTGTTTTTAGAAAGATATTCAGACAAGGGATAGCTGATCAAATAAAATATCTATTTCTATTTTTTGAGGAAACTGCATACTTTTCCATAATGATTCTATCAATCTAAGTCACACCAACAAGATAGGAAGGTTCTTTTTCCCCACACCCTCAACTGCACTTGTTGGTCTTTATTTATTCATTTATTCATTTATTTTTTTACTGAGTTCTTGATAATAATCATTCATACTAAGGTAATTTGGAACCTCACTATTGTTTCTATGTGCGTTTCTTTGAAGGCTAAAGTTGTTGAATTTTTCCTTTTCATATAACTATTGGCCATTTGTAGTTCTTCTGAGAACTGGCCGTTCAGAAGCTTTATTTTTTTCTTTTCTTTTTCTTTCTTTCTTTCTTTCTTTCTTTCTTTCTTTCTTTCTTCCTTCCTTTCTTTCTTTCTTTTTCTTTTTTTTTTTCTTTTTTGGAGGCAGGGTCTTGCTCTATAGTCCATCCTCAGAATAAGGACAATCCACCTGCCTCAGCTTCCTCAGTAAAGCTGTATGCCAACACAGCCGGTTATTATGCGGTGCTTGGGGGTCAAAACCAAGGCCTCTTTTTTTCCTATGCAAATGCCCTCATTGCCAACTAAGCCCCCAAAAGGTTTTTAATTTGATATAATCCCAATTGTTGATTCTTGGTGCTCTTCTTGTTTAATAGGTGTTGCATTGAGAAAGTCCTCAACTATGGCAACGCCTTCAAGGGTTTGTCTATCCTATTTTCCATCAAGTTCAGTGTTTCCTCTTTTATGTCTAGGGCTTTGATCCATTTTTATTTGATTATAGCACAGGGTGAAAGATGTAGGTTTAGATCAAAACCTCTGCATGTGGAGAGCCAGGTTTACCCGCACTATTTGTTAAGGAGGCTATCATCACTCAGGTATGTGTTTCTGGCCCCTTTATGGATCAGAAGGCTGCAGGTGCTCAAAGTTATCTCTGCATCCTCAGTTATTCTTTTCCATTGGTCCACCTGCTTATGTTCAGGTGCATACCGTTTTTTAATCACTATTTTTAAATGTAACTTGATGTCAGGACCCTAAAGGTGCTTGCCTTTGTCTTGTTGCTTAGAATTGCTTCGGCTATTCTGGGTCTACTTCTGTTCCACATAAATTTTAAGATTTTTTTCTATTTCTATAGGAAAATTGCTGTTAGTATTTTGATTGGTATTGCATGGAATGTATGTATCAGCTTTGATAATAAGGCCATTTTTACAATATTGGTATTGCTCAGCCAAAAACAGGGGATGCATCTATATTTTCTAAGATCCTACTTAATTTCTTTTTCAGCTGTATGTTCAGATACTATTTTCAAAATATTTATTTATATGAATTCATCCAAAACTTAACCTCTATTTTCCACTAAACAGAGTACATCTATGTCAATTAATGACACTGCTCTTTCTATATAGGAACTATATAGTACATCTGCAATTAATAATGCGAAACATTCACTTTACTTCTATAAAAGTAAATTTATTAAAGATTTGATATATAAATATTTTACTATTGACTACTCAGTAATGTAATTCCATTTGTATATAGAATTAATGCTACCAAAGCTAAACATGATATTTCAGGGTACGATTAAGAATAAGGGATAATATTTTCCCTTAAATTATCATAATCTTAATTGTATTACACTCAATACCATTTAACAATTCTAAAAATGATATTGAATATGATACATGTAATATTATATTTAACACCATTGAATGTAGTATAAAGCATAAATGCAAAAGAAGTTATTATTGTTTCTTACTTATTTTTTCATAGCTGGGACAAAATACCTGACATTCACAACTTAAGTAAGGAAAGATTTAATTTTAGCTCATATTCTCACAAAGTTTTGGTCCATTTTTGGATGGGTGGCAATTATGGAAGCATATGGCGGGATGCTAGCTGGAGAAGAGCTGTTCACAACATGGCAGACAGAAAGCCACGTGAGGCAGAAAGGGCAGAGCTCGTGTACACCCTTCCAGGTCCTTTCTCACTGCTTCACCCCTTCAGGGTCAATCTCATTGCTCAGCTCCTTTTGATCAAGCTCCACCTCTTAATAGCACGTGGTTCCTCAGGTATGTCACACCATTCAAATACATGAGGCTTTTAGTGACATTCCAAATCCAAAACATAACATTCTGTCCCTGACCCACCAAAGGTCATATTCATCTCCTTATATAAAATGCATTTCGTCCTGTAAGAATTTCCAAAGATTTAACAGTTTTAGCACTGCTAAAACATTCATGTCTAATGTCTCTTCTGAGACTCAAGGTAGATTCTTACCCTTGAGTTCCTGCATAAGGTCAAAGAATAGTTAAACACTTCCAACTTACAGTGGCACGAGGTAAAAAAACCCCCTTCCAAAAGGGAGCAATAGAAGGATAGAAAACATTCTGACCCAAACAAGTTCTAAACACAGAAACACGGCAGGGCAAGCACTAAGTTCTGTACCTCCATTAAATCCTGCAGCTCTGTTTTCAACACTTGGGGTAAACTGGGTAGATGAGGCCTCCTAAGAGCTTGGGAGATCCCACAGTCTTGCCTCTAGCTGCATCCTCCGTCGCTTCTTCTGTGGGCTGGCCGGGCTTTTATCCTGCAGCTTTCCTCAGCTGATGATCCACGTTTCCAGCATCTCCAAATTTCTGGGTCTCTACTGCCCTCTAGCCTGCTCCCTCACAACATCCTGCCCTGCACTCCCAGGGGCACATTGCCTAGCTCCAAGGCATTCTTTTCAAATCTGGGTTGAAGCCTCCATGACCCCACAACTTTTGCATTTTAAGTGCCTGTGAAGCCAGTTCCATGTGGATGACTCTAAGATCTCTTATTGGATTGAGCAATAGCCTGAGCCCCATGACCACTGAAGCCATAGAAGCTTCTGCGTACTTAGAGGGACAGATGGCTGAATTCCTTAGAGAGTCACTTTTCTAGGTTGCTCTGGGGGTTTCTTTTTAAAGCAAAATCTTGTCTTGCCAACTTCTAAGTGATAAAGAATGAAGTCTTGCTGATCCTTGAAATATCCTCAAGGCATCTTTTTATAGTCCTGATTCCAGATAACTTGCTTCTTTTTAATGATAATGTCAGTAACAATAATACTCTCTTTGGCTACAAACTATAAACATTTTACTTTTTTTTTCTCTGCTGTCTTGTTCTGCTTCCCAGTATAGAGCTGGCTACTAGCTGCATATAGTACCCATGTTATAGCATGAATATTGGGCCTTTTTGAAATTTCCTAGTAGTCCACCACCCTTAGTCTCAGTTTCATTTGAAGTCTTGGGACAAGGGCAAAGCGCCAACAGCACTGTTCATTAGAGTATAGCACGCGTGGTTTCTAGACCGATTGCCGATATTGTTCTCCTGCCATCTGAAACTTTTTGAGCCTGGCCTTTCCCAGTCTGTACTTCTCTTGGCATACTGGTCTTGTGAGCTTAGGCCAGAATCTCCTATCAGGATCAGCTCACATCATTTTCAGTGACCAAACTTTTCCAAAATCCTCCTTCAAATCAGTTTCAAGGATTTCTAAACCACATCATCACCTAAAGCTACAACCCCTCTACTTCCCTGGTACCAATTTCCATCTTAGCTAGGTTTTGACTGGTGAAATAAAATACTCAGCATCTACAAATTAAGGAATGAAAGATGTATTTTAGCTCCCAGTTTCAGAAGGTCTCAGTCCATTCATGAAAGACTGGTGATGGTGGAAGCACGTAGCAGGATCCCAGCTCACAGCATGGCGGACAGGCAGGCAAGTGAGGAAGGAAGGGCAGAGCCACTGTGTACCTTTCCAGGCTCCGTCCTAGTGCTGCACACCTTCTGCATGAAGCCCCAGTGGTCCAGCCTCCTGTCCAGTCCCCACCTCTTGATAGCACATAGTTCCAGAGCTCTTCCACAACATTCAAATACCAAAGGCTTTTGGAGGACATTCCATATCGAAACCAAGACAGACAACAAAAATGTTTTACTGAGAAGAAAATGCTGATTTTGTTTCTTATTCCCTGCATTTCTAAGAAATCCTAAATAGAACCTATCAAGAAATGTCTTTAATGTCTTCAAAATAGAAGCTTTATTTTATAAAATAATCAGACCAGATTAACATAATTATTTGTTATGTATCTCACTCCTACTCAAAAATATTTTATATTACATCGTATTTATTTTTATGTATTGTCATAATTTGATATTGATGACAAATGTTCATAATATAACTTTTCTGTATGTGTGCATATATATGGCATTGAATATTGAAAATGAGTTTGATATTTTGATATAGTCTCAGTGTTTATTTTTATAAATTTGAGATAGGATATTGCAAGATGGCTAATTTGCTAAGGCTAGGCTCAAACTTTTTTTTTTTTTTTTTTTTTTTTTTTTTTTTTTTTTTTTTTTTTTTTTTTTTTTTTTTTTTTTTTTTTTTTTTTTGAGACAAGGTTTCACTTTGTAGCCGAGGCTGATCCTGAACTCAATATGCCAGAGCAGCTGTGGACTCAATAATCCCGCCTCAGCGTGCTGAGTGCTGGGATACAGACGTGCACCACCACTCCAGGCTTTATGTGGTGCTGGGGAATGTACCTCATGGCCTGTGCTCCCTAGGAAAGCACTTTAACCACTGTGCCATTCCTTCAGGCCCCAGGCTCAAATTACTTATCCTTCTATCTCACCCTCCCATAGTGCTGGGATTACAGCCATGTGTCACCACACCAAAGGAACTTTAAATAGACAAATGCATGAGTAGGTGATAACTAGTATGGATGCAGTTGTTATCAGATTGGAATATACTAGACCATATTTTATATAGGTTTGAATAAAAACAAAGAATGTCTCTTGCTGTATGAAAATATACAATATGTTTAGAATGTCTACAGTTGTCTCTCGTGTTTATCTGTATATGTATGTGTGCATGTAACTTACAAACACGCGGTTTGGGTTAGACAAACACAAGACAAAAAATGAATGTTGCTATGGACAAAAGGAACAGCTACAGTGAAAAATCACTGCAGTTTAAATCAGATATTAATTAATAGCAAAAATGTGTTAAGAGTATGCTAGATGATTTCAGGAAATTTAAGATAAGATGAAAAATAATATGTTTTATATAGTTGATTTATTTAAGTGAAATCACGATTCTGCCTCATTTGAATTAGATAAGGAATGTCTCTCATGTTAGCTCCTAAATTGTCCCAATAAGAAAAGAACGAAAAGAAATTCAAGATACAGAATAAACACATTACTAAATTTATTTCATGGATTAATAAAATGTAATTGTCTCAATATACTTTATCTGATCTGGAAGGCCTATCAACAAAAATGGAAACTGTGAATGGAACTTAAAAACATCTTTGTTGGCCTGAAATACTAGATAATATGTTGTATTTCTCAAATCTGACAGTTCAGAGCATAGCAGAATTCTTAGCCATGGAGGCAGATTTATTCATAGTATCAAAGAAATTCTTTAGGCTCAGAAAATGTAAAAGAAAGAATTTATAACAGGAGTATTTCCATGGTCAGCGGCTTAGAAAAGCTTTGGAATTTGTAAAGTATTGTTTGTGAAGATTGCATTAAAACCTACATTTTAATTAATAACTCAGGAACTTTCACATGACCCCAAACAACACATGTGGTAGGTTTTAACCTTATTCATGAGAGAATTGGAACATTAGCTCATGGCTCTCTCTCCCACTGTTAAGAGCTTACACAAAAGATTTGTTTTTAAAACAGATGCTTTTGTTTGTGATAGAAATTAAAGCTCAAAATCTCAAGGTCAGTCAACTGCTGTTATTAAACTTATTTGCAGCTAAATCATGTTTTGTGGGTTTGGGGTAGTAACAAGCAGCAATAAAGCAAAGATAATTTGCATCAGGAAGACAAATTGGATGTAGCTAAATAAACTCAGTCTGACTGTGCCCTTAAGAACAATTGCCTGCTTTAAAAATAATAATTTATCTGAGATTAAATAAAGTCAAAGTAGATCATTAACTGTACCACGGTTTCTCATGTCAGTCAGCCTGCTTTTTAATGATGTAAATTATTGTATCTTTTGTGAAGTAGACACCATGTAAAAATAGTAATGCCTAAAAAAAAATCATTCCCCAGAGTGAGTTTCAGCACCAAAGAAAATAGATATTTATGACTTCCTGTCAGGTCAATTAATGTGCAAGACCAGTAATGGTAAAGAGGTTTCCATATGGAGTCAAAATGACCGAGTTCAGTGCAGCAAATCTTTACTATGCTTAGAATATCACAGATGCTCCCTCTTAGACAGATAAAATTATGAAAGAAAATGTGTCAGAATCGAAAGATTATATGATGTGTCTGTCTATATTGTTGCTGATTGAAATAATATGCATGCACTCTGGTTTTTAATATCTTAGTTGGATGTACTGGACAGACTGGGAGGAGGATGAGATAGATGACAGCGTGGGAAGGATCGAGAAGGCTTGGATGGATGGCTCCCATCGGCAGATATTTGTGACTTCAAAGATGCTGTGGCCAAATGGTTTAACTGTGGACTTTCACACCAACACATTATACTGGTGTGATGCCTATTACGATCATATTGAAAAAGTGTTTTTGAATGGAACTCACAGGAAGGTAAAAGACAAATGCTGCTGTTTTTGACCCACAGGCTTTTGCTTTCACAGAACCTTGTTGTGTTGTGTTAAAAATACTTTCAAGTTTATTTTTACCCCTCGGAGGTGGCTGCCAATAGTCTCTGTGGGGTGGCTAGAAGAGTCTGAGCATTAAGAAGCACAGCTGGCACTCGCCTCCGGAAGACCAGCCCCAGCTCACTGTGGTATGCCAGGATTTGTGGGAATTTTAAAAGAAGCTCTTAGGATATCAGAGCTATTTAAAATGCAGGATTTTTTCTGCATTATTGATGAATTTTCTATGACCAAGCAACTCGTTTTACTTAAATGCATTCAATACTTGCAGCTGAAATTTAATGTGTGCAATATGAGAAAGTAATTACATTGCATTCATTTGAATAAAAACTTTGTGACATTGGAACTGAAATACATTACTGGGAAAGAATGGAGCGTCTGCCTGTTGGTAGGAGCAGTATCAACTTCCCTTGCCTCTTCTGCTGGAGTCACTGCAATTGGCTTTAATCTTCTTGAAAGAAATCGAGGGTGACTATGCAGCAGAAGCATCGTCAACAAAATGTCCCCGCTCTGTTCCGTCCTAAAATTACCTAACCGTGTGTAACATCAGGACTCACTTCAACTGGTAGTTATATATAATTTAGAAATATGTTAGAAATTACTAAATACTTCCTAAAACATTACATTTCTTTCCATTGTGGAATGTACAGTTGACTAACAATACACATTATGGATTCTGATTCAGAATTAAATAGTACTTTACTCAGTGAAGGTTGGTTACCTCATTGTAGCTCTTTAACAGCGCTCTAAATATTTCCTTCCAAATGAGTAAACTGGTTGGCATTTAACGTAATGTTATATATTATGATCATATATTTATATTTTGTTTAAAATGGGACTGTACACATGGTATAAATAACTATTTCATGGCTGCCACATTTTAGATTATATTAAATATTAAGAAACTCAGTTGTTCAATAGATGTTAATCTGACACAAAAAATGCAAAAATGGGCAAAATTTGAATATAAATACCCTAAATTATATAGCTAATGTCCTAATTTCCCTAACAGTAAATGTATAACAATGCCTTATTATATTGTATAAAAATCATCTTAAAATGACAGACAGTGAAATTATCATTTTTGGAGGGTTTTTTATTCATCTTCTGCAATACTACATGTGAACCAGGACTTGAATATTTAAAATATCATGTGATTCATTTATTTAAATAATAATAAAATACTTCTGGAATCTAAATGAATATATCAAGTTATTCAGATAAGAAATTTGCCAGTAACTCCTACCTATGCACTTGCGGTAACTGTTTCTTCAAAACTATAAATTTTTACTTTCTTTAAACTATCACCTGCCAGATTTCTTCAATTTCCAGGGGCTCAGGTAACTTAAAAGTATTCTGTTCACTCTCACTGCTATTCACTCTTTCCCTTGGCCATTGGAGGGGTGACATTGCAACACATGGGATGATATTAATTATTCAGATCAATATTTACTTAAGGAAATAGTCCTATAATATAAAAATGTGATGAAAGTCAAAATCATTTGAATGTTTGCCTTCTTGGTCATATTTACACTAGCACTTAGGAGAGAATTTAAGTGGATGAGATGTAAGTGACCTCATTCAAATAACGTTCCATAAAGAGAAAAAATGTGTTCACATTGTAAAATTTATTTTTCAACTCTACTACAAAAATATGACTTAGACTGTTAGATCATTATCAGTTTTGTTTATTTGAATATCATCTTCTTTAACTATATTTCTAAAGAGCAGTTCATATTTTACAGGTTGTGTACAGTGGGAAAGAGCTGAACCACCCTTTTGGACTGTCACATTACGGGAATTACGTGTTCTGGACTGACTACATGAATGGTTCCATTTTTCAACTGGATTTGGTAACAAGTGAGGTGACGTTACTGAGGCATGAACGACCACCCTTGTTCGGTCTTCAGATTTATGATCCAAGGAAACAACAAGGTATTAAAAATAAAGGAAAGCTTCTTTTGAGTTGCACACAAAATACTTGACTATAATAACAAAAATCTCTGCTTTGACAGGATCGTTGAAGCATTGTGATAGTAGTTATCCATCTCTCTTTAAAATCAATCAAACATGAGACTTTTGTTACCACAAAACCAAATTTCTTTTGTTCCAAATATTCTTATTGTGTGACCCTTGAAATTCTTCAACTTGAACAAAATTCAACTCTCTGCAAATCTTTCATTTTTCATGTTTTTCTTCCCTGAACATGTTGTTAGTTATTAACAATTTAAGAAATACACTTTCAAAGAGTAAGTAATACAAGTAGTGGAAGAAAAATTAGCTTAGAACGAACACTTAACATTTTATTTTTAAAAAACTGTTGAAAATATCAGTGTACTTGTATGATTATATGTATATATAAAGAATATATAATCATTTAGCATATTTAAATACATGGCAGTCTATCTGAATATTCATGTCTTGCTGAAATCAAATAATAGTACATGTTTTATCCTCTTGGGTTATTAATATTTATTATGCCTGCACAATTAGCATGACTCATAACTTACACATTAAGAAAACAGTTTAGTAGAATAAGCACTAGATTTTTTATGGGTGTAAATAGTCACTATTTTTATGGAGATATTTTTATAAAAAATTAATGAGCATATATTCTAATAAATTAAGAATGAATAAATTATATCTACAGTTTTCTGGCCCATATTGTCAACAGGAAATCATTTAACAATAAGATATTTTGATGATATTTAAGCTACATTAGGTATAGTAAGGCAAAAAATATTTTTACAAGCTGTTCTTCTTTCCTAGAATATTAGAATTGCTTTATTGATATATAAATGCAAATAATGCAAGAGTATAAAATAAATATTAATACACAAATGAGATAAACCTATTTGTTCAAATCATGAGAAGAAAACTCTAGTATACGTTAAAACTGCTAAATAAAAATAGAGAAAATTTCTTGGTTAAATTATAACATGTTTTATTACATTGTTAATAGCTATATCATTTTTCACCACTGTGTTCACTTAACTGAAATGCAGGCAGGACTGTGAGCAGAAAAAAACCTCTTCTCATGTCCTATAAGTTTTTATTTCCGAATTTTCATCCTTCCTACCTTCACAGTTATTAGCTCCTAAATTTCATCACACCAACCCATTCAAAGTCATCTTTTCCATTTTCCTTCTCTTTAGTGAGTGGTCCTCTTGAGTGTCATTGCTGAACCACCCAGACCACAATTTGTAGATCCTACACTCTCCAAGTTTTTTTTTTTTAATTCCAGCTACTTTAGTTAGTTAACCAGTTACATGTAACATTAATCTATCTTTCCAAGCTATATTTCTGAAAGATTTTCAGAATTAAAGACATTATACTATAGTAAAACATACACACTCAGGCCTATAGTAGTGAAATTCACTATAGCTACAGTCCAAAAACAGCCTAATGCCTAGCAACAGATATGTAGATTGAGAAAAACTGTGTATGTATACATGCACACACACACACACACACACACACACACATATTCACACACACATGCATATTTTCTTATAGAAGTACATATGCAATATGTACTATGTACAATCTGTTATTCTCATATATGCACATATGTAGTTATATACTTTTCTTATTGTACAATACATTTTATGTATGTACATGTTTGCATATGTGTATGTAATTTTATTATATATGCACATACACATAGGTATGTCCATATAACAGTCACTTCTTTGAATAGAAAATTAAAAACCCATGTGAGTTTCTGTGTTTCATACTAGGCACACAGTTCTCTAATTCCACATGTGAAGCTATGTTGGAAGAAAGACTAAAGGGACATCTTTCCGTAGTTTTCAAGAAAATTCAGATAAAGAAAGTATTGGTGCAGAGTGATTGTTCTGTGCTGGTTTATGTACTCATAGGACAAAATTAATGTCATTATCAATATTTAAATTGTTAAGTTCTAGAAACATTGAGTTATAGTTGTAAACTTATTTTTTGTATCTCACATGTGTCTATTATTTTTGTGTGCAAGCTATAACACATATTTAATTTTTTCTTCATTGAAACATACATGTACTGAACATACAGGTGGATGGAGAGAGAAGAGACTATTCTTTATCTTGTTAAATTGAAGTATCTGTATACAGAAACTTCTATCTTACATTTATACACAAGTGATTGTTCCCGTTATTCAATTTGCTAACCAAAAGTTTGATCCTTTGGCTCAATCATCCAAGGTTTATCAAAAACATACTCAGTGTCAGGTGTCATTTTTTAGACAGACCACAATTCTGTCTCTAAAAGATGTGATATTGAGAAGAAAAGAAAAATTTTAGTCCAGACAGACCAGTATCTTAAAATAGTATTCCTTTATTTATTGATTTATTTTTCTGTCAAGTGGCATGGCTAATTGAAGCCTTCTTGGCAAGTGCTCTACTTTTGGGTTATCTTCCACACCTTCTGAAAAATTTTTGTTTTAGACAAGATCTTGCTAAGTAGCCCAAGGCTAGATTCAAACCTGAGAACCTTCCTGCTGCAGCCCTGGGAGTTGCTGGGGTTGTAGGCATGCATCACTGCTTCTTCATAGCTGTTCATTTGCCTTTTCTGTGCACTGGACTTTAAAAAAGTATTTATGTACAGAGCAACTTAATTTAGAATTGTATCTTGTCATTTCTAATGTCCTATTTTTCTTCATTTTGATCTAACTTTATTTTGTCATATATAAATGTTTTAGAGTTTTGGAGTGTGGATTTTAGAGCTAAGAAAAATGTGTATCTATTTGTAAATAATAATAGTGATAATTAGTAACTAATTTGAACGAAAAATTTTCTCAACTTTGGACATTTGAAAAGTGAGATCTTTACATGCTTAATGGTCTCACCTGAGAAATAGATAAAAGCAATTTTAATTTTGTTGTAAAATGAAATGAATGTAATTAAAAAGCTCTATCATTGAAGCAGTATGAATTTTCAATAATATGAATATTGGTATATTAATGATATATTAATGACATTGATTTTTCACAAAAATTTTAATTAATGCAACCTTTGGAAAGTAGTCACTTAGTCATGTTTTAGAGATGTTTACAAACTACTACAGCCTCAAAAAAGAATACCATGTGAGCTGTATCTAAATAACTAAAAAGTTTTTAAAAACACTGCAACACTGTAAAGTAGAAAAGGATCTAAGTAGTTGTGATGAGAGATTTAGAATTATTCAAATTAGCTTGATTTTTCTACTGCTATCATGACAGCACAAATTCTTTGCTTTTCATATATTGTATTCACGGAAAGAAAATATATGTCAAAACTTGAGAATATATTTATACTTTGTATTAAGGAAGAATGTAAGCATAAGTCATGCTTGGTTTTTAAATGTATACTTTTTTGAGACAGTAGAATTTATTTTATACCTAAGGCTGGCCTTGAACTCACTGCGATCTTTCTGCCTCAGCCCCCTGAATGCTGGGATTATAAGAGTGTGCCACCACCACGCCTGCCTTTTGTTGTACTGGGGAATTGGACTTAGTTAGGCCTTGAACTTGCTAGGCAAGTGCTTTAACATCTGAGCTATTCCCCTGACCCTAAAGAAGATAATTTTCGGTCCATGCTTTCAGTTATCCTGATATATTATTTTTAGTGATTTCTTACTTAATACTGCTTTAATTCTTTCCATATTTCTGAAGATAGTCTGAACTAATAATACTAAGTTTCCACAATCTGAATGTTACTAAGCTATGGAGCATGCACTTAACTCTGCACCTAACGGGCACCACTCGGACAGGACACCTGAGTGTCCTGTGAAGAGCTGGCCTTTCTTTCCAAGGGCCTGGAGTGAATGTGATTGCATTCAGGAGCTATTTAAAATATTTCTGTGTTTCTAATTGAAGAAGAAAAACTGAAGTCTAATGACTCTTTAAGTTTAGAAATTGATACTGAAGTTAGAATCATTAATTTTCCTCATTTTTAAGTTTATAAAAAACTTTGTGTAAACATAGCAAATTAAAATTTCCTCTCAGACTAATTGAAAAATAATGCCATATTTTCAGTCCTTTCCCCTGGTCTCTGGCTCACAGTGATAATCTACAGAAGTGTGTTGGGTACTCATTGCACGCAGCAGCATTCTGGCAGCTCTCTTCTCATTCGTTTTTCTCTGCATAGCACTCTAAACCTGGGTCCATAGCACAGTCACCTAGCATGTCACTTTTGTCACATCTTGCCACTTATACTTTGACAATAAAATCTTAATCATTATAGTAGCTTAAGAAATATTTAAAATCTCCTTACTTTTAATATGTAGATAATGTCTCATAGTCAAAATTGATTTACTAATACCTTCAAAAAGCAACATGGCATAAGATGATAATGACATCACCAATGGGATTGTTGCTGTTGTTCAACTCTGTGAATTTGGACACATGCATAGCAAGGTTAACACAAATTCCCCTTGCCTCTCCAATCTGTAGACATAAGTGGCATCAAGACACTGATTATCCTAGATTTGTTTACTTTTGGTTGAGTGTTTATAAGTCAGAATTTGTGTGTCTTAACATTTTACTTGGTTTTATTTGAGAGTTTCCATCCTTTCCTCATGTTTGTTCATGAATGATGCTTTCATTAATTCCCTCTCATGACTACTTAATAGATGCTCGTTGCATGCCTTGTTGTTTCTCCATGCTCTAGTCTCTCTGGACCAGTACCTTGGCATGTTACACTACATATTCTCCTAAGACCAGCCGTGTTGCTCATTTTTAAGACATCACTGTTACCCTATGCTTCTTAGAATCCACACACTGACATGCACTGCACTCTGTACAAAAGGAAACCGTGTCTCACTACTGTCATCAGCGCTTGCTCTCTTTCTATTCACTGGAGATCTAAAGGCATTTTCCAAGATCATTGTCTACTTCCCAAAGAACTAAGTCAAGACCATAGTAGGTCTAGTCTGGGGAACCTCACTGGGATAGCACAGTTCTGTCCTCTTTCCCATCTGTGTCCTGGAACCTGCGCAGAAACTTCTTTCTTTTGCCAATGAGCAAACATATGCCTCTTATTTACCAGGGCATCATTTCTGAATTCCATTACTCTTTAGCACAAACTTTGACACTTTATTGAATATGTTCCATAGAGAGAGTATTTGTGAACATATTTGTGTCTGTGTGACGAGAAAACAGAACAAGGATGGTTATAGGTGGTTGGAATTCTTTGAACAATTTTGCTTCTCTCTGATTGTAGGTGACAACATGTGCCGAGTCAATAATGGAGGCTGTAGTACACTTTGTTTGGCTATTCCAGAGGGCCGGGTGTGTGCCTGCGCTGACAATCAGGTCTTGGATGAAAATGGGAAAACTTGCACATGTAAGTGTGTCTTCTTGTTACAATTATTGTTTATATGAGTCTCTCTGAAAAATAGGGAAAAAAAGGCATAGGACAAAACTAGAAAAGAAGGTCTGGGGATGTAGCTCAGTGACTGGAGCACTTGCCCCAGAAGTGCAAGGCTCGGAGGCTATCTTGAGCTACGCAGTGAATTCAGGAACAGCCGGGACTGCACAGCAAGACAACGTTGTCTCAAAATAAAGAAAGGAAGAAAGAGAGAAAAAATGAAAGAAACAAAGAAACAAAGAAAGAAAATCTAGGAAACAAAAATTCAAGTAATTATTTAGATTTAATTCTTTCTAGATTAAAAATTATTAACTGAGTTATTTTCTAATATACAGATGAATAAAAGGTAGTGATTCAGTTTTTCAGGATATCCTGTTACTGAAACATACAAACAGCTAAAAATCTTAAATATGTATATGCTACAGAATAAAATATTTTTTTTGAAATTGTAAAGAACTTCACTATCTTTAGCAGTAAATGAAAACATAGTTGTTCACTAAATAGGTCAAAGATAGAACCGTAATGTTGACCTAAAATGATTTAAATGACTTGCTAAGTTCAGTTATCTGTATTTTGTAATTTAGACCAAAGATGGAGGCAAATCAAATGAGAATTCTAATAAAGTAGAATTCATAGAAGTGGATAATTAACTAGGTTGTCCTAGATCAATGGTACCTTTATGAACTGTAGCTGACATTCTTGAATTTCTTGCATTTTATTTATCCAAAGTATTTCATTTGAACTTTCTTTTTTCTACCACAAATTATGTCTCTTAAGCACAATAAAAGCAATGCAATCATTTTTGTTGAGCATGATGTGAAATTTTGTGGACAATTTAATCTTGAATTTTGTGTTTGGTTTTTCCAGAGAAACCCAATCAGCAGGATGAAAGGATATATAGAACAGACAGACAAGCAGGTAGATAGATTTGGGAGATAATGCAAAATTTATTTATATGAATATCGGGTATGATAAGTCTCAGGATCCACAGTTAGTAAGCAGGAGTTTCAGAGGAGGTGTTAGTAAAGGCATAGTCCAGATGTCAGCAGGTTAGGACTCATTTAAAACAAACAAACAAACAAACAAAATAAACTGATATTTCAATTTCATGCAAATCCAAAAGCAGGTAAAAACCTAAGAACCTTATAGAATGTGGGCCCCAAAATATTTTATTTTCACAACGCCCACTTATTTATAACCTTCTGTAATTTATTTTTGATCATACAACTAGATAAAATAGAGTATTATTTGTTTTGTCCTTTATTTTACTTGGTATGAACATAAACTCTTAATGAAACAATCTTTGTAAATCTGATTTTAATGACTGTTTTTAATTGTTACCATTTCATGTTTGACATTTGGTGTTAGTTTTTGCTCACTGTTGTAGGCCTTTATTTTTTATGATGTGCAATTAATGTTGTACTTTACCATATACCACATATTCAATTTGTATTACATCTGCCTTTAACGTTTGCAATATTACAACCACGTTTTCAAATTTCATGAATTTTAAAATTTCAATCAATTAGTCAGTACTTTAGTTTTCTTCCCTCATCTTTAATTTCAATCCCTTATTTAGAATTTCTGACCTAATATTACTTTGAATCACGATACAGATTCTTCTGTTTAATAGATTGTCATTTGTAACTATTCAATTTTGTAATCTTCAATATTGATATATTTAGACCTAGGTCAGAGGGTTTTTTTAGTTGTATACTAAGCCTTTGTCTTTTCCTTTGTATATGTCTCACTTAACTTGTTTCTTGGGCACAGTGTGGACATATCTGCTAGGCAGTTTAATAACTTTGACATGCCAAACCAAGTATTAATGCACACAGTTTTTCTTATGAACTTCTTTGTTCTACTTCTATACTACTTCTTTACTTCTCTATCATGAAATGAAATGTAGTACAGAAATCTTCTTTCCTTTTGGTATGTTCAGATCTCACAATATAAATTACTGAATCATACAGCTTGTCTTCCTATCTAAAGATGGAAAGGCTTATTCAATTTCCAATGACATAATTTAAAAGAGTTCTTAAATGGAACCTTAAAACTAGTCTTATAGCCTATTATTGCCTAGGATAAAAATAAATATTCTCTTAAAATAGGGTCGATAAAATGATGAGACTGAACTCACAAAGATTTGTTATATTCATTATTCTTTGTTCTTATAGAACATTGAGAGGCAGTATCAGGTAGAGATACCTAAAGAGTATTTTGAGCAAGAAAACATCTCATTAATTCCTTAATTTCAGTTTTTTGGATTGGAATTCCATATATTTTTTGGCTTTCCAATCATTTTTATTTTATTCAAATAGTTATTATTTAAAAATCATGCAATACTTTTGAGTTATTCCATTTATATTGATATAGATATAAAAAGGCATTGATAGGCTTATATGAAATATTATAGAGTAGATGAAAAAGTAAAATAATAAATAGACTATTATAAATGTAAGAATGAGCTGGGATAAGCAACTGAGAGAGGCAGGAATAGGAAATGAAGTAGGTATTTGGAGGTGACTGACAAGCACACAGGTTCCCTTGTTTTCGACGTACAAACCACACATAAAAGGCTGAAATAAACAAAACAAAACCAAAAGAACTGCCAAAAATTTCAAAAGAGATGCTGGCTGGGACTGCACTGGCCCATCCCTGGCCCAGCACTGAGTCAGCCTATGATGCAATAGAAAGAGAGTAACGAGAGAAAACCACCCGCAGCTGTAGCAGACATGGGGAAAGCACCAGGTGTCACCAACTGGATGATAAATGCTTCTCCTCACATCTCCGTAAACCACTCAGACAGAAAGTGTGTCTTGACTGGTCCCTGACAGTTTTCCTATGTATTCCTCCTCTAATTAGATGATTTCTATTTGATCAAGACTTTTGATCATTCTTAGTTTAATAAAGTTCAGCTATGTTTAAATGCCTTGATAGTAGAGAACCCATGGAGACCTATTCTTGGGTATTGCACTCTAAGAGAAATGACCCTGTGACTTTCTCTAAAGTTCTAGACTGTAGTTAACTTGTCATTGTTGGCTTGTCTTCCCCGGCAGTGGCTCTCAGTGTCTATTTTTATCTTCCTGTCCTGCCACCTAGCACACTCTTGGCACAACTACCAAACCAAACCAAGTGAAACATGTTTGGCAGAATTTACAATCCAACATCTTTAAAGGAACCATAGCTGACTACATAGTACAGCATACTCCTTTGAAATAATAGGCTTAACTATGAAGGGAAAAAAAAAAAAACCAAAACAATAAAACAGGAAGGTAAGAAGTATTTGTTTCTAAACCTAGACTATCACTGCATAGTTCTGCATAAACAAAAATTCATTGCCTTTGGCCCATAAAGAAATATTCTTTGCAATTTTGATGACAAAGTGATGTTAGGAGATTTGCTTTCACAGTGGTGCATGTGATTTTGCACTTGGTAAAGTTTATAGAAATTTTTTGAGACTATTACATTCTACTAGATATTTTAATGTAGCATGGAAGTTGCCTTATTTCCTTTGAAACATGTTAAAGAGCAAATAAAACACCAATTTTCTTGTAAAGAACACAAAATGGGTTGATCTAAATTATTTCAGTTCCCTTTTATCTAATGGTAAAAGTTTTCAAGGATTTGGTAGCCTTAGTTTGCAGCTAACGATAATAAGATTCTTTGAGGAATACAAATGAAGCCTATGGCTGCAGAATATAGTATGAGAAAATATCCCTATGACATTCTCCTACTCTTATGCAGACTCTCCTGGGATTTTTGACTTAATTCAAACTAGATTACAGGCATGTGAGGAGAGTTAACAGGACTGGCCATTTAATCTGAGTCTGTTAAGCAAAATGGAGAGAAAAGTTGTACCCGATTGAGACAAGATCTTCCTGGGTTTAAGCATCCTTATTGAATCCATATAAAGTGAACAAAAACCCATTGGCAGATGGTCAAGCCAGATTAGATATCAAGGATGTTTTCTTATTGAACTTGCAATGTAAAACTCTATTGGAAAGGACACACTTCCAACAGAAAATATCGGCATGCTCTGTGATTGATTAAGATGAATTCTAATCCCCTACTTGGGAGTAATCAAGAATGATAACAGATTGGGCGCTTTACCCTGAAGAATCTTGTCTATCATGGTTAAATCCTTTTCGAAGTAGAGCTGATATATTGTTTAACATATTATCTTAGAATTTACTATGCTGAAAAAGTGTGTGTAAAGATAATTCATAAATACATTTCAAATTTTTTCTTGACATTTCTATGGGGAGAAGAAAAATTTATAAATTAAAAATGAGGACATGAATGATCTTATGATAGCAAATTAGACTTCAGAAAGTTCTTATTTTGTAAAATAGCAGGATTATTTTACCTGGAGTAATAAACTAATAATTCTTTAAATATTTCTTCAGTTTCCTGATGAATAAATGATTTAACTTTCCAATGTGTGTAACTCCCAGAAGAACAATTTCAACATTGCAAAAATATTGGTTATTCAGGGAATAGCATGGCACAGTTAAGTGCCAGTGGTACTCTGTGACCTTTATCACTGTCTGGGCCACTAGATATATTCCTCAGTAAGAAACAGTGCCCCACTATGCTGAGCCATTTATCTGTTTAGCTGTGACAAGCCTTAAGTTCTAGGATATGTGCAATCTCATCTGTAGTAAAAGGTTTAAGGCAATAATAAGTTTAGAAACCATTTCAGATGAATATTTATTGCCTTCTTGCAGGAGAACTCACAGAAGATTCTGTCCCACTTAGGTTGGCCACTCAGAAGCCCACTTTATCTAACAAAAAGTCATCTTATTATGACCTGAAGAAGAAAAAACAAAAATCGTAGCAGCTTTTTTTCCCACACTATCTTTCTGTGTAACTCAAAAGGCATCCAAGAATTTATTTCCTGTTTCCTGTTGGATATTCTCCTCCAGTAAGAGGCACTGCTCTCAAAATGAAACGAAAGCAAGCTGCAAATATGTAATGTAATAAAAAAGCAAATATATGTTTATGTAAGGCATGTAGGGACTTTTTTTGCAAAGGAAAAATGTTGTTATGAAAATTATCGTAATTTTCATACAGTTGACATAAAAATCATTCACTGAAGGAGAAGACAGAAATTAGTTTAGCATAGATAACAACTCAGGGTTTGGAATGAAAGGAAGCAAACTTAAAGATAAAGGCACTTGATCATGCGCATAACAGCTGAAGAAACCAAGGTGAGGAACACGCTGACTTCATTTGCTAAGCTGAAATCCAAACATGAGATGTTATGAAACTAAAATAAAATGAACCATATTGTTATCATAGTAAGAATTCTTCCTTTATTTCAGAAGACCTGGATATTAAATACTCTAGCAACCGCTCTGCTGGTTTTGCTAAAGAAACATAGTCCTAGGACGCAAATTTTCCTTCATAATATCTTAGGGAGTCGAGTATGGGACTTCTGATCTCATCCTAACAATGAGTTTCTTATAGAACATAGGAGAGCTACTCATTTTATGCCAGGGAAGTTGCAATTAATGTTACTGATGAATTGATATTGAGTAATTTAAAGTATCATTACTTTGTCCAATCCTTAATGACATGACTGAGCCACGGTATTTCTACCAGAAGTGGATCTGGCAGTGGAATTACGGTTTTTGCGTCAACTTGAGGCACAACTCTGACTCAAAGTTTATAATTCCAGCACTTACTAATATACTGAAAGCAATGTGAGCTGTGTTCAAACAACCAGTGCTACATATATTTTCACATCAGGCATTGTGCTAAAGCCACACACATTGAGCTTGAACTTCACGTGCTCTTTTTAGTACCAGGGGTTAAAGTTATCTCTTTCTATCTGTGTATGTATCTTTTTTTTCTAAGATTGAAAATAATTCATTCATATTATTTGGAAAGAAAGAGAAGAAAATTATGTATTATAAGAGAAGAAAATTGTCAGCCAATTGAACTGGTAATTGTTTTCTAAAGGACTTAGTAGTCCCCAGAGGTAGGGTTTTTCAGTATAATAAGGGCAATATTTTTCAAATCCATTAAATCAGACAACGAATAATTGTAAATATAAATTCTTTGCCTAGTTCTCTTTCAAGTGTTTTTTCTATGGTGTATATGACATTGTCCTCCATACTGCCAAGAGTCTCATTGAGGAAAGATGAAAAGTATCCAAAGAAATACTTGCCAAGTCTACAAAACACTAATATAATTGTTTGGAGGGTCTGTTTTGTCTTTTATGCAAAGATATGCATAGTTACTTTGTTCAAAACTGATAGATCAGCCATCAGCTGGGATGTTGTCATAAGCTCCACATTGCTACAGCAGAGCTGTGGGAAATGTCAGGCAGCCTAAACTTCTGAACTCCCATTAAACCAGATTATCATGGTTCACACTTTTTCCCTGATAATGGGTGTTAATAGCTCCAAAAGTACTATTTTTTATCCACATGAATCCTGAGTAAAATTGAGAATTAGTATTGATAATTCAGATTTTTATTTTAACTACCAACCACATATGCAAGATTTAAGTTAAGGTTAGAATTAACTTTTGATTTCATATGCTCTAGGAAGCTTCGGAACATAAAATAAAATATTTAAAAATAATCTGTACTATTACCTGTGCTGTCAAGAAGAGTCAAGGTTCTGAGATCTCATGTAAGCTAACATGTTAATCTATAAGTTTATGAATTGGAATGGATTACACAATTCCTATATTAGATGTAAAGCATTTCATCATTTGCAGCCCAAAAATCAGCATAACATTCATGTTGATAGCGTGTCTCCTCACCCTCCCTCTTCAATCTCATTGGGTGTCCATGGTGACATCCAGGTAAATTCATCAAAGAACCTGAATTTGTATATCAACTGAAAAGCCTTGAACTTAGGAAACCCCTGATCTTATGAGAGGCCTGTTAGGAAATGTATCCGACATCTGCACTTCAGGGGGACATAATTTAATTCTCTTGTCAAGAGAGGAAAAAAAAAAAAGAAAACAAAATAAACTACCTGCTACCCCAGAACACACTATTTCTATCTTCCAAGATGGATATATACATTTTTCATGCACCTCTGATAAAGAAAATAAAAACAGAAATGATATGTATAAAAATAAATGTCTCTACTCAACATACTAGATGGCTTGGAAGAACTGCAGATAAAAAAATTAAAAGTCAGGGTTAGGGTTAGGGTTGGGTTAGGTTAGGGTTAGGGTTAGGGTTAGGATTGGGTTAGGTTAGGGTTAGGGTTAGGGTTAGGATTGGGTTAGGTTAGGGTTAGGGTTAGGAAAAAATAGAAAGAGATTAAAAGTCAAATACATATATGTGATATTAATACATATAGGTAATGCTGCTAACAGTCAATATCTGAGGCTATAAATAAACATGAAATTCTCTCAGGAGGTTGCTTACTGTTGGTCAAGAATTATGCATATCTTGAATGGCTGATAATAATAGTTTCTTCCTATTCCTTCTCAGATATAAAACACTAAAGCAGCAATTTCTCTACAATAAAAATGTGTTGGGCATGTAGGTCAGTGTGAGGGACCTGGGCTCAGTCCAGTATTACACACACACCACTTAAATCAACCCACATATTCCCTTCCATTTCTTGACTGTCGACTCTGCGAGACCACTAAGAGAAAACAAAATTCTATTGGTTTTAATTTGTGGGCAAGTTCCAATTAATTGAAATTTAAAAAAAATTATTAGAGAACATGGAATATCTGAAGAAAAAACACTGAATACTATCAAAAATCATGAAGAGATGATTTTGATTCTTGTTACACATTCTGAACCTAATTTTCCCCACTTATACTCCAGGAAAGAGAAGTAGCCAGCAAAGTTCGTGTGTTGCTTTGTCTTCTGAATTGGATTCATTCTCATTACTTGTCTATAAGATGGAGATAGTAGAGTACTTTGTCCTTCCTAAAGTAATATAATGATCAGTTCAGAGGTTCAATGGAAGCAATTTTTAAATGAAAACTACAAACCTAACATAGAGTGATACTGTGTCATTGTTATTTTGATGTTGTTTTGATTTTGTTAGTTTGACATGATTGTTTAATTATTTTAAATCAATCTATATTTTTCTTAATAGTAGAATTTTGTTAGAAAAGCTTAAAATGTTCTCTTCTCCAGAGAAAGCTGCCAATACAGTACTCTTTTTAATTTTTTCTATAAATTGAAATGAGACCATACTTTTTCATATAACAAAATGACCTTTTATCTTTTTGAAGTATTAAAATATTTTGTTTAATATTATGAAAACTAGCATTCATATGAGTGTCATATATTTTGGAAGATAAAGTACTATAAATTTGTGCATATCATTTGTTTGTATCTATGTATATAAGGTAAACAAGAGGATCTATCATATTTTAGTGAACTAGTATTTTTTGCTAAATAAATGAACACATTCTTTATTGTTATTAAGATTTTCGCTGTGTGGTAACATCATGCAACATTTGCTATGTGGTAACATTTTAAGTCTACCCTTCATAAATTTCCAGAATACACTACAATATTGTGACTTTAGTCCTCACAAAATATCTTAGAGTGGTAGACTCGCTGGTGATAGACTTCTGTAGTTTGGTACCTTTTGATCCACGTTCCATTTTCTTTGCACCCCAACCTGTTTATTTGGCATAAAAATTATATGTATGTATGTTTGCAAGTAGAAATGTGTATAATAAAATGCTAGTTACCGTTCTCTTCATGCTCATTGGTGTCTATAACACAATGGTTAATTGAGCTTGGGATTTTCTGCACGTGTATCGTGACAACTTCCTACTCCTTTGTCCTCCTCTTTCTTCGTCCTCTCAGCATCTCCTTCATCCCCCTAAATTTCCAACATCTTGCACCTTTTCTCTGTTATCTATTTATACACTAGGTTTCTCTTATTAGAGAAACCATGTGATATGTAACATTCTGGACCATTTTGCTTACTATTTACTCTTAAAAATGAGATCCAGCCATCTAGGAAAATTTGGTTGTTATCTGGATCAGATATTGATAACTATAATAAGCCACACAGAGGAAGACAAGCACTGTATGTCTCAATTACATGTAGAACTAAAACAAACAAACGAACAAATAAAAGTAAAGTTCACATTTGCATGAGCTAAATAAAGCTATCATCATTCATATACATTGGATTTTCTTTTTTCTGACCCTAGTTAATCCTGGAGAAGTGTCGCCTCACATATGTAAAGCTGGAGAATTTCGCTGCAGAAACCAACACTGTATCCAAGCGCGGTGGAAATGTGACGGAGATGACGACTGCCTGGACGGAAGTGATGAGGATCCGGGCAATTGCTGTATGTGCATTTTCAGTGCTTACTGCAGCTGTGTTTTGCTGAGTCTTTTTGAGTTTGTGACTTGTCAAAGGAGTGTGTAAAGATCAAAATATCTTAGACACAATATGCCTTAATTTGTTTTCCTTCCTTCTTTTTTCTTCCTTTCTTCCTTCCTTCCTTCCTTCCTTCCTTCCTTCCTTCCTCCCTCCCTCCCTCCCTCCCTCCCTCCCTCCTTCCTTCCTTCCTTCCTTCCTTTCCATGTTACTGGGTATCAGGGTCAGGACTGACCTACACCCCCAATACGTGTTTACTTTTTGATATTCAGACAAAGTTACACGAAGTCACTGCATCACCCAAGCTGGACTCAAACTTGCAATCCTCCTATCTCAGCCTCAGTGCTGAGATTACAGGCATATACTACCCAACCCAAATTCAACTTCACTTTCTTAATCTTTTTTTTTTTTTCCCCATAAAGGTTGGAACATGGTTTGCCTCATTTGTATAGTTTTAAACACTTGTTTTCCTTATCTTTCTTCATCCTTCCTTTCTCATTTTGTTTTTTCCGTGAATTGTCTCCTTCCCTGATACAGGTACCACACCACTGTTTAAGGAGGCCTTTTTAGACATTTATTTTTAAAGATATATGTGAGGATTCAAAGTAGCCCCTTCTAGACCAAATAATCTGTGCATAAAGTCAAGGTCAACACCATTGCTTCTTGAGGAGTATCCAAGGAAACAGACGTGAGTTTGGAGTGTTATTGCCTCGCCTCACAGCCTCCGGGTTTGGAAGAAAGGACATGTGGGCCATTCGAAGAAATAAAGGGCTTGCTTGTCTATTCCTCCGTCTGTTTTCTATTTAGCTTTCTGTCATAAGAAAGGTATAAGAAAAAGTTACACGTGTCTGTTAGGAATAAGAAAATTTTTCTTATACCTGGAGGGAAAACATTTTGGAAAGTAAAAGTATAATATTTCAGTAACATATTTGATTGGAATCACGTACTGCATTCTTTGGAAAGAAACAAAATATTTTACATGAAGAGAGCTTGTGTTAGACAAATGTACTTTTTGTCTTCTGATTCAATCAAGATATGCTATTTTTAAATTAATCATTTAATTTATAGTCTTTTCAGGTTAAAATGATTAAGAAATAGCCGGCAGCATTTCATTTTTAATTTATTTTTAACTGAAATTAAGAGTTTAAAAATAACTTTTAAAGATCTTATTTTCAATACACAATCTCTCTGTGTGGTCTAGGCTGGTCCTGAGTCCCCTACATAGCCCTGGCTGCTCTCAAACTAATGGCAATTTTCCTAATCATGTTCCCAAATGCTGGAATTACAGTTGTGCATCACTATGCCCAGCTATTCCATTGTGCTTGGGATCAAACTTGTGGCCTTGTGCTTCCTAGACAAGTGCTCAAATTACTGAGGTGAACCACCAGCCTTTAAGAACCATTCTAAAGAGTAGAAAAAAAGTTAAACAGGGTGTCACGTGCCTACAATTTCTGCACTTTGTGGGGCTGTGACAGGAGAATTGCAACTTTGAGCCCAGCCTTGATAATTTTGCAACTTAGGCACTGTCTCAAAATAAAAAATAAGAAAATCATCTGATAATGTAGCTTAATAGAAAGGTCCTGGATTAAATCTTTAGTAGCATACACACACACACACACACACACACACACACACACACACACACACAAACACACACACAGAGAATGGGCAAAATTGGTGTAGCTATCCATATTTTACAATCATTTTGGCTTTGGAAAAATACTTTAAAAGTATGAGTTTCTAAAAATATTTCTAATTGCCTATTATGTATGATTATATTAGTAAGCTTGCCCATCACTGGGACAAAATATTTGACACCTGAGACCTAAAGGAGAAGGAAGATAATTTATTTTGGCTAACAGTGTCATTTGTCTAGTTAACAATAGTCTGGTTCCAAAGAAGATCTAGCACAATGAAAGAGCCCAATAGACAGAGTTGCTCAGTCATGGCAACTAGAGAAGTGGGGGAGAATGAGAGTAACAGTGAGGAGGAAAAGTAGAAGAAGAAGGAGAAGAAGCAGCACTAGGGAGAATATGCCTTCCTACGCCACAGCTCCAAGGTCCCCCCTCCACTCAGGTGCTGCCTCATAAGAGCACTGTAACAACTGAACGGATCAGTAGACAAATTCATTGGTGAGCATAGCATACCCATGAGTCATTAACTTCCAAAAACAAGAGAGTTTTAGAAGGTAATTGAGATCTAAACCATAATATCCTGATCCTGGCCACTGAAAAATAATAACAATAATCCATCTCAACATACTCAACGTATTTAGTCCATGCTTAAAAGTTGCCAAATTCTTAAAAGTTCTAGTATTGCTGAAAGTCTATGCCTAAATTCTTCTCTGAGACTCAAAATGAATTATTAGCTATTAACCCCTGTACAGATTACACAGAAAATTAAGCACTTTGAACATACTGTGGTACAGAGTACACATTCCCACGCTAAAGGGGAGGAACAGGATGGTAGAAAGAATCCATTCAAAGCAAGACCGAAACCTAGTAAGGCAAATGTTAACTACTGTAGCTTTATGTCCCACAGTCAGGGCAGGTTATGGTGAGAAGGGAGCTACTAAGGGCTTAAGCAACTCTGTCCCTGTGGCCTTGCTGATTGCAGCTAACATCACCTCTTTCTTGGGCTGTCTCCACTTACGGGTTGGTGCTTTTCCCAGCAGACCTCTGTGTTCTCGGTATGCCCAGTATCCTGCCACATCCATTGCACCTATGGCTTCTATCTTCACAGCTTACGTAGTGCCCTTTAAATGGTCTCTTGGTGAAAGACATGACCTGTTCATACATTTTAGGTTAGTCTTCTGAAAATTGAATGGAAGCTTCTGTGACCCCGTAATTTTTGTGTCATGCATCCTTGAAAAAATTAGTGTCACATGAATGATGCCAAGATCTATCTCTAGCTCACTCAGCATCCAGTCTCTTGAGTTATAGTTGCCTCTGAGCTCCTCAATGGGGAGGTGTGGTGAAATTAATCCCAGGAATCCAGTTCCTTAAGTGGATCTTCTTCATAAGTAGTTCATTTCAGGAACTATTTCCAAGTAAAAACTTTACAGTTGTTCCCTTGAGACTTATTTTCTTCCTTCCTTCCTTCCTTCCTTCCTTCCTTCCTTCCTTCCTTCCTCTCTCTCTCTCTGTCTCTTTCTTTCTTTCTTTCTTTCTTTCTTTCTTTCTTTCTTTCTTTCTTTTCTTCTGTCCATCACTCTTCCTTCCTTCATTTATTTATTTGCCTGAGGCAAGGTCTCTCTTTGAAGCCCAGCCTGTTCCTGAACTCACTATGTATCCCAGGCTGATCTTGGGCTCTCAGTAATCCTTCTGCCTCAGCCTCCTAAGTGATAGGATTCAGAGATGTGCCACCTGTGTAACGTTTCTCTTGAGACTTTAATGAGTATGGTCTTGTTGATTGCTGTCATGATTTCAAATATCTTTTCTATTGTTCTTATGAAAAATGCTTGACTTATTTTTAATGTTAATCTTTTTACCTTCCATGCTTTCTTTGGCCCCAACTTCATAGACCCTAACGTTTTAAAGAATCCTTTAACCCTTTAAATTATTTACTTTTGGTATTAGTTCATGGATTCACTCTTCTATTTGGCTAAAAGTAGCCATCGATAACCTTATCACACCGTAAATGTTGGAATGCTTTAATTTTTTCCTGCTGGGTTTCATTAGTCTACTGCCCTAAATATCATCTTCCCCCGAATCTCAGGACATGAGACAAAGGAAGGCAGATTCTCTAACAGAATACAACACACGTGGACTTCAGTCCAAATGCCAATGGAGTCCTGTTTCCAACTGAAACTTCCTGAGTCTACCCTTTACTATACACATTCCTATCAGAGTTCTGGTCTTCTATGTTCCTACCAGTATTGCTCATTTATCACTGTTCACAAATTCCTTAGGAACCCTCTATCTAACATCCCATGCCTCTCCATAAACCAATTCACAATACTTCTAAATTCTGTGGTCAGGTACAGTCCCAGAAACAACCACCTATCTTTATACCAGGGTCATAATACTCAAAGCCAAAACTTTAAAGATAGATAGGGTTTTTTTTTTGTTTTTTTTTTTTTTTTTTTTTTTTTTTTTTTTTTTTTTTTTTTTTGGTGTCATTGAGTTGAGTCCATGATATCAGGTTCCCAGCCAAAAAGAGCACAGTAAAAAGGCCTAATGGAAGAAATCTGCTCACCACAGTGTCCAGGAAGCTGAGGGGCAGAGAGGGAGAGACAGAAACGGTGGTAAGAATATACCCTTTCCTCCAGGTCACAACACCAACGACCCATCTCCAACCAAACCTTACTTCTTAACACCATATCTGGCTGAAATTACCAGTTCACAATCCAATCATCTTCTAAACTCCTGAGAGTTTGAAGGGAACATTTTACATTTAAACCATAACAATGATACTTAAGTTATAATTAATTAATAAATAGATTACTTTCATTTGAATTGTAACTATAGACTTTCATTTCAATATTATGGACTTATTTTCAACTTCATTATTATCTGCCATATAAAGTATGCACCTAAACTAAAATCTTAATTATTAAATTCACATTTTTTCTGTGTTTTTTGCAAAAATGATGTATTATTCTATGAGTAGTTTAATTTACTCACTTTTTCTGGGTCACAACTTTTGAGATTTTGATGAATGCTTGCTACATATTAGTTTTCTCTATAGCCATAGAAATCTAATGTCTGAGCAAAGAACACATGATTCAACATAATATTCATGTTTCTTTACTAGGACGATGCTTCTGTTGTTCTTTTTCTATCATATCAACAAAGAAACTCTTATCTTCAATGTTTATAGTGGTCTTTGCATTTGGACTCTTAATTCTAGTGGTAAAACTTCTAGTCTTTAGACTTTACTTGATTATTGTTGTTTCCTCCCGTTTCATCAAAGGCATGGATTTTTTTCCAATATCTTCCATTTTACTTCTAGATCATAGTCAATTTTTTCAATAAATGTTTGCTCTTCTACATCATAAATAATTTTATATCATTCTTAGATTTTATTAGATAGAGTTTTTTTTTTTTTTTGAGACAGTATCTTACTCTGTATCTCAAGTCAGTCCTGAACTCACCACGCAGCGTAGATTGGCCTTGGACTAACAGCAATCCTTATGCCACAGCCTCCTGAGTGCTGGGGCTAAGTCAGTTTCACATCTTAAATTGTCTCAGCAAATGTTTTTCTGTTTCTACACCACTGATCTCCTCCAAAAGAATATCCACATCACTCAATGTTTTACAAGCATTATTGATAGAATATAATGTATTCTTATTTTTCCCATCCCTAGTAGGATGAATTCTAAAATCCACTGACTCATACTGAGATACTCCCAGTTAAGTCTCACATATATGTAAGCCTTTAGTGTATCATACATCTTGTACTTTTTGATCTTGACTTATAGTCCACTTGAACAATAAGTAAGTTTTAAAATATCATTCCTTGCTTTGTTTTACTTCTCCATGATAATATACTGTTTCCATTCTATGAAATTCAAAACTTGGCATTAACCTATTCAGAAAGTCTTTTTGACCACCAAAGAATTTCTCAGTGCAGTCCAGCTGAAATTATACATTCATCTGTTTTGCACGCTTTTATCAGAGCAGTTGTCAAAGCATATGGTGACCATATGCTCACCTATTTGGTGCATCTAATAGATTAGCATCATCATGAGGAGACACAATACCTTATAGTATCCTTGTAATCTCAACACCTTAGTACCTCAAAGTGCAGAGAAGAATGATATTTTAAAAATAAAAGATAATAAACATGTAAATATCTATGGCCACCTTTCAGTACAGTCCCTTTACTAAAAATTGCAGTCATTCTAAAAACATCATATTTCTGAGATTTTATGATTTAAATTCCATAACTATGTAAGTAATTTCAGAGGATTATTTTAGATTTTAAACACTATAATTTGGAAATATTAACAATATTATCCACTCTAGTTTCTATTTTTTCAAAGTTTTACTCTATGCTAACAAAAAAACTATGCATGAATTCACTTTTTACCTTATTAATAAAAATCTGCAAAGTTTTTGATTAAGCTTCACTGTAATGTGCTGTATGATCTTTTGCGTTAAAAGTTGACGTTTGATATACTGTAGAATTTTTATTTTTCATGGACAATATACTTGCTGCAGTCCCAGAAGTGGATTAAACCATTTAACCACACTCAAATCAAAATGAATACAATGTTTTCTCATTTTTTATTTTGTTTAAATTTACATGATTCAAAATTTCTAAAAAGTGTTAAAACCACTTTATCACCAGAACTGCTTTCAAGAACTAATATTTCATAGATATTGAATGAAAATGCACACACTTGTCATGCAACTAGATGATAAATAATATTTTTTTTCAGATTCCAAATTAAAAATACTAACATTTATTTTCATCATGCTGAAGTTAATTATTGGACATGGGAAAATTACTTTGAAAAGAACACTGATATCATGAAACAACAACTAAAAACATGTCTTTATAATCCTTGGAAGAATACTTACAGAAAATTAATATTGAGATGGGCCCTATTATGTTTGGAAGATACTGGAAGTTTAACCTGTATTTGTGCACCATGTTCTCTATGATGATATGTTTTATCATGGCTATTTTTGTAGTTACATGTTTATTTGTTTGTATTGGTGGTGAAACTCATGATTAACTTGTTTATTATTAAAATTATATAGGTCTCACTTTTAGTATTAAATCTAGGTCATAAGTGATATAATCTTCATTTCTGTATTTTTTTCCAGTTCCAAGAAACATTGGATGAAGTAGAATAGAATTAGGCATATTATTGGTTATAATAATAATTTAATAATACTTGCTTGTGTGATTTAAGGAGCAGTACTTTTAATATGTCAACATATGACTAAATTATTTTGATACATACTTGTTACATGTAACATTAAAAATCAAGGTTGATTTTAATTGTTTTAATAAAATATTTTGGAATTGAATCACCAATTAAGATAGTGGGTACAAATCAAACTTAGATACGTAGTTGATTTGAGTGGCAACATTAAAAATTACATTTTCTTTTATATGAAATATAATTACTGGATATGTTCTATACACAGGTTATTTTTAAAAACAGAGTATTAATATGTTCTTTCAGATGTAAAACAATGGCAGAAGCTATGACATTAATTATATTACAGTAATAAACATTACTGTAACATTACAGTAATGTTTTCACTATAGTTCAAGATATTCATATTTTTTCTAATTTTAAATAGCTAAACTTGCTTCACCCTTCCTTCCAGTCAATCATAGCTGTCCTGATGATCAGTTCAAATGCCAGAACAACCGCTGCATCCCCAAGAGATGGCTTTGTGATGGAGCTAATGATTGTGGAACCAATGAGGATGAATCCAATCAAACTTGCTCAGGTAAAGGTTGGCTTGTCTATATACATGAAACGCCTCGTGAGTTGGGCTCTTTATACATACATGCAGACCAACACTTTAAATTATGCTGAACTTTACTAAGGTTAATGATCTGATTATCGCAGTAATAAATGAATTTCTAGTTTGATATCACAAAGCCTCAAATATGAATTACCTTTTGATTAATCCTGGGTATGACTGCTTTGCTAAGTAACACGGCACTTCAGCTGCCCACATAGGCTGACTGTCAGTGTTCTTCTTGTCCAAGGTTTGGGCCTGCTAAGTCTTTTTGGCAGTGGAAGTTAATAAGAGTTTGCTAGCATGCTGTGAGTCAGTGCATCTCACAAAGACAATTTTTTTAACCTTAAAAAAAAGCACACTGATACATTTTATTTTGTCTGCTGTGGAATATCTTTGTGAAGAGTTTTCTGTTCTTGGCATATTATTTATGTGATGTGGTCTTTTTTTCTCCTTCCATGAAGTCCCAAAGCCACTAAGCCTATTTATATTTCCATATAATCTATTCCATTGTAATAAATCTTTGATTCCCTAGCCAGGTTTCTTTGAATGAAAATACACAGCTGGTGGTACAGGTTACAAAAGACTGCCAAAAAGGTCATTATTACTCAGATAAATACTGAAAAGTAACCCTGATTAGCAGCAGCCTGATGCTTCTCCTGAAAGATGAAGGAAAACAGTGTGTTTGGTGACATTCATTAAGGAATTTTTCTAAAAAAGGATTTAAAAAAAAAAATCTTGCATATAGCAGCATAAAAACCAAAGCGACCCAACTATTTTTAATTGCTAAAATAAACTTTATCAAATAGTAATTAGTATATATTACCAGCAAAAATGTGAGAACAGGATATGCAGTAAAAAGCTCAGATGTCTAGAAAATGTGTTCGTGTTCTTGTTTTTCCACTGGGTTTCCGTTAGAAAGACGTGATATTGTCTGCACGTCAATTTTCTCCTGGCATGTTATCCAGTTCTGTAACAGTGAGAATTAATTGCAATTGTTTCCGAAGAGATTTCCATTATATGCAAAACAATAGCAAGTATCACCATTTCTTAACCTTACCCCATGCTTTGTACTGACATGCTGCATGATAACACATTTGCTCTTAATGTTCAGGCCACTTGCAATGTGCTCCTGTCCCTTGACTTAAGCCTCTTCTGAAATTTTAAATGAGTTAATTTTTTTTTTAAAGTTTTTTATATGTGTTCTATAAGGTTGCTTTTCGAATGATTTTCTTAAAGAAAAAAGATTTCTAGAAAATTTGGTCCCAAGTCCTTGGTTTCATTTTAGAGTTGCAGGATTGAAGGGAAGACTTGTCAAAGTCCCATCACTGGGAAGAATTCAGGGAAATTACTTTCCATGAGTTCTGCCTCCCAGACCATTTTTTTATACCAAACTATATCTTGAAAGTTGAATTTTTGATATGGTCAATTTAAATTACTCATGCTGCTTTTGTAACGTGACTAATTTGTAATGAAGCATTTTTCTGGGTCAATGAAATAACTATTTTTTCTTTAAGTTTAAGGCTCAAATTAAACATTACAGATCATTGACATTAAAGAGACAGACCTAATTCCACCATAAAATAGAAGGCTCAACTGATTCATTATAGTACCATGACTCATTTGTTGCTGCTAGATTTTTAAATTTGGAGTTTCTAAATAAATTATTGTAAAGGAATGTGTGTGTTTGCCTAGCTTTATTGCACAGTGAATGAAGTTTATGTCTAGGAGTGAAGAAGACAGTTGATTCCTATTGCTAAGATGTGTAAGACAGGTGAGCTGTAGCTGGGGGCAGTGAGATTCCTAGTCAGAGCTTTGCAAGGAATCTACAAACTGCTTTCCATATTGGTTAAATCAGGTTGTAGTCTCACTGTCAATGTAGAAGCACTCCTTTTTCTCTACAGCTTCACCAAAACTTGTTTTTGTTGTTAGTGATATTTTTAAGATCTTTGCAAAAGCCATTCTCACTGGAATGAGATGGAATCTCAATGCTCTTCTAAATTGCATTTCTCCGATGGCCAGTGATGTTGAAAAAAAAATTTTTTTATGTGCTTGCTGGAAAGAACCAAAATCGTCACATCATAAAGACATATGCATATTCATGTTTATAGCAGCACAATTCATACCAGATAAATCCAAAAAACAACCTACATGCCCACCAACAGAATAATAGGTAAAGAAAATGTGGTGTGTTTACAGAATGGAGTTCTATAAACCTCTGAAGAATGTCAGGGTCAAGAAAAAAGGATCACCTTGAGTCAGTAATGTGCAGTGAAATGGGCCAGCCACACAAAAAGCTTAGTATTGCTCGGTGTCTCTTCTGTGGGACTGCTGTGGACACATGCATAAAAGATCTGAATCTGAAAGAGAGGATAGGAAGAATGAAGGAGACGGCTAGGAAGTGGAAGAGACACTCAAAGTTGGGGTGGGGGGAGTGGTCAAAAGTGATTGCTACAGGCACAAATTTCCCAAGCTGTTCATAACATGTTCCTGAATCTGGAGTTCATTCTTATGCAAACGAGGGTTTCTAATATCCTCATAGTTTCCAGTTCAGAAATAAATACAACTTGCTTAAGTGCCACTGTGAGAGATATCATAGGAACTTGGCCACTCAGTGTGACATCTTGTAAGCATGCTGAGGACAACTAGTACGCTCAGTGGACGCCTTAAGAACATGAATAGAAAGTGCAATGAAAAAGTAATATGTCTTTTGTCTTTGAAAAGTGTGAAGAGGATGTTCATATGACAGTATATTTTCAGTCACACATACACACACACACACACACACCACACGAGTTCTCATAATGGGAAAAAGGACAAATTCACATAGGCCTTTCCCCAAGATGATGTGTATCTATTCCTAAATATAAACCTATTCATGAGTATGTGTTCTAAGTAAAAAGACTTTCAGTGGAGGATAATTTCTAATTCAATCCACTGTCCTATATCCATTACAATTGTGACCATTTTATATCTTTTAAAAAAATCCTTCCACAGAAGAAGCCAATTTCCTGTTTTGTTCCTTTGGGATTGTCCTTCATCAATATAGTAATTCAATAAATATTTATCAAGGGACTTGCAATCGAATGAGGAAAAAATACAAAATACTTTTCATTAAGAAGGTAAAAGTGTAAAAGTGAACCCTAGGAGAAAAGTGGATCAACTGGCCAATCAAATACTGTAGTGAACAGCATGAAGTTGAATCCTAATGGCTTATACTGATAGAATAAAGAACTCTGCCTTTGGCCATCTGAGGCATGTCCTAAAGAGACAGTATGCAAGCTAAGCCTTTAAAAATCCATCAAAAAAATACCCTGCATGACAGTTAAAATTGTTTTATCTTTTAAAAAATAAGTAATTTTTAAGGCCAAATATTGACAGTATTTAAGACAAAGAAGTTGTCATATACCCTTGCTGGCAATATGGATTGATTTGTGTCACATGCAACCAATGTAAAGATGTGTGTGCCTTCAACTTTGTGGTGTCTTTTTTTAAGTTTACACTATAGTTAATACATCCTATACATGAAGACATAAATAAGAATCTTTATTGTTCTGGTGGTAGTATAATAAACACCTGAAACAACTCTAATATTCACCCATAGAAGAACAAATAGATATTTACATAATAAAATGCTATTTATTGATAGTTAAAATGAATGAATATCAATAGAAGAATTATCAAAACTATTAAGAAGCAAGATTCGGCAAATGTGACCAATATATTTGTATAAAGTATAAAACTTTAAAACAATCTGTTTTAATGTTTACAGACTCATAAATGTGTATGAAGAGTATTTAAAAATGCCTAGATATGAAAACCAACCAAGCATAGAACTTGTCCCTGGAAATATGAGATTAATGTTATTGGGAAAAATTGCATACTCATGTCAAATATAATTAATATACTTTTTCTTAAAGGAATTATTTATAACAAATGTGATAATAATCAGATTTAATATCCTCTCCTGTACCTCTGTAGGTGATAGAAAAAATTTACTGTATAAAAATGACTAGCTGATTGTGTCCACTGTGGAGGAGAGGAGGAAGCGGACAATAGGAAATACATCACAAAATGGCACAGTGCCTGCACAGGGGCAGGCGGACGCAGCGGCCATCAAGGGCAGGGTCGCTATTCCCCTGCAACACTAAAAGTACATTGTTTTTGTTTACTTACCATGGAGACCTGGAGGCCAAGATAAAAAAAAAAAATCATTTTTGACATTCTTTTCCTCAGAGTAGTCCTGAAAGCTTTTCTATTCAAGCCCAGGCAATTTCAGACCAGCACCTTCTCCCCCCACAGAGCTCAGGGTATATGTCATATTTTTTCATTTCATATCCTCTACCAATTATGACTAAATTTACACTAGACGGGTATGAATGCATCAGAACAAGCCAGTGTAATTGAAATCAGACTTTTTTATGATAAAAGTTAAAGAGCACATTTTGATATGATTTGACATACATTTTGTTTAAATAGAATGCTTTAATTAAATGCGGAAAAGTAAAGTTTAGAAAGAACACGCTTCGCTCTCACACCCTTCCCTGTTTAGTTCTTGTGCACTTTGCGAATTCTCACTGGTCCGCCTTCGCAGGGGAAGCGTGGACTATTCACATTGCCAGAGCGAATCTCTGATCCAACCACTAGATAAAGGATTCTCCCAGAGGAGGTGTAAATTTCCCCTTCCTCAGAGCAGCCTTTGCTGTGCAATTAGAGCTCTGAGGCAGCTCTTCTAATCTCGCCTTCAGACTAATTAGGTCCGATGGAGTCAGAAACTGCAGGAAGGGAAGTGTTGATTTTCTTTATAAAGATCTGTTGATTCAAAGAACACAATTCAGTCGATCGGATTATAGCATGTAAGTAGACAATATTTAGAGATTTATGAAATAAAGCATCTCTCTCACTGGAAATCAGTTAAAATTTTCTGGATAGACAAGACAAATAGTGTTCTGCATGATGAGGATAACAAAGGCATATGCTTTCTGGCATGGTATTTCCTGATAATAATCTGGTTAGTGCCCATTAAAATTACAGGCCATACAGTTTCTCCATCTGCAGAGTTACAATGAGGTGACCTGCCAATTTCCAACAAGATAGTTTAGAAATAGGTTGTTAGAGATTAGGAGACTTTTTCCCCCTCTAATAGGAAAGTTTGGTTAGACTGAATACCTGTACTATAATATGAGAGACTACAGAGTCCTACAAATGTAAAGAAACCAAGTATTAGGTTGCATAAAATTAATGTGTTCTTATTATGAGACAATTAGAATTCAATGAAGATGAAAATATGTAATGATACATTTAAAACAAGAAAGACTGAAGGAACAATAACCAGTGAGAAGGAGATGCATGATTAGACAAGGAAAGGAATAGAAAAAGAGAAGGGAGAAGAAAAGAAAAGAAAAAGGGAGGAGTTAAGCAGAAAAAATAATAGTTGGAAAATATTTTTTTTAATTTGAAATGTTAAAAGTGCTTACTGTAACCAGTGAAGGGATGCAAAGATTCGTAAGGAAAAAGAATCATTAATTATCCATCTCTCTCACCTCTGTCTCTATACTGACTGAGCTAACACATCTTTTGTGTATCCATCTACATTTCTAAGTTTACTCAATCACATGCATTTATCCAAGTAGACACAATTATTAAAATTTACCTGAGAACTTTGTTTTATTCTAAATGTCAAGATATTTTAACAGAAAAATCTCTAAATAAGAAAACATAGAAACATTTAAGCCTACCTAAATTTTTAACATTAACAAATTCAGGAGCATTCGTGTTTATGGGAATACCGAAAATCCACTAATTTAAAACGAATGATTAATTTGTTAAATGAGGAAAATTATGTTTTGCAAAAGCATTTTTAATTCAGGGTTCAAATTCAAGTAATAATATACAATGTATGAGTATTTTATTAGTATTTCTGATTACTAATATTCATTGGAAATGGTATATTAACCCAAAGTATCTAATCAGTATCGAATCACCGTTAAATTTTTAGATTTTCTTTTCTTGCTTTATTTATTTATTTATTTATTTAGAGATGGGGTCTTTGTCTGTAGTCCAGGTTGGTACTGAACTCATCATGTAGACCAGGTTGGCCTTGAATCCTTCCTCCCTGGGCTTCTGAATACTAAAATTACATACTTGTATGTAGAATTGAACTCAGGGCCCTGCGCTTGCTAAGCAAGTGCCTGAACTGCTGAGCTACATTCTAGCCCCTTTAACTGCTTTGTTGAATGATATTCATTGGATTGCATTGCATATACCCCTTTTGCGTATACATCTTTTAAAGAATTATTTTTAAAACTTTTGATTGAATTTTTGATTTTTGGATGTATAGTTGGTTTCCACTGAGACTATTATTCAGATAAAATATTGGTATTCAGATCCACAGTGTGACTGTATGATGCAGAAACACGTTTATGATTCTCTTGGGTCAGGGGTCTTGGTCTTGGGTCAGGGGAAAAGAAAATCTACAATCTTCTTTGTTTGTTCGTTTGTTTTGTTTGTTTTTCTTTTGTACAAGGGATCAAGCCCAGGACCTTCATGTTGGTTTCTGACTTTTGAGAGAAGGGCTCGCTAAGTCATTATATTGGTAAACTGGGTTCAAATTTACTTTCCTTTTGCCTCAGCCTTCCAGAGTACTGGGATTCCAGGCCTGAATTCTTGACAAAGTTCTTCTTAATAGCCACTGAAATCTAGAACCTAATTTCCCCTTTTTTGTCCAAACTTCATCTAATAAAAATATTCCTATGTATGAATATCCTCTTCCTCACATATTCCACTCTTTCTCTAATCTAATGAACGGAAAAAGTGGAAAGGACTCTGAAACTAACAGAGACAGATCAGTAGTCCAAAAAAAAAAAAAAAAAAAAAAAAAAAAAAAAAAAAAGAAGAAGGAAGAAAGAAAAACTTTAAACAGTTGTCCTTACTGTAAAAAAAATTAAAAAATAAAAAAAGTTCAGTGAACTTCTCCATAGAATACACCTTCGCTGAAAAATTTTAAGTCAACACCTTTGAATAACATATAAATCCAAATTGTCTGTTAAATGAAACTGAAGAGAGCTCAAAACAAGTTTCATTAGTATAGTTGGTCATGCACTTATGTATGTAACTGTGCAAAAATAAATCCAAAACTGTCTTCAGGCTAAATGTATGCTTTACAAAATATTTTCTGCATTCTCTTTAAATATGATAGATCATTTAGAGATCAAAAAGTAAATGAGGGGCTAGGGATGTTGCCCAGTGATTAGAACACTTGCCTAGGAAGTGAGAAGCCCCAGATGTAATCCATGAGCACCACATATTGGCTAGATATGGGCCACCTAAAAGCCCAGCACTCAGGAGGCTCAGGCAAGTGGATTGCTATGAGTTCAAGGATGGCCCGGGCTACATGGTCACTTAAAGACCACCCTTGACTACAGAGCAAGACACTGTCTAAAACAAAACAAAGCAAAATATAAATGAATTTAGACTACTACAAAGGATATTTCTAACCCCATAAATGAAAACTAGAGCCCTTGACATGATTTTCAAGGTCTTCCTTATAAATTGTAGAAAAACCTTTCTTTATTCGCAGATGCTAAGCAAAATTCTTTTTGATGAACCAAAACTTGATTGAATTTTATTTTGATTTTTAAATTCATAAGTACATTCCAGTCAACAATTTAAACATAATGAATTCATAGTTTCATGTCTAGAGTGCTGTGAGACCTCTCACATAGCAGGTGTCTTAATTGAACATCAAAGAATGTGAACTTCGGAGAAGACTGGTTATATCGCTAACACAATATTCTAATCTAGTAGAGAAATATAATATCTCATGTGTAAAAAAATTGCATATTTCTCCTAAAGCCTCTAAATGAATTCTTTGTGTATTAATTGACCATCATAGCCAGAACATGCCAAGTAGACCAGTTTTCTTGTGGAAATGGACGTTGTATCCCCAGAGCGTGGCTGTGTGACAGGGAAGATGACTGTGGTGACCAGACAGATGAAATGGCATCTTGTGGTAAGTTGTGAATAAAATACGAAGAAAATATCTAATTAGTAGAAATTGTGTCACGTACAAGAATCTATCATTATATAATCC
Organism: Ctenodactylus gundi; assembly: GCA_004027205.1. Lineage (NCBI taxonomy): Eukaryota > Metazoa > Chordata > Mammalia > Rodentia > Ctenodactylidae > Ctenodactylus > Ctenodactylus gundi. The sequence goes on along the minus strand of PVKB01002773.1, from coordinate 192,109 downwards.
TCTAAAAAGGCTGTTTCTCTGTAAAGACAAAATGGCAAGTGGAGGACATGTAACTTTTAATACAGCCCTTTGGACGGCAGTGTGTACTTGCATGACAGTTTCAGAATATATACCATTCTTGAAGTATCAGTAGAAGTATTCTCAGGTAAAATAAATAGATTTAAACATTACAAATTTTATTGAGAAGAGTTATTATAAGACTAATGAGACATATGAATTCAAGGATGGCCTGGGCTACAGTGTTCACTATTAATCATTAATCTGTAATGATTAAAATTATCAAACAGGATAGCCTAATGTTCGACACTTGTTGTAAAAACAATAACATATCTCTTGTTGGTATCTATGTTTTATTCTGGAAGCAATAAATAATGGAGGCTGTGATTACATGGATAGTAAATCAATCATTGCATTTTTATAAATTCATATATTCCTGACTTACAGAAATCATTATCTGTTTGAGATAATATGTCTCTTGCTGGTAAAATTTCAAGTCACTTTTCAATAATTTTTCTAATTCTGATAACAGAAAAATGAATTGTGCATAAAGTTGCAATGTATTTTTTTCTGTATTTGCATAGTTATGCATGTTATGATTTGCTTCAATAATGTAAACACAAAAATAGTAATGAAATGATCTGGGTTTATAAAGATACTTTCAGTTGTAACTGCAGATTTTTAGTGTTCCTACTGAAAACTATCTGTAAGAGATGGAAGGGGACAGCAACTGCGATGCAGTTAGGGACCGATTGTGGCTAACTGGGAGAGTACCTGCCTGATCAGTGCAACGGTCTGAGTTTAATCCCTATATAACAATAGAATAATGGTAACTAAATAATGCTAACTATACATTTTACTAAATTAGGTCCAGTGGATAGTATCTTTAAAGTCTTATTTTAAACCTTCAACTTAAATGTGTCAAGCACTGTTTACCTAGAACTTTCTGGTAAAACATTTTCCTCACATGAATTAAGTTCCTGTACAAATTTTGAGTTCATAACTTTCCAAAATTCATATAAAGATGGTATTAATGGTTATAATAAAAATAGCAGTGAGGAAAAAAAGCAACAGAAAAACATCATTTGAGTATATACAGTTTTAAGTATATATTTCCAAGTAGATTCCTTTTACCATGGCTAATAAAGAGCTGAACAGTACAATCTCAGTACTTTTCACCTTGCCCAAAACTCTGTTGCCTCTAGTGCTAGGTTCTTGTTTCCTTTTGAAAACTTGATTGTTTTTCTACGTTGAGTATCCCTATGAAGGGTACTACATTATGGTCATGAAAAACCTCAAAACACAGAATACACAGGAGACTTATATCAATCACCATTTAGCTTAAAAATGACATGAAATAATAAAGACTATAAAAATAAAGTATGAGCTTATTAAAAAAAAAAAACTTCCAGTAGGTCTTATTTTTTTTTTGTAATAGAGCTAACACTAGACATTATTCTACTAACGAAAAGTTATTTGAATCAAAGGAAGGAAAATACCTAACATTTATGTAGTATTCTGAATAATTATACCAGCAAATTCATGTATCTTTTATGAAGGAGAGGGAAGAAATTTGGAGATCCTGAGAGATACCTATATTCATATTGATTCTTTACAATGTATCTATTGAAAACATATTTGTCTATGTTCACAGATAAATTAATAGAAACTTGAGGTACAGTTTTCTTCAAATTACAAACCTAATAAATAGCAGATCGAGGCTATCAATCTGGGCATACTTGAAACTAAAACCAAATCATGTCAGGTCCTGGGAACCAGTCACTGAATACATATAAAGAGCAGAAGATGCCTTTACACTTCCATGAATAACTTATTTAAATGTCCATCTACCCATAACAGGTTCTACTCATTAGCATTTTTTGTTGAGGAAAGTTCTCATTTAGAGTGTTACTATGTTGAGGCTATGAACACATCATGATAATATTTATTTGACAGTCTGGCATCAGAATGTGAATTTGGGGAAAGACTAGTGATTCTACTTTGCACATGAAATAGATTAAAATAATTTCAAGATAAATATAGTAGACCTAATTGAAGACTATCTCAAATTTTTATTGACTTTTAAATATCATTTGTTAATTTTAAATATGTAATAATCATGTTTGTAATAATGTTGTGTGTCTGAAAAATGATTCATAGAATCCCTGAAGATATAAAACTTGGCTTTCACAAGCTAGTAAAAATAAGTCTGCCCACGACAACTGGGTATAGCCAGATTATTATAAGTTAGCTGCTAGTGAGTTATGTTCTGAACACAGACAAATATTTAAAGAACATCAGAAATACACTGCATGGGTTAGTATTGGTAGCATCTTTTTCTTTAAAATGTAGAAAATATTCAAAAACGTTCAGAATTTTAAGAATGTATAATTACTTTCAGATTATCATTTCAATCATAATTGCCATCAGGAGAGAGGTAACAGAAAAATTCTGATAAGTGCCTTTTTACATTTAAAGTGACAGAGGAGATTTCTGTAGTACATACGTCCTCTGCACTGAGTTCAAAATGACAAAGGTTGCATGGGACAGTCAAGATGGCAAGATGGCTCCCTCAGTGGCTCCACGTATATTCTGGTTGGATTCTGTGATTTAGTGAAGAGATTTCTCTGTGGCTTAGCTTAGGAAGACACAAGCACAACTGGACCTAAATCGGGACCGCAGAACCTGCAGAAAAGTGGTAATGATCACCAGCCAAGTGACCTACCTAAAGTCCCAACCAAAACAAGGGACTCAGATCCACCCATTCAGGAAAGCAGGGCTCGGAGACACAGCACAGGAGCACGACCAGCCAGCCCTTGGATCTCAAGCAGTGAGGGCTATGGAAGAACTACAACCAGGACAGAGGCCTAAAATATACCAGATGCAGCATGTGGGAATGCTGAGTCATTTGGTTACAAAAACAGGGGGAGTCCTGGCTGCTGCTACAAGGCTTCAAAGCTTAAGTACTGAGGATTGAAAGCTCACTGCAGGAGAGGACTTTCAGTCACTAGCTCCCCAAGCAGGCCCAGGGACGTGATTCCAAGGTGCTTTGTGAACTCTCTCAGGAAACAGAATACTGACAAGACACACTCCAGCCAATTCAAAGATTTTTCTTGCTACAGCCAAAGGAAAGAAGCGTACCAGCAGCAGAAGGGGTAGAAAAAGACAGTGGTCTTCCTGAAAAATTTGAGTCCAATGAAAACAAATCTCAAAAAGCAGAGATTTTATGCTCCCAACACCCACAGATAGAAGAACAGCCAGCTTACCTGGCTGTGGTTCACTCAGGGGGAGGGAAGTATAAGCAACAATACTTCTTAAACTGGTCATTGAAATTGAAAGGGAAGAAAAATACTATTGCCTACTCGTTTCTGGAAGCTACCATGTAATGTATTCAGATGATAAACCAAAAAACAGACAAAGGTTTAAGAAGGAAAGAAAATTATGGGCCAATGTCCTCAATGAACATACATGCAGAAATCTTCAATAAGCTACTTGGTGAACAGGATTCAACAAATTATTAAAAAGATCATTCATCATGACCAAGGTGGCTTCATTCTCTGAATGCACTGATAGTTCAACACGCATTAATCAATTCATGTAATGCACTGCATGAATAAAAGACATGACTATTTTCATAGGTGCAGAAAAGACTGCCAAAATCTAGAACGAGTTCATGATTAAAAACCTTGAGGAAAATAGGTTTAGAGGGACTTACTCACAAACTGATAGAAGCCATTTACACAAAACCCACTGCTGATGTTACACTGAATTGAGAAAAAGTATTTTTCCATTGAGTCGTAAACAAGACAAGGTTGTTCACTCCCATCATTCTTTTTTATTTACTTACTTATTTATTTATTTTTGAGACAGGGTCTCACTCTGTGGTCCAGGCTGGTCCTGAATTCACTTCAGAGCCCAGGCTGGCCTTGGACTGATGGCAATCCTCCTGTCTCAGCCTCCCCAATGCTGGGATTATAGGCGTGCACCACCACATCCAGTTTATGTGGTGCTAGGGAACCAAACTCAGGTACTTAATGCTTGGGTTAGGGCTTGCTCAAGCGCTTTAACCGCTGAGCCATTCCTCCAGTCCCCCCTGACCCCATCATTCTTTTTAAAATAGGACTCAAAACCCGAGCCACGGGAATCAGGCAGGAGAATGAATAAAAGGGAATAAATACTGGAAAGGATAAAGTTAAATTATCCTTATTTGTAGATGATATGTGTATGTAGATAGAAGATCACAAAAACTTCACCAAGAGACTCTTAGAGCTAATTCACAAGTTCAGCCAAGATGAGGGATACAAAATTAATACAAAAAATTAATAGGATTCTTCTGCAGTAACAACGTACTCATTGAGGAAGAACTGAGTAAAATATTCCCATTTTTAATAGCTTCTCAAAAAATTAAATATCTAGGAATAAAGCCTAGCCATGAAGAAAGTGAAAAAACTATAGGATGAATACTTCATTTTGCTAAAAAAGAAAATTAAAGTAGATATTATAAACAGAGACATCTGTTTCTGGATAGGCAGAACTAATATTATCAAAATGGTTACACCACCAAAACAATTTTAATGCAATTTCTACCAAAATACTAACAACATTTTTCACAGAACTGGGTAGAGCAGCCTTAAAATTTATGTGGAATAAAAAGTGATCCATAGCAGTCAAAGCAATCCTGAATAAGACAGAACTAACTAGTGTCACAATTCCAGAAATAAAGTTTTATTTAAAAAAAAAGACAGGCTGACCAAAAACCAAAGTAACAGAATTGAGTCTGCAGAGACAACCTCAAGTACCTAAGTCATCGTATCTTTGACAATGGAGGCAAAAACAGACACTGGGGAAGGAATATCTTCTTCAAAAAGTGGTGTTGGGAGAACTGATGGTCCACATGCACAAGAATGAATCCAGACATACTCCTATCATCTTGTGCTAAAATCAAATCAAAGTGGATCAAAGATCGGATATTAAAACGGAGACACTAAATCTTCTGGAGGACAAAGCTCTTGAAAACATAGGTATAAGAAAAGCCTTGCTCAACAGGATAGCTGGTGCAAAAGAAATCACCTCCTGAATCAACAAATGTGATTATCTTACATTAAACCGCTTTTACAGCACAAAGGAAACAAGAGTAAAGACAGAAGCAACAAAATGGGAAAAATGTTTACCAAATACACTGAGGATTGGGGCTAATAACTGGAATATACAAAGAAGTGAAGATAGACAGACCTCTCAAAATCAAAGACCCAAGTGAAAAGTAAGTGTTTGAAATGAATAGAGAGTTCTCTGAAGAAGTACAAAATGTTAAGCAAACTCTGGGAAAAAAATTAATATCCTTTGTTGTTAGTGTATTGCAAATCAAAACAACGCTGAGATACCATCTTACCCCACTGAAAATGGCTTCTCTCAAGAACTCAAATAGCAATAGCTGTTTGTGAGGGTTTGAGAAAAAAGGAACCTTTGCATTGCTGGTGGCACCATGAACTGGTTCAACCACTATTGAAAGCAGTATGGAGATTCCTCGAAAAACTGAAAAGAGATATTGCATTTGACACAGCTATACCTATTCTGAGTATCTTTCTAAGCATTAAAAGCACCATATAACGGAGATGTATGTACACCCGTGAGTTATAGTTTGGCCTTAGAGTGTCCTCCAAAATCCTCAGGTGTTTGGATATGTTGAAACTTCTACATGCTGTTAAGAGTTGGAGCCCAGTGGAACACTGGGGCTTTGTCCTGGAAGGGACAGAGTACCTAGAAGGGTAGCTACACTCTCCCTTCTTCTCTCCCTGGGTCTTCTGCTGCCACACCCAGGAACAGTTTTCTTAACTCCACCACGTGCTTCTACCATTGTCAGCCACCCATGTGTGGACTGTGACCTTTCAATATTGTAAGCTAAAATAAATCATTCCTTCCTTAAGTTGTATATATCAGGTGTTCTGTCCTAGCAATGAAGAAGTAACTGAGACACCATGCTTATAGCAGCACAAAAATAATAGCTAATTTTAAGAAATATCCAATTTTTCAACATACCAATGGATACAATACAACATAGTATATATCCCAATAGAATCCTACACTTTCAAAAGACATATAGATTTGAGTCATTTGTAGGTAAATTGATACAACTTAACACATTTTCTTAGTGAAGCGAATGGGACTCAGAGTTTAAATATCACATGGTTTCTCTAATGGAGAAACCCAGAGTATGAAGAAACAATTATGTCAAACCAGCAAGATATTGGGAGTCAGGACGGATGAGCGAGTAAGTGAGAAGGCGAATGCGGTGAGGAGAAGGGAATGTGAGGTTGGCCCCAAGCACAGGAGCTCAAAGTTCTCAAGTTCAGTGCAACCGTTGTGAAACATATATACTTAATAATAAAAAATGGGGAAAAACAACAGACTGCACTTAAAGAAGAACAAGAACAAGAAAAAGAAGCAGAACAGGAAGAAGAAGAAGAAGAACAACAACAACAACAACAACAACTACAACAGCAACAGCAACAGCAGCAGCAGCAGCAACAGGACTTCACTCCACTTTGACTACTTTGTAAATGAGTGGGAAGCCAAGGCTGGTATTACAGGTTTGTAATCTTGGCTTTCTGGGAACCTGAGGCAAGAGGATTGCAAGTTCAAGCCCAATTTGGGAAATGTAGAGACTTAATAAGACTCTGTCTCAAAATGAGAAGTAAAATTGGGGTGTAACTCTGTGTGAAGGCCCCGGTACCACTCCTTATAACCACAAGAAATACATACATGCCTACATAAAGGTTGTACAGATTCCTATTATTATAATGTGTCATAATAGCATTTGAACTAACAATATTTCACTTTTGCAATTGGAATTAACCAGATTCCCAAAACATATACCACATTAATCATGTTAGAGTGATCTTATTCTGATCCCATTTTTCAAAAAACATTTCAAATGCCTAAACAATTTCCATCATGTTTAATAGCTAGTATTTCTCACAAAGTAATATTGAAATTTAGATTTAAGAACATTCAAAGCTTATGATTAAAAATGCTTTGGATAGAAATTAGGAGCTGATGATATGATAACTAAGGGTCAAATTTTTGGTGGAATTCACTGTCATCTATTTACAAGTCTTATTCTTTATACTTGCATTTGCCTTTGTAAGTTAATTGCAAATTTTAAATTGAGATTATGTGTGGGGAAACACTTACATAATTAGGAAGGCCCTGTGAGAATTCCGCCTTAATCTTTGAACAATTATTTGACTTTTTTAAGTAGCTGTCTCATATATTAATGAGAATTTATAAGTTGACGCTGCAAACAAGCAGAGGTATATTCAAACTGTGAAGTTTGTGTTAGAAGGGGACCTTGTGTCAAGGAACTGAAGAGTCGATCTCATTTCAAGGATAAGATCACCATCAGTGCTAACTTTAGTGGTCAATAAAAGAAGTACCATGGAAAATATAAAATATCCTTCCCACACCTCACCATAGACTAATTAATTAAGATTGCTAGGAGTGACAGAAAAGAATCAGTATTTTGAGGATTTCCAATGGTATGATGTGTACTCAAATCTGAGAACTTTTAGCTTAATAAAACACGTAAGACAGTCATTCTTAAACATGAGCACCGATTGGACTCTTCTCGAAGGCTTACCAAAAAATAAATTGATACACCCCTTTCTCAGACCTTCTGATTTAGACAGGTCTCAGTTATAGGCCAAGCATTAACATTTTTTAATGAGTTCTCTTTGATACTGATTCCTATGCTACTAGTTCAAGAACCATTGATTTAAACAGTGATATGTATATCTGATTTTATCTTACATTTACTTTATGACAATTGCATTTGTATATGCAAAATTAATTTAAAGTAAAAACAATTATTCATATGTACTTTTTTTCAACTACAAACCCAACATTAAACATAAGGGTATTTAATGTTTGAACATAGAATGAATCATTTTGCCACTTGAAAAATTCACACTTAAAATGTATAGTTATTTATTTTAAGCTTTAGGTAAATGATCTTTGTCTTGTACTATGTTCAATGTATTTCAGTGTAGCTTATATTTATTATACTTTTATATATGTCTTAATATGACCTTGCAACATCTAATTTGTACAAACTTTGGAAATTGCTTAAAGCATGTTAATTGTTAAATTCAATTGACTAACTTGTTTTCGTTGCTGTGACTCGATATACTACATCCACAAATTTAGGGGAGGAAAGGTTTATTTTGGCTCACAATTTCAGAAGGTCACAGTCCACTCAAAGGTGGCCCCAGTGGGAATATATAGCAGAGACAGAGGCAGTTCTTCACAACATCACAAAACAGGAAGCCAAGTCCCATCAAGTCCAGTCTCTTCCCAGAGGAAAAAGCTGTAACAATCTTTCTTCTTCCTTCCTTTGTAGAATTGGAGTTCCAGTTTTGGCCTCCCACATCAGGGTGCGTGTTCTTCCTTCATTTGCTAGCCCTCAAATCACTCACACTCTAATCCAGGCTGTTTTCTAGTTGCCTAATTTAAGCGTGGTTCCTAAACCCTAATCAGGCATGGTTTCTGATTGCTTCAAATTGACATAATTTCTCCAAGGTCACATAATTAGAAGGTTTATAAATAGTAATCTAGTAAGATTTACAAAGTCAGTACTAATCTATTTTATTGATACTGGTATTGAAGGTAGCAAAATTCTATACTTGTGGTAGATTATCTTGCTTTCATGTGTGCTTGTAGAATTAGTCCACAAATTTGAGGAGCAAAAATCCAAAAGTGTTTCAAGTGCTCAGCAGGAGAAGAAGGAAGGGAGAGGAGACCAGTGAGGATGGGGGAAAACACTCCAGAAAGGGTTATTAAGTAAGATAGAAATTTTAACTAAATGTGTTTTTATATTTCACCAGAAAAAGCTGCCTATATGTATAATAGGTGTAATGAGGAGCATTATCCCACAAAACATTGGTATGAAGTATAATTACTGCCAAACTCTGTTTCTAAACCCTTTTCTATTCTATAATATGTCTTGGCAGTCACAATGATAAATTAATTTGGGCTTCTATAAGTTGGTCCAATAGACTTCGAAATGATAGTTTTGTATCTTATTCAAACCTCTCCCTTCTCCGTTTCCAGATGGACTAGAAGTTCTAGAGAATTGATAAAGGAAGACTAATTGGTTTTTCTCTTCCTCTACTTCTTTCTCTTTTCTGCATTAGTCCTCCAGGAGGAAGTGAGGAAATGTCTAACATCTTGCAAATTATCGTTAGTAGGAATCTTCCTTCACTTTTGAAGTATTCAAATATTTCCATTAGGCACACATTGAAAAAGAGACAATTAAGATAATCCATTTTCTTGAGTGGCTCCTGTATGAGGTTTTTTCTTTCTATGTTCTTTTTTCTTTTTCTTTCCTTACAGATACCCGAATTCTCACTCTCCCTCTGAATCCCCTGAAGCTCTTTCTCATGCGTGTTTCCTCCAACTCCTGATTATTTACCTTTCTCTTCCTCCTTCTCACTCTCCATTTTCTTCAGTCTTTAGCATCACCTTCACATCTAGATCTAAGTTTCTTTCATTCTCCAGTCTTTTTCATTCCAACCATAGAACCTGTTTCTTGTAGTTTTAATTTGCAAACACCCCCTTGCTGACTTCTTGGTTGCATTACTATGTGACTAAATAAATAAATAATGAAAGTTCCACTGCATTTTGTTTGTTGACCATTTCCTTTTCTCTAGAATGTGTTATGGACACGCCCTGTCCTTAGGACCCATCTTTAGAAGTTGCTGTTACTCCCTTGTTCTTCCTTCGTTTCTAGATACAGATAAAGGTACAGGTCCACTTCCTAAAGAACAACTAATCGTTTCTCTTTTTCAAAATCCCATGAATTATTTTCATGGAGTTCCCTTTTCGTTGAATTGACTCATCTCTCCGCAAGTTTGGATACCTCATCTTGAAGTTTAGTTTTTGTAGTATGATGCCATTACAGAGAGAGTGCTGCAAATAGTGGCAGAATGTGGGCATATTTGGTGTTTCTTTAATATTATTAGACATAAGCAATCCAGTCCCCTGGGGATGTATCTTTTTTGCTTACCTCATTAATTTTCACTCTATTCCTTTTTGTCTCTTTTTCCCCTCTCTTTAATAGAATATTGAAAATATTCTGTTAAAGCAGGTTGTCAGATACTGACTATTGCACAAAGTATTCACATATTTATAAAATGCATGAATATCTTTTTACAAATTCGGTTTTGCTCTTGCACTATAAACGAAGAAAATAATGCAGTGCAACATGATTTAACACACTTGGCAGGTTACTGGAGCTTAATCCCATTCACCTCTGGTTACTTATTCTCATAGAATCAGAAAATTTTAAAAGTTGACTGAGATGTGATCCACTTCAATCTCTTTTCAAATATAGAAATTTTTTTTGAAAAAGTTGGTTTCAGAGACACACGTTAAGTCACCAAAAATTTCCAAGGAGCAAAAACCTGGGTATTTCACAGGGTAGTTGATTTTACTGTTGCACATTAAAGGAATTTTAGGCTAATTATTTTTTGCGGAGTAAAGATAATCCTTCCTAAAGTTTTGTGCATTGATATTTGCTCTGTCCTCTGAAGGGACGAAGATTGAATCATTAACTTCTTCACACGATAGCCCAGAAGTTAACTAAAGTCGCTATCATGTCCACCTAGTTGTTTTTCTGTCACAGGCTAAACACACAATTTCCTCAGCCCCCCTCCCCCATCACATGACCATATATTGAAGGTCCCTCCATACTAATTGCCCTACCATGCGTTCACATGGGCTGTCAATGACCTCATTGAAATCAATAGACTAAACTAGGAAATTGATATCCAACCTCTACAAAGTTCCGATTTCGCCTGTGTGCTACCTCTCTGCGCTGTTGGGGATCAAACTCAGGCCCTCACATATGGCATTTGCACTTTCTCCCTCTGAGAAATGCAACCATTCCTAAGGCTTCAGTTCTGTACAATAAAAATGTTCTACCAATCTATTGCACAACAACATGAACATAGTTGACACTCTTAAAATGAATATTTTCAATAATAAATTTTATGTTTTGACAGAATTTTTTAAAAAAGATTTTCATAGTCTATAGCTAAATAGAATACAGCATCTGATGTATGGTATTTCTACAGATTGTAATGGGCTAATTGCCTTCAGTAATTGATTTGCTAAGCCTCTATTAAGGTAGATTTGGATATGAGCCTTATTGTGTAACTAATATATTGAACAACAAATTAAATAATAATTTTCTTTTATAAATTAGCTTTCTCCTTAAGTGAGGTTCAGTATTTACATTTCCAAGCTTTTAAAAATCTTTCTTGGAAGTCTTGTGACTTTCCTTTAAGTGCACATTTCTGCATGCAGTGAATGGAGCCGTTTGTAATCCATACTTTCATTTCTTAGACCTTTGTCTTTCTATAACTCTAAGCATTCTTCCAGTTTGCAGTTTTGGATCCATCACCTACCATGTTATTGAATGATACTTCCTACTTTATGTGGTTAAAAGATTTTTTCCAGACTATCTTTTATGGTATTAATAAAATCAGAGTAAAAAGGCATATATATATATATATATATATATATATATATATATATATATATATATGTATGTATGTATGTATGTATGTATGTATGTATATTTGTGGGCAATTGTAAGCATACTCTTTTGGGAAAGCTAACCTACATTTCTGTGTATAAAATTTTGAATCAAGTATTCATTCACTTTAAGTTTGCCATCATTTCATAAGTTTATTTTTATTTATCATGAAAAGATTTTTCTAAAATATAAGAGAATTCTGTAGATGGAATTTTTATGAGGTAGCCTGCTTAAACAATTATACCAGCAGAAAACAATAATTCAAATCATTTTTAAAAGAAGTGTTTTTATTTTATTCATGATCAAGTAGTCTTACTATAAATGATGACAAATCATTGTTTTAACAAGTTTACTCTGGAATTATTATCAGAAAATTTCCTAAGTATTACATCTCCTTTTTTTGCTAGTTTTCTGCTTAGTTTTAAAATTAGGACAATATTATTGGTTTTGTTTTCATTTTTCACCTTTCTCATATACTAGAAATTTAAAAAAAACTTAATTTTCTGAGATCAAAACTGGGGAGATACATTCAGGTGAGAAATGAAGTTTTTTAAGTTTCTTTTTTCTCTCATTTGTAGTTTTGATTTTTTTCTCAGATTTGTTGATTTTATTCTTCTGACAGTAATTATTTTATTATAATTTTGGAATCAGCAAAATTAATGTGTTCTTGCTACGTGTGTCCTGATATATGTGACTTATAGCCCAGATGGCTTATTCTGTTGTTTTCTTTCCTTATATCATCCATTTACATTTAAACAATCTTACCATTTCTATCAAGGAATGTTATATGATCTGCTAAGTTGCACACTTGTTACCCTTCTGGTATGTGACATTATTTTCCACCTGCCTTTTGTTACAATTCTCTCTTTTGTACATACCTGCCTAATAAGAACTGCAAAAGGGTGGGAGTTTTAAAATGTATGCTGGAAGTCAAAGGCAGAATTACTGTTTGGCTCCATCTGGTTCTTTTTCTAGATTCCCACTCTCTGGGTCTTGGGTAGAGTCAGGGAATCTGTGTTTTGTAGTAAAGTACATGAATACATTAAACTGAAAATCAGAACATTTAAATTCTAGGATTTCAGAGTTGTTTAAAAATCAGAATTTATTAGATCCATAACACACGCACATGTGCACGTGCACACACACACACACACACACACACACTCACACACACACACAAATACCACAAATATAGTGACTTAGAACAACAGAGATTTATTTTATCACAGTTTCACGGGCTAGTGACAGAGGGAAAATTCTCTGTAAGTTAAAAAAAGGCATATTATTACCTCATAGAATTGTAACAAAGATTGTCTAGAAAACAGAATTATACCAAATACAGTGTTTGAATACATTGTATCATTTTCTCCTTGGTTCTTGATAATAGTACTCTTCTTCTTGTTCTTTTATTCCATTCAGAGTTTCATACCGATGTTGATCTCATTCTATCAGGTCACTTAAAATATCAGATTACTTATCATAAGGACTCAGATGATAATAATTTGTAATGATTTACAATCATGACCATGGGTAAAATTTAAAATCTACCTTTTAATATTGATAATAGTCATAAAGTCTCATAAATAAATCATCGTATATTGAAATACAGTATGATTGTTGAGAACTTGACTGGTACTCAGTTTTAGTAATAGAACTCTAAAGTAAGGACAATCAAAGTAAAGTTACTCTACCGTAGTAAGCACGGTTAAGCCACCAGGCATGACAACGGGGAGTGCTATTCTCTTACTGGCTTATTCAATCCCTGTAATTCTTGGTGGTTCTCTTTCCTTGAGTGTCTCTGTCTCTCTCTGTCTCTGTCTCTCTCTCTCTCTCCTTAATGTTTCATCTATTGTATGGCTTTTGAGTTTTCCATGTCAGGAAACATTTTTAAGGTTGTGCTAGTTGTTGTATTTTTGTGGTGTCTGGTGTCACACACGTACTGACACCAATTTCTCATTTGCAACGAAGGCTGGCTGGCAGTGTGGGGCTCAGTCGCCATCACCTTATTGGGAAAGTTTATGTTCTTTCATACAAGAGAAATGATCTGTGAGTAGAACAAGCAAGAGAGAAGTCTTTGAAGTCATTTTGGGGGCTGGAGATCTAGCTCTATGGTACAGTGCTTCTATCGCACAGGACAAGCTCTGGGTTTAATGACTGCACATAATATATAAATTAAAAATGGATGAATAAAGTTCATAATCATAACGTATCTTGATCCAGTATTGTTACACTGACTAAAGATGTTTAATTTTGCTAATATCAAAGTCAAGAATAATTCATGGCACAGAACTGTGATCCCAGCGGTGTTGGAGGTCGAGGCAGGAAGACTGAACATTCAAGCCCACTCTTGGTTACTTATTAACATAGCAAGACCGTGACTCAACACCAGAAATAGAAAAATTGCCCGGGGAAAGGAGCTCAGTTTGAAAGCCCTGTTCAGATCTCTATAACCATGAAAAGGAGAAAGCAGAAGGAAAAAAAAAAATCAAGTAGAAGTTTTGTTCTACGAAAGAAAACCCATTTCCAGGATAGAATAAGAACAATTAAAATGTCAGAACATGGCACCAGCCAAGTGGACACCACAACCACAGACTTAGGAGCAGAGAACCTCGATCCATAGAGTTTGCCTTGGGAAATCAGTATACACAAGCAGCTTGAAAAATATATTCCTGTTAAACATGTGTTATATATTGTGTGGCGGTTGGTGCATACCTGCTATCCCTGCATGCAGGGTGCACATAGATTGCCCCGTTAAAGGCCAGCCTAAGCCACATGTTGAGACTCTGTACCAAAAAACACAGGATTGAGTAAATACATGAATCAAGATGAATTTTATAGTAATGAAAAACATTGGCTAAAAAAGTTATTCCAAAATCTAAGATACCCTAGCTTGTTTTAGGGTGCCAAAGTGTCTATTCTTTCTGTTTATAAACTTCTACAATTAATAATTGCAGTGTATAAGTCAGAATGAGAACAATATGATAAATTCAATATACCACATTAATTTTACATTTATATGATTGTAGGTTTTCATTTCAAAATCAAATTCATCCATTTTTCTTGGAGGATGTAGTAATACAACACTAGTATACATGAAAAAAATGAATTCATTTGAAACACTTTGCACATATTTTGGATTTTGTTATAAACTATCAATGAATTACTCATTGTTGATCTTGTCCACCTTATTTCATTAATTGATTAATTTTAATTGATTATGGTTCTTGATTTTTAATAAATATATATTTTTCATTATATTAGGATTAAATTAAAATAGGTTTAATTTAGGAACGATTATTTTAATCATCCAAGAGAGCTATCACTGCTAATAGGAATTAGTTCTGTGGATTTGAAAAGTGTTCTGCCCTGATAATTTGGAAAAAAAAAGGGACAACAATTTACACCTCTCCTATATTTTCAATTCTGACTTCTCACTTATATTTATGTATGTTCAACTTTCCCTCTTAAAAAAAGAGATTGCCAACAACATAATTCTCCTTTGATCTTATATCTATCATCATCTCATGCAGGGATTTTTATATTCCTCACATTTAAATTTCTTAGAGGAGTTACATAAAGTTTTATTTATCCACCTTCCACTCTGCCTACTACAGACTAAAATGCATTTTCTCTCAAGCCACTCCAACAAAACTTGTGGCAAATTCAGCAAGGGCATTCTGCTTTATTCTATTATTTTATATTTATTCAGAATAAAGCACTTTGGTTTGTTATTTCTGTGTGTGAATTGCCCTCACCACGCCCACCTCCTTGCGACACTTTTAAGTGTTGTTTTCAAATAGGGTTTTTTCCTAGTTTCCTTCTCACAGGTTCAGGTTCCTATTTCTCCAAATAAACCTGGGAGATTTTTCACTATGTTTTTAGAAGGTGGCTGAATTACATTCTATGAACTTCTCACTTTGCTTTTTTTTTTTTTTTTTTTTTGAGGAGAAAATGGTTTGCACTGAAATTTAAAATTATAAATTATTTGCAGATGTATTCAGGCTTCATGAATTTGTTCTTGCCTGTCTGGTGTGTCCACTAGTGTTTTTGTATACAAATTGGTTTCTATTTACCTCAGAATAGATGGTGATTCCTGAATCTAAAGTAGTGCCTTAAATAAACTTTAGGAATTTTTAAGAAATTGTCTCTTTGAATGTAACTATTCCCATTTTATCACTTTTTTGTTGTTGGAAGTATTATTGTAATGTCAGAATTTTTTATTCTGTTCCTGATGATTCTTAATATCTTTTACAATGATTTTAGTTTTTAAACTGCAGCAACAACAACTTATTTAGGGCTCCCATCTTAGTAATTCTGTAAGTCTACTTATTTGTAATATAACTTGCACAGGAGTTTATTATTCTATGACTCTACTTTTTATTTTTGAACGTCCTATCCACTTTTTTATTATGTGCCTATTTTTTTCTAAAACTTTCTAAACTTTTACATGAGTTTTATATTTTTATCTTTTCAAAAATTTTATTTACTTATTCTGTTAAATTTCAAGTTATTGATATTGGCATTTTTAAATCCACTAACTTTGATTACTAGATTTTTAAACATTGTCATTTTCTTTCTATTTCTATAAATTTGTATTTTCAATATATGTGTAGTTTTAAATTCAGAATTTTTGTTCTCTATGGAAAGACTCATCCTGTCTTTTTTCCACCCATTTTGTTGATATGTATTAGTGCAAAACCTAAGGTTTACGATGAAGTTGAGGATTTTGTGCACCTACGTTTCTTGTCCAGGTGACAAAGACTTTCTCATTCTCCTTTTGTCCTTCTTGCTACCTACCCCTCCCTCCATGCCCACCCTGTAAGCATCTCGTCCTTACTCTGAAGTATTATTTTGACCTTGATTTTTCAATTTGAGTTTTACTAAATTATGGAAAGCAGCACTCTACCCTGTACTTCAGGTTTAAACGTTGGGCAACCTGAGTCCCTGTTAGAATTCACAACTTACATAAAGTGTTATGCATCTTGTCCCGTATTGATATGTATGTTGTCATCCACATTTCCTGTCTTTCAAAGCAAAATTACTTGCTTATATATGCTGTATTTTAATATGTGTGGTATGCAAACACATACATAAATACGATCAAAGCAGTTATTACCATTCACTCACCAATCTGTTTTTCAGCACTCTTTTCATTTCTGAACTCTGAAAAATTATATTATTTTCTTACATATTCACCTACATATTAAAATGTTTGGTTGTTATTCTATCTAACAATTCCCATCTGTGCAGCGTCCTGCCAGAGCTACTCAATACTTCAACCTATCTCTTCGGCTAATGTCATTCTATATATTGTTCCTGGGCATTCTCTTTGACTTCTGAGACTTTGTCATCTAAATAGTGATTGTTTCCAAATCTATATCCCAAGGCTATTTTGACACTTCGGGCTCATACCCTTTGCGCTTGTCCAGAGGTGCTTTCAATTTGTCCAGCATTTTTATGCTCTCACTTTTGGGCTTTCGCAGATCCCAGTTCCTATTTCAGGAACATTCTAAAAGCATTCCCCTCCTGATTTTCTGATCTTACTGTAATATATTACTTGCTCTGGGAAGCAATTGCTAGCCACCTAAGATTAGCTTTGATGCTTCTGTGTGCTACAATAACATCTTATAAAGATACTCTTTGACATGATAGAATTACATCTAGATAAATCCATCTGAAATTGAAAATATTATAAGTCAAAACATATATAATATACCTACCCTACTGTGCATCTTACCTTAGTATAGCCTACCTTAAATGTGCCCAGAATACATTAAGCTACAGGTGGGCAAAATCATCTAGAGCTTATAATGGAATATTAATCCTCTAAAATATGTTGTTGACTAGCTCGTATGATTTGTAGTATCCGCGTCTTCAAATACACTGGCGACACATTGTAGAACACTGATTCTTCCCCCTCACATCCAGTGATTGACTTGAAGCTGCAGCTCAATGCAATTGCCCAGCATCTTTGGAGCATGTTACAAGGCACAACACTAGCCCAGGACATGATCACAATTTGAAATGTAAAATACTAATTCTACTGAATGGGTATGGTTTTTCCACCATTGTAGAGCAGAAAAATGGCTAAGGTGAAGAGATCCTTTTATTGCTACCTCTACCATAGTATTTACCGTGAGTCACCTGTGTAATTGTATTCCAAATGCCTTTCCAAGTTAAATAGTAAGTTATGAATAAAGAGATTAGTCAATAGTACAGACCCAGGGCTGAGAGCTGCTGCATTCTTTCACTCATTGATTCTTTAATTTTAGGCGGTCTGTGCCTAAAGCCTGTGACTTTCTCAACAATGTATTCCACGAAGTTTTTTGAAGTACCTTTATTCTATTTTAATGATTATGAATTTGTTGTTTGAGATGTTAAGTAACTGCCAAAGGCTTCTTAGTGACTAGAAATAAAGTCAGATTTTGAGGCTGTTTTATATCCTTGCAATGCTAATGGTTTTTACTCACTGTATCATACATAACAGTGCGATAAGATTTTGCATAATAACACTGAAAACAATGGAATTAAGGCAACTTGTAATATACTGCTCTCACATAGTTTTCTGGATTTTTTAACATTTGTCTCGTAGAAACATCAATTCCAAGAAAGCACTAGTATTAGTATGAATGCCGTTATCTCTGCATACGCATTTCTATAATGTATGTAACTTTAAGAGCACTGTTCCTACTACAATATTTAGATACAAATCAAAATTGGAAGACAAAGCACAGAATGCATAATTATGTTTTTAAAGTGTCCCTCAAATCATGCAATGCTTTAATATTGTTTTAAAGGTTTTGGCAATAATAAGTATGGCATAATAAAAAATGTATTCTGCCACTTGCTGTATATTAGAGGTATTTTTAGGTAAATATGCTGTTTCAGTGTTACAGAACTTTTGGAAAGAGGATGTGTGTGCATGCACGTGTGTGTGTGTGTAATATATATATATATATATATATATATATATATATGCTTCATAGATGATAAATAATACATAATGTGATTATAATTTCATTTAGATGAAGATATTTTCCAGATTCTGGACTCCTACAATATCTTTACCTTGTTTCTTAGTTTAATTATATATAAATCTCTTATATATTTTCTACATACTTAATCATGAGTGCTCAGTTCATCTCTTTAGCATGTGTACATATGATCTCAAATAAACTCTACTTTGAGACTTCAGTGACACATGGCTTAAATATATTCATTTGATGGGGGAGTGGGCAAAGAAGAGAAAATAGGTAAGAAAATTCCTAAGTCGGACAGTAAAGAAACAGATGGATCAGAATTCTGTTTCCCTATTTGCTTTGTGTACTAGATAAACACAAGTATTATACCAAAAATAATTACTTTTGAGATAAAAATAAAATTACAGCTATTTACATTACATACAAATAATAAGACAAAATATAAGCAAAAATGATAAATTGATCATTCCACTTGCAACAATATCACATTTTAATGATCAATATAGATTTAGTATTTTAGTAAAAATGAGAAAAGCACCAAGATAAATATTTAGTTTTATTTTTCTCATTGCAGTTGTAACATCCTAGATCACAACCCATCTCATTCATAACTTCTTTCTTTTTCACAGTTAATCAGGTAATCTTTTCAAGTATTTTGAAATTTGCATTTAAGGAAGACCAATGGCCAAAGAATACTTATGCAAATAAAATAATCAAAATTATCTGTAACACTTAAGTCTAACAAATTTAAAAATTTAGAATAGCATTTTAATTGAGCAAATAATTAGAAGCAAAGGGAAATAATCTGGACAGTAGATTCAACTTTTAAATTAACATTGCTATAAAAATATGAAATTATTAGAACTTACTAGAAGATGAATTTTCTTTGTTTTTTACAGAAAAAAATGTATGTTGTAGACAGACACCATTTCCCTATACCAATAGATATTCCTGAGTGGATGTCAAGAAATTAGGAACACAGTGGTTTCCTGTATTACCAAAAAATGAAAGACCCTATATTTTATTTAAAATGCTTGATATCATTCTTCATAAATTATACTGTGCACTTTTCTATTAAGTAGATAAAACTCAAGATCATTTTCTATGTTAGTTCTACTCTTTTTCTGGAAATCAACCAATGTGCCTTCTGGTAACACTGACAATCCTAGGAGATATTCAGATTAGGAAGCTGATTTCCTGCTGCATTGAATACCTTCAAGGTGTTCTGCATTTCTTGATGACGTTTCTTGCAACTTCATGATCTCTGTGACTTCCTGGATCCAACACATGACAAACGAACCATCTGTGACTAAGGAACCTGAATGACTGACCCAAAACCACACCACTTTGAGAATAAAACAGTAACAATTTTATTCCTTTCCATATTTTCCTTCATGTAATGTCTTTGTTCTGTTTGGTAATTTTCCTTTTGCTTCTCTCTAGTTTTAGTTATTTTTTCTATAATAATTCACTTTTTTTTTTTTGAGACAGTGTTTCACTCTGTAGCCCAGGCTGGTCCTGAACTCAGGATGTAGCTCAGGCTGGCCTTGGACAAATGACAATCTTCCTGTCTCAGCCTCCAGAGTTCTGGGATTACAAGTGTGTACCACCACACCCTGTTTATGACTTGCTGGGGAATCAAACCCAGGTACTTAGCTCTTGATCTAGGACTTGCTATGCAAGTACTTTAGCCACTGAGCCTTTCCTCCAGCTCAATAAAATTCGTTTCGGTTCAATGAATTAAGTTAAACTACAAGGTTAACAGGATAAATGATATAAGTAAAATATTTATTTTGCAATTGTGAGTTAGACATTTCTGCAGTTGTTTAAGAACATATTTCTATTATGTGTGAAGTTATGTAGCATTCAATTTGAACAGAAGATATGTCTCTTCAAAGAGATTAAAGATTCTTTGAAGTATAGACTCTTGTATTTATTCAAAGAGTTTTTATTTGCATTTGCAAAACTGATTCTAGGACATTTTTCTGGATTTTTTTTTTTTTGTTAGATGTAATATATAAAGTAACCTAAAAGTTCACTTGGTACACTTCTTATCCAATGCAGTATCATCAACTTTCTAGAAGTTTCCAGTTACTTAACATGGATTATTTTGCCTAGAAAAAAATTGTAATGTGCTCCCAGGTTTGAAAAAGACAGATTTAAAACTAAATTAGCAGGCCACACATGTAATGCATACCTGTAATCCCAGGACTTGGGAGCCTGAGGCAGGAGGATTGCTATGAGTTCAATATAAGCCTGGGTTACATAGTGAGTTCTGGACCAGCCTGGATTAAAAAAGAGACCTTGTCATGAATATAAAATAAAATAATATAAAATATAAAATAAAACTTAATTACCTTGTTACTGAGCCAACATATGTAGTGTTATTTTTAAGATTATATCATATGATAGAGTCTACATTTCCTTGTTCACTCATTTGAATCATAATTTAAGTGAGTATCTTTTCAAGTTCCGTAGTTCATGTCACAGTTCAACTTCTGAGGATTAAACATCTATTTGTCTAAGAACATGCATTTGGGGCAAGATTCATGTTAATTCTTGATCATATACTCCAATTTCTCATTATCTTGTTATAAAACAAAAGAATTTTTAAAAAGTATTAATCAAATTATGCCTTGGGCATGTTCCCTTCTGTTTCTGATGCTTTATATAAAAACTATTTGTTGAGCTGCTGCTTGAATAGCTTTTGATATAATCTTCGCCTTCCTTTTATTTCATCATCAAAGATTGCCTCTGTTTTACCTTTTTCTTTGAGTTATATTTAGACTCTGCTGACATCTAGTTCTTAAAAAGTAAGATTTATTTTAAAATTTGCATGTCATGCAATGACTTTGGTTATCATGAAATATAACAAATATCTCTTTGATTTTAGCTAGAAATCATTTCATGAAATCTTTTCATTCATGTGCTATTGTGGTTTGGGTTTGGAATGTGCCCCCAAAAGCTCACATATTTGGATGTTATGGCTTATCTATAGAACTACGTGCTGTTGGTAGTGGGGGCCTGGTCTGTAGGAGTAGACTGTGGGTGTATACTTCTTTCCTCTGGGGCTGGAGTTGACGTGAGGGCCTTGGCTTCCTGTTTGCAAAGTTGTGAGGAGTTGCCTCTGTCTCTGCCTCTGCCTTGTGTTCCCGCTGCTGCCCTTCTGCCAGCTGCCCCGAGTGGACTATGACCTTCAGAAACTGTAAGTTAAAATAAACCTCCCTAAAGTTGTATATGTCAGGTATTGAGTCACAGTGATGAAAAAGCAATTAAGACAGAGATTGGTACCAAGAGTGGGTTCTATGATATGACTTTACTTGACCATGTGTTTTGAAAGCCTTTAAAACTGGTGTGCAAGAGGAATTCAGAAAGGTTTGAGGATGCCACCTGGAAAAGTCTCCTAGTGCTCTGAGCTGATGGGAGATTCTGGTGATAGCTCGGAAGTTCAAAATGCTGTTAGAATTGTGGGTCAGAAAGGCCAGGCTCAAGAAGTTTCAGAGGGGAAATGGAACTGTACTGGCAAGTAGTCTAAAAATCATGCATGCTAAGCTCTGGCAGGAAGTTTGTTGGTCTTTTGTCCTTATACAAAGACTCTGAAACCAAGATTAAGGATGGTGGAGTGCTTAATCTGATGAAGGCCATCTCAAGGCCGCCCAATACTTAGGTTGCCACTTCGACACTGTTTTCACCTATTAGCCAACGGCAAGGTGAAAGATAGGAGAAAATTTGAGACAAAACAGATGTAGAAAGCTTTCAGTCTGGAGTGAAAAAGCACATGCTTCTTAAAGAGAGTAACACAGAAACCAGGTATGTAGACTCAGGACTGTAAGATGGAGGACTTTGGGGTGTCTCAGGAATCATCAAGATTCCACCTTTTACCAATTAAACAGAGCACAGGCAAAAGATCTTTTCTGTGAAGATTACCCCATGGATTCTTATAGCACCAAAGAGGAAAGTGTTTGCCGGAATTCAGCTCTCCAGAAGTCAGCAATCCAGGTGCTCAAAAGCTACTGCAGCCATGACAAGAGGGTATCAGACTACTGCTCAAGCCAGCAGCAGACATTGGTGTCATCCATGTGGTCCTGGCTTTAGAGGCTTGCAGTGCAAGAGTTGTGGGTTCATGGAGGCTTCCACTTGGACTTCAGAAGGAGACTTCAGAGGCCAGGCAGTGCGCCTTCTGGAAGTGCTGTGCATGAAGCTGTGAAGGAGAAGACTAAAGTGAAATAAAGAACCCCCAAATTTTGAGAATCTAGGAGCATGAACCATCAGCTAAGAAAAACTATAGGCTGTAAGTAAGTTCAGCCCAAAGTAGAGAAAATGGAGGTTGCAGCCAGCAAGCATGCTCCACATAAAACCTTTAGAGTCAATACCCCACCCCAGTTTATCCAGGATGCTGGATATGGAGCTACAGGATTTAACGCTTGCTTCAATGGCTATAAATACTGTTTTGTTTCAATTACTTTCTATCCACCTATTCTGCCTTTTAGAATGGGAATGTTTAGCCTATGACGTGTATGCCGTAGGTATCTAACCTGTCTGACTTTTACAGCAGCTCCCACCAAAGAGTTTGCCTTCTGTCTCAGAAGAGACTTTGAACTTGTTTTTTTTTTTTTTTTTAAACAGTACTGGAACTTTTAAGACTTTGGCATCTCTTAGAGAAGGACTAAATGCATGTTATGAGATGGACATGAGTCTTTTCAAGGCCAAGAGCAGAATTGTGTGCTTTGGATCTGGAATGTCCCCCAAAAGTCTCATGTAGTCGGATGTGGTGGATTGTCTACAGTACCACGTGCTGTTCAGATATGGTGACCTGGTGTGAAGGAGTGGATTCTAGGTGTGTAGTGGAGGACAGACATGTGGCATATTGGATTACAGGCATGTGTTGGGAGCTTACCACACCTTCTGCACCTAGATGACAGAGACTAGACACTAGGCAGAAGACTGAGACCACACACAGAAGATGTGGATCACTGGGATGGGACTTGGAAGGATATATATATATATATATATAGTGTGTGTGTGTGTGTGTGTGTGTGTGTGTGTGTGTGTGTGTGTTGCTTACTGCCCTCTTGCTGAATGGGACCTGATCTGATGGAACTTGGCTTCCTCTTTGCAATGATATAAGGAGCTGACCCCACTTCTGCCTTTGCTATGAACTCCCACTGTTGCCAGCCAGCCACCATGATCTGTGACCTTCAGAAACTATAAGCTAAAATAAACCTTTCCTTCCCTGAAGTTGTGGAGGTCAGGTATTGAGTCATAGTGACAAAGAAGTAACTAAGATGTGTGTCAACCCCTCAGGTGAGCATGCTCAAATGTAAACTCACAGAAATTGCTTTTTAGAAAGCTAAGAAGTGGGTACTTGAGAAGCTGGTGCTCATCAGTTCTAGACTGAGGACACCATTTTCTCCTCAGGTTACCTTAGAAATTACAGAAAATGGTCTCATCAACTGGATCACTTTCCAGCACCAAAAATGATCAGGTGTATCTTGACAGGATCTGCACTATAAGAATAAATAACACTTGATAGTGTCACATAATTTATCCTTTAACTTTTTTAAACCTTATGCTAAACATTTAGAAGGACTAAAATAGAAGTTTAGGTATACTTATGGAGGAAAACTGAAAGTGACATAGGATATTAGCAATAAACTATGGCAGACATAGAAATGCATGGAAAACTTGAAGAACTAGCTTCTAAGGTCTGTTTTTCCTCAAGGAAATACTTACATCAGTAGCGAATAATCACTTCTTTGAGATTTCATCACCTTCGGAGTAAATAATTGGGCATAATCTACATAGCTAGACAGACAGGAAGACAGATAGATAGGTCGATAGGTAGATTGGTAAATAGATTCTCACTCTATCATTCAAGTGGATCTTGAACACAGTACATCATTCTGACTGGTCTCAAAACTACCAGTAATCTTACTGCTTAGTGTCCCAAGTGCTGTAATTTCAGGTGTGTGCCACCGTGTATCTGGGGAATCACACGCAGGGCTTTGTGCCTGTTATGCTAATAGCACTTTAACTGCCCAGCTGCGCCCTGCTTCTCATTATTTTAACTCTGAGATATACTTTTGTTTTTATATATTTCCCGAAGTAACATACATAATGCACAAAATTTCAAAATTAAAACTGTAAATAAATAGATAATTAATAAGTAGAAGTGTAAATTTATATATTGGTAGGAGGTGAATGCATATGCCTAAAATTTGGACAGTGAATGCAGCCTGTGTAGCCACCAGCCATTTCAGACAGTTCTGAGACAGCCTAGGGAATATAATCTTAAACAGTCGCGGTCTCTCCTATTAAATATATTCTATGATCCTAATCTATTGGCTTAAAGAGGAAAAAATCTTGCACAATAAAAGTCTTTGACTTAACCAACAAAAGAACAATCTTTCTTATTTTCTTCTTATGTCTTGATGAGAATAAATCAGCACAGTTTCTTATTTCTCCTTTTTCCACATTCTTAGTGTCAACAAAATGAACCCTAGTGTGTGAAAACTTATGATTTTACATATATTAATCTTGGATCTAAGAGTTCTGGTATTAGCAATTCATAACACAGTTGAATTACCTTTCCCATACATGAAACAGTGAGAATAAATCCTAGAAAATAATTCATTTACTCAAATTTTTTTTTAAATGCTGTATTTGGCAACTATATTTTTCTCTGATCACTACTTACATTTTTTAATTGATGCTGATAATTGAGTCCTACTGTGACAATGTTCTTTTCTTATTTTACCAGTGATTTAGAATAGCTAAGTATCTTTTTCTATGCTAGGTCTGTCTTTTTCAGTAAGTAATTCCTGGGTAAGAATGTTGGCCTTATGGTTTGATTGCATGAAGTTTCATTTTTTAAATGTAATTGTTATTTTTTCGGGGGGGGGGGTTGTTTGCACCTACTTTTGTACTCAGAATTCACATTTATAAAGCTCGTGTAACTATGATACTGACTAAACTGATTTTATTGGGTTGAATTTTGTTTTCGTCTTTATTCTTGGGATGTTGGCATTGCTCAGAGCCCAGTATTTGTCCTGACTGTGTTACTCTGGTTCTCTGTATTGAGGATGGACTTTTATTGAAGGATAGTGTTTTTGTGAAATACCAGAGAGTAGAGCTTCATCCATCCCTACACAGAATGAGGGTCGAGTACCTCTGTGCACAGAGTTAACATCTATTCATTTTTCCTACAGTGTAAGAAACCAAAAGATTCTTCATTGAGTGACTTTCCTTGGCTTCCAGTCACTAGAATGCACTTTTTAAAAAGATATTAAAAGTATATGTATTCTATGTCTTCAGGAAGTTGCAGTCACTATGTGTGTATCTACTGTTTCTTCTCTTTATGGAGAACAGAAGTTCTGATTTTATTAATAAATCAGATGCAAATTAAGTGAAACATAAGTAATGACATGTTTTCCATTGAATGTTTTTCTGTCTTTCATAGAATTCCCAACTTGTGATCCACTGACTCAATTTATATGCAAAAGTGGAAGGTGCATTAGCAACAAATGGCACTGTGACTCTGGCAAGTACCAAATGTTCACTGATTTGATTAGAGCCTGGATGTTTGTGCTACTTGGCTTTGTCCAAAGGTGGTTTGTAAGAGAAGCTTGAAAAGCGAAGCAAAATGGTTAATGCAAGTGTGCAGAGGGCTTCTTGCATAAACGTGGGGATTGCAGTAAGGATAATGGAGACGAATATTTGCCTTATAGGGACACGAAAGAATTTTTTTCAGATGTTATGTTGAATATAGACTCTAAGTCTATGACATGAGGGAGGAGAAATAATTACGGAAATAACCTGAACAATTCAGGTGCTCCGAAGCATTTGTGTAACCTCAGGGTGGAGCGGTTTATAAAGTCTAATGGAATTATCCAGATGGTTCAACTCTGTCACCTTGCTTTTTATGTACAAATGATGTTTTTTCTAATACCCAGTTGTATCATTATGCTAGATTAATCCAAATACAGGTAAATGAATTATATATGACTCAATGAATTTTCAACCATTTAATTCAATTTAATCTATTTTTATGTTATATTCCCCCTTTTTCTTGCAATGGTTGTTAATAAAGAATATAAATTATCCCAATGATAACGCACAACAAATTTCCAGGTGGATATGGAAGCCTAGGAGAGAGTATGGGAGGTGTGCTCCATGAATCCTCATACTGGAAAATGAAACAGAAGACTGATTGGAAGATGTAAATGCAAACTCTTGGGCACTGGGACTGTAGACTTGAATGATAATTTTCTGCAGTAATTGTATAATTTGCTTTTTTCATTAAATTCCTGTAGCCCCATTTCCCCCTTGATTCATGTTGTGTAGATGTGCCCAGTCAACTGTTAGTTATTCCTGCAAGAAATAGAAGCTTCAAAATCAAAAGCCTATTTTTTTTTCTCTTTATTTATTTTAAGCCATAAAAGAGAAATGCGTTGGAAGGATAAAAATAATTCTTCCATTCTGCATGCAAAACATTGATCATTGGTTCCTCATCTTTTTGTTCCCCCAAACAAAAGTAAAATCTATACAGACAAAAAATAATAATTTTTAAGAAAAAAAAAAATCCACTTCCTTGGTTAGTGTTCAGTGCCTTCTGTTACTGTCTCTTTCCAGATGATGACTGCGGAGATGGAAGTGATGAGGTGGGCTGTGTTCACTCCTGTCTTGACAATCAGTTCAGATGTTCCGGCGGCAGATGCATCCCAGGCCATTGGGCCTGTGATGGTGATAATGACTGTGGTGACTTCAGTGATGAGACCCAAGTCAACTGTACCAAAGGTTAGTGATTTTGCAAATTTGGGAGATCTCGTTCTAAATTGATGTATATTTAGAGCACTTTATGGAGAATTCCTACATAAAATTAATTGCTCATCTGATTAAAAACATACACGGTGAACTACAAGATAATATGTTGATCTCTTTTTTTTCTCTTATTTTCTTAATCAAGTTTTTCTCCCTCATGCCTCCTTCCACCCTGAGACTTTCTGTGATCTGTACTTACCACCCTTTTTAAGCTTCTAAAATTCAGAGCCATCTCATATAGAGAAAAAGAAAAAGAAAAGGGGACACTTTTGCTTTTATTTCCACATTTAATTTTTTATTGAATTTGAAACACCATATTTATTCAACTGGTTGAGATTTGAGAACAGAGGGGAAAGGTGATGATGGTGACTTTCCGCAGATCTTTGCCACGGCTGCCCCATGTGGCTAGCACACGCTACTTTGCAAAATGTAATCAGCCATAGAGATGACTACTAAATTAGAAATCATATTGGAACTAATCACAGAAGATAACTATTGTGTCAAACAAACATGCAATCACTACCGTTTTGATAGAAATTTCATTTTGCTAAAAATTGAAAGAATTTATTTATTTTTTAAATTTTATCCCACAATGTTTAATATTTTTCCCATTTTATTGATGTGTATAAGTGCAAAATTTAAGGTTTACAATGAAGTTGAGCATTTTGTGCACCTATGTATCTTGTCAAGGTGACGAGTACTTTCCAACTTTCCTTTTGTCCCTCCCTTTACCTACCCTTCCCTCCCTCCCCACCCTGCCCCCTGTTTTACTTTGTTTTTCATTTTAAGTTCCATGATATAGTTGTGATCTGGGTCTCTCATATCAGAGAGACCATTTGATAACTCAACTTCTGCTTTTGACTCATTTCACTAAGCATGATGTTCTCAAGCTTCCATTTGCCTGTAAAAGACACATATTTTTTGAGCTCAATGGGGGAGATAAGTGAGTTAGCCAACATGGCCCCTATTTAGTTTAATATCTAATGAGCAAATGCACTAAAAATTAAGTGGTTTTTTTTGATGTGCTGGCAATATGTAAAGTCATATTCTTTATAATTAGAAGAGACAAGCTCTGACTTTTCAGTGTAGCCGAAGAAGATATATTTGTTCTCTGTAAATGTATGACAGCATATGTAATTGACTGTCTCTCAAATATTTTCTCCTAGATAAGTTTCTTTGTCTTCCTTGTCCTCTCTTTCTCTCTATTGTAAATTTTCAAAATAGTGTCTGTTACCTTTTATTTATACACACTATTTTAAGAGACCCATCTTATCTGAATTTTTAATGTAATTTATTAAAAATGTGTGGATTTTTGCTTGGTCTGACATCTTGGATTACGAAGATAATAGCAATGATACAAATACAGCCAAACAATGGTCCTGAATTATGAAGCAAAGAGTTTGTCATTAGAGTTAATAGACTGGACAGGAGGACTAGTGTGTTTCTGGTGTGGTGAACTTATTACAAATCATCATGAATGCGCATTAATGATAATTAAGATGTATGCTGTGAAAACATGAGCCTTAACATGAACATATTTTAATTCTCTTTTGCCTCAAATCAAGGTTGATGTATTACAGACAAAGCACTCCTCATATTATCTGTCCTTGTTCTCCTTTGTGTAACAAGTTCATCTTCTCTCTCTCCCTCTTTCTCTCCCACTTCTCTATTTATCTGTATCTCATTCTTATGTTTTCTGTCTCAGTTTAGTTGTTCTATGACAATATGAGCTAGAACTTCTTTCTTATCACTGACTGGATATGGAAAAACAAAATGTATGCAAATGAATTTCCCATTTTAAATTCTCCATTATATTATTCGTATGTGAAGGGGAAGCTGCCTTTTCCTCCCCTCGCAGATGTCCTCCTCGGCTCCTCGTAGGGCGTGCACCTGGGGTCTGTTGGCAACACTTCGTACCGTGCTTTGAAAAGGATTAAATGAATGAAACAGAAGAAATGGAAATTCCATCCTTCTGTTTCTTGTGTATCTATCACAACAGTTAAATGATTATTGCAAAGTAAGGAATGTTGAAAGAGTATTTTAGATTCACGAGTGTCCACAGTGAATGGCATACCCGCTTGTAGGTTCTGTAGATTATTTTCCAAGTGGAATTATTATAGAGGCAATAGCAATTTGACACCATGGTCTCTTCTTCTGAGCACTTCAATTTCACTAGTTAATTATTGTAAAGAATATACTGCCAGTGGAATGCCATCTATTTCTTGTATTACTATGGTGAAACACTAAGGAACTGACTTCGATAATTTACATAATTCTTCAGGCAAAAAAATGAGGAGAAATACTTCTAAGATTTTTATGTATCATATCATAAGATGTACTAAGCAATATTCTACATGGCGAATACAAGGTACAGGAATTGAGAAAAGTGAACAATTCTGAGAAGATTTGGGTGTCAAACAATGAGAATCTTTCACAGGCACTTTAGATAATTTTACCCATCCTTATTTTGATTATGTATTCTGTTGTGGAAGTTATAAAATAATAATGACATAGGGAGTAGCTAAGATAGATCAGGGAAGTCATTTGCACATGCAGAATTTGTGAGGTTATTGCCAAGGTAAAGTAGAAATGTGATATAATTAGTCACATAACTCAGTCCCAAAACCTGCCTCAGTAGAAAAAGCGGGGGATTCTGGCATGAGTTGCAACACTGGCTGTCAAAACTGATCAAATCCACCGCGTAACTGCTCCTTGATCCCTTTTCCACTGCCTGGGTAAGCAGAGCATATGGCCAACTTCGTCTAACCTACAGTGTTTTCAAAGGGGTAAAGTACTCTTGAACTAACTTTTAATAGTGAAAAAGCATGAGAAATGAGCAAGTTGAAAATTCCATATATAATTTGTGTCTCAGAAAATTCTGATTCTCTTCACATTCTCCCACATCATTTTCCAAAAGGAAGAATTTATAGCGTGATCAATTTTTCATCATCAATGTGACTAACACATGGGGAGCTGTAAATGAATAGCCTCCTCCTTTGTTAATATGTACCAGTCTCTTTTTATTTTAATGTCATGCTGTTCTTTTCTCTAATTCTTAAACTTCCTTATAAGGGAAGAAAGACACACTGTCACGAGAAAGCGCTTGATTTTCAGAATCCTTGCTAGAATCATCGTTATATACGCAGGCACACACACGTCCATGAAAACACACACAGAAACAGGAAGAGACGGAAAGACAACAGGTATGCTAAGACTATTCAAGATGCATTTATTCTTTTCTTTCTTTCAGTGCCTGTATTAATTTTCTTGTAGTTTCCTTTTGCTTCTGTTGGTTCATTCATTTATTTTGCCATACAATTTTCTTGTCCCGGATTTAAGAAAATAGGATAAACTCATCTCATCTTTGACTTTCACTGTCAAGGGCGCTACTTTACACACATGGAGTAACTGCGGAATGGAAGTTTACTTTTTGGCCACAAAATTTGATTATAGACTTAGTATCTACCCCTTCTGTCTTTTTCAAGGGTTACCACATTGTTAGATTTGAATGTAACCCTACACCCTGCAGTTTATTTTCACTGTGATGTAGAAAATAAAGTTTTTATCTGGTCAAGTATGTTTTCATAATGTAATATAACCATATTTATTTATCCAAAAATATTGATAATTTCAGCCCAAATTTCACAAGATAGAGTTAACAGGATATCTTTTTAATATCAGCTCCTGTTCAAATGCTATTAATTTTAGAACTTTTTTATATTATTTTGGAAATGAAAGCCCATTAGAAAATTCTGTTAATGATAAAATAAACAAAAGATAAATATTTAACTGATGTCAGTGACCTGCTAATAGCCCAATACTTTACAATTCTTACCTCAGTTAATCCCAACAAAATAAAGTTTAAGATAGCTTCCCAGAATTACACAGCTGGTGTTCTACAAAGAGATGAGTTTTCATTATTCCCATATTTGATGTGCTTTTGTTGCTATGGAGTTTCAATCTGTTTTCTAACTTACATGAATTAAAATTTATATGATATAAAATACCACCTTGCTCTGAGTTTAATAGGCCATTTCACTCAAAAATTAGCAAGGAAAGACCTTTTTGATTATCATAGGACATTATAATGAAATATCACAATAGGTGGGTACTGCAAAGACCTAGGAAATTACATTGAATTACATTACATTACAGTAAGCCTGTGTCATTTTTAAAAATCCATTCTCCTTTAACCACAATTTTATCATCTTCAAAAAGTATATTCTGAAAGTTTTTATTAGCAGAAATGGCTGTGGACATTCCTAAAAAGACAATTTCTTCAGTCACCCAGTGAAACTCATGGGGACTCTAAAAATCTAGGAAATTTGAAGAAACTCAAAGGATCATTAGTTCAGTTGTACCATACAGATGAAAAAAGAGGAGAGCTTGGCAAAATCCTCTCTTTATGGGTAGATGAGAATAACACAAAATATGCTGCTTCCATTGAGAAGCTGAAAATGTGTTGTGTTAGAACTAATTGGACCCGAGGCCTTTGAGCCATCAATATGTTTTCATGAGATATTTTGGATTCATAGATCATTCTTAGTTCTTTGTGGAAAAATTAAGAAAGTCCTGACAGTATTATGAAACAAGAATAAACCACCACTTAGAGATGGAATCTGGATATACTCAGAGCAGTATAGCTACAGAAACCTGATTTATAGCTGAAAGTGTAGTAGTCTGCTTCTCCTTTCATGAACGTATTCTCAGATATTTTGCTTTTGTTTCTTATCTCAGTAAAATCGATATGACAAGGTTGCTAAATTAATCAATTTAAGTGTGCACTTCAGTAATATTAAAAGTACATTTGTGTAGTCATAGGAGCATCACTGCCCACCCGTATCCAGAAGTGTTTTCATCTTGCAAATCTGAAGCTTTATTCATTAAACAGTAATTTCTTTTTTCTACTTCCATCCGTCCCCTAGCTATTACCATTTTGCTATGTGTATCTATTCTTTTGAGTATTCTGCATTCATTATGTCAGCAGAATGATGTTGCTAAATGATTTACACAGCATGATATAAGATTCATTCATATCGTATCTCATAGGCATACCTCTCTCCTTTTTAGGAATAAATGAGTTACTTCTTGCAGTTTGCCACCTGTTTTCCACATATATCTATTCTGAGTCTGCAATTCTTGCATCACTGCATTTATAATTAGTTAATATTTCCTGTGTAATGAATTATTGTAATTCTCATTTCCTTTTGCATCCTTATTTTATTGTGACGAGTATTATGGAAATTATTCTTAACATCCTAAGGTCATAGAACCATAAATGGACTTCATAGTAAATGAGCCAAGTAACATCCACATGCTCTGATCCTTCTCGTGTTTGCCCTACTGCTTTCATTTATTGATGCCTTAAAATTGTGTCTTCATACATTATGTGTCCAAAACATAAGCTAATTATTTTACATGCTTATCTCTTCAAAATGAACAAAACAAATGTGAAGCTATTTACCTAAGTTATAATATTAATGGCTTTTAGATTATTATTTTGCTAAAAAGGAATTAATACTGAAAATCATGTAGAAAGCATTCAGTTGCAATGCACTGTTAAAGTAATATTAGACTTTCTAATATCTACCTTGATTAAGGTCTTTATTTCTTCATGCAGTTCATGCTCTTCTATTGTGTCCTTTTATTTCAACCTATAAGGCTGCCTTGATGATTTTTTTGCATGTTAGTCTAGCAGTAAGAAACTTCCTCCGTTCCTATTTTTCTAGGAAAGTCTTAATTTCTCCTTATTCTAAAAGGACAGTGTTGCCAAATATAGAACTTCAGTTGGCTTTTTTTTCTGTTGGCACTCTGAATAAATAATCCAAAGCTAATTTCTGACCTCCATGTTCTGGATGTAATATCTACTGACACTACTCTCCTCAGTATCTTTTGCATATGATGAGTTCCTTTAATCTTGTTGCTTTGAAGATTTTTTTGGTTTTCACATTTGATATTCTGCTTACTGTGTGTCTTAGTACATGTCTCTGTGACTTGTTTTGCTGATGTTCTTGAATGTGGATGTTCATGACTTTCATCAAATTTGTAAAGTTATTACTCATTATTCCTTCAAATGGTTTTTCCCATACACATCTTTCTTTTTTTTCTGCAAAATGTATGTTTTGGTGCCCTTGAGGGTGTTCCACATGTCTTTTCTGATCTCTCTCCTTCAATCCTTTTCTTTCAGCCCTTTAGATCTATTATTTCCATTATTTTATATTCAAATATGCTGATTCTTTCATCCTGCTTCAATATGTTTTCAAATCTTACAAAGGAATTTTTCTTTTATTTATATTTTTACTTTAGATTTTTAAAAGAAATTTTGACTTTATAATTTTTAAAATTTTGATATTTTATCACTATTAAATACTTTATTTGCTTATACTTTGTTTTCTTGACTTTGATTTTCTTCATATTCTTCTGCATTTGTTTTTATGTCTTTGAGACAACCGATTTAAGGCCATAGTCTAGGTCTCCTATGACCTTTCTGTCAAGGGAAGTTTCTTTTGGTTTATCTTATTTTTTTTAAGCAAGTTATAAACTTGTTTATTTGTGTATGCTAGAATCATTTGTCAACAATTGGGAATTTGAATCTAATAAGTAGTAACTCTGGGAAGTAGATTTCTTTTCCTCTTCTGCAGGTGTTATTGTCTTATTTCTTTCAAAATCAATCTCACATAAAAATATAATTTTCTCAAAAAATTTTTTGTTTGGCTTGTATTTTTTCTTCAGTATATCTGACAGCTTTCTAATACAAGTGACTGGGTGTTAATGTCCTCATCCTTAACATGTGGCTTTCAAAAGGGGAGAAGGAGGAAGACACTAATAAAAGAGGGAAGTAGACCTTTACATTCCTTGAAAATCTATTCTTCTTCTGGTGCAAGAAGGATTGGAAAAAAATAGGACAGATGATTATGGCCAGCACCGCTATCCTGCACCTTTGAGATTACTGATAGCAGTTGGATGTGAAAGTACAATTTCACCAGTTTTAGAGGACTAGGTCCTATTTGTTCACTCTGGATTGCACAAGCTGTGTTTAAGGCTGCTCCAGGCACACACACATGTGATTGTTTGCATTACACTTAAGATTTGGAAGATCCATCGCTTTATTGTGCTAACATATAAAATTGACCAAAATGAATTACAATTTCCTATCTAACCCTTAAGAGAAGTTTTAAGCTTTCAGTAGACTATAGGGCTCCAAAATTTTACACCAGGAAGATTGTGCTAATTCAGTAGTTGATTAAGAGCCATACTTTTTTCTTTTCTGAGGTTCCATTCTATTTTCCATGAATTCACTCTCAAATTATTTTTTTCTAAAACATATACACGAATACAAACTGCTTTTAATGCTCATAATTACCTTTTATTGAAAGTGAAGTATTGACTCGAAATTTTGGTGAATCAGCAAATTATATCAGGAATCATCAAAATCAGTTACTTTTCTGTTATAGTGGTTTTGATTATTCAATCATAAGTACACTGGATTATCTTATTAGAAGATAAAATTAAATACAAATTTGAGTGTTAATTGTAGAGGACTGTATCTCTTTTCAGTGAAATGTAAATTTTACTTTATTGTCTCACAATTTAATTCTTTTTAGAAATGTTAATACAGAGATATTAAAATAATGTTAATTATAAATGGGTTTTATCCATAGGAAACCTCTTTTTTGCTTCCAGGACAAAATAACTCTTTAAAGGTTATTTAAATCTTAACACTGCAAACAACTTTTCCATCAAGAGCAAAGAAAACTTCAGGGCTTGTAATCATTTAATAATAAGTCTGTTTTGAGACTCTATAATGTTTCTAGCAATGTAATTGTCTGGAAATTTAGAATCAGATAAGTGTAATTTATAAAAATGAGCTATTAGAATAAGGTTCATAAAATAAGAAGATAATTATTTGCAACTTTGCTCTGCAGAACAGTGGTAGGAGGGAGCTTCACTTGTTCCTTGATAAATGTAGCTCTTGTCATATGAGTATAACTCTTTTTGAAGATATAATTAGTACTTAAAATCAATAGATAACAAAAACATACCTTTAGTAAAGAACCTCAGTCTGTGGTCGTGCTCTTTTAACAGAGTTAAAAATCACAATGATGACGGCAACACTAAAAATTGATGAGTTTCATAGTCTTTAAATTGTACTTTTTCATTGTGCATATTGAAGCAGTAATATTTTAGATATTCAGTGGAAAATAAACAAAATAGAGATGAAAGACATGGATAATCTACAAAATGGTGCTCCTCTCAAATATTGAGCAGTGACCATGTTTTAGTAATGGGATTAGTAATGAGAATGTCACTATTTCATGAAATAGTTGGTGTTCATGTGCCTGCAGAGCCTAAGTGGACTCTCCTCTCAGCATGTGTCTCCTATTGTCATGAAGTTTTGACTCAATTGTCACTTAGATATTATATTCCTTCACTTTAATGACCATATTATTTATTCTTTTACTGGAGTATCTTCATGACTTCTGAGTTAGTTTTTGTGAATACATTGACTTTTCAAGAAGAATCCATTGTCATTTACTTCATGCCAAACCTTTGTAGAAATAACTTTGGTGCTTAAAGTCAACCCATTACACTGTCCCAACCTTCATGGTGTGGCTATTACTCTTTGTAGTATCATTCTCACCGATACAAGAATGTTCCATGGTGGTGTATTTTTGCTGTTATGTTTGCAGTATCTGCATGTGAATATAACATCTGATGATCCACAAACAGAATTCAGAGCTGTTTAGAATGGAGACTTCAGAATCTTTTTTTTTTACAAAGATATAATAGTCTTTGCCTATTCCAATAATCAACTTTTTTATAGCATGAGAACAAGGAGTATGCCAAGCAATGAATATGGTACTATGTCAATAAGACTTTATTTACAAAAGAATCTCATCTCATAGTCTGGAATTAGTTGCAAGTTGTAGCTTACTAACTCCTCATTATTAACACAAGATAAGCATACTGAAGTAGCAGTTGTAGTGTTTTTGTTTGTATTATTTCATTTTCTTGTGGGCCTAGGAATGAAACCCAGTGCCTGTCCACTCAGCTGCATCCTCAGCCTGTTTTTTTTTTTTTTTTTTTTTTTTTTTTTTTTTTTTTTTTTTTTTTTTTTTTTTTTTTTTTTTTTTTTTTTTTTTTTTTTTTTTTTTTTTTTTTTTTTTGATGCTGCTTTTGAGATAGGATCTTCCTAACTCACTAAGTTGCCAATTTGGGCTAGAACTTGTTAACCTGCTGCCTCGGCTTCCCGGAGTGCAGGGGTTACAGGACAGGGTTGTGGACCTGGCCCTGAGAAGTAATCTTATAGCCATATTTTGCAGAAAGTCAAATTTATAGCACAAAGTCATATATCATAATGTGGTGTCTGAAAGGGCCAAAAAGGTAAGCAATACGATCTATTAATAATGTTTACATTTAATTTCCCATCCTTTTGTAACAGACATCTCATATGTGGACTGAATGTTCTCCCTAATAATGTTATACAGTAATTTAAAAAATTAAATACCATTTTTTTATGTTTTATACATATTTTCTGCTATATCCTAGTCATATAGGCAAACCACACAGAAAATTTTGTGTAAAATATTGACATTTTAACTTGCTTTACTTTATATTTGATATTAATGTATTCATTATATTGATTGGTAAATTGAACAATGAATTGGATATTCAACCTTTCAATTAACTTTACATAGCTAATGTAGCAGATTAATACGATCTTTTCAATTGTATTTTGAGTCTATGAGAAGTCATCATTCCCTTGGCACTTAAGTCCTTTGTGTTTGCTTGCTTTTATGTTTGCTTTTGTAGTGCTAACGATTGAACCCAGGGCCTTTCCACTGAAACACACGTCCAGACTACATTTTTCTTTGAGACAATGTCTCCCTAAGTTTCAAAATGACAAGGCCAGGCTTGAAATTGAGATTATTCTACCTTGGCTTCCCAGAGAGCTGGGAGTACTGGCATACGGTGTCAGTGATTGTTTGATATTAGATTCTGTTTTGCATTTATTTAGGGGGGGAAGAGATAAGAGGTTTCATTCTGTAGTCCAGGCTAGTCCTGAATGCACAAGGTGGTGCGTTTTGCCTCAAACCCACAGGAATCCTCCTGCGCCAGCACTTCCAAGTGTTGGCATTACAGGTGCGAACTACCATGCCGTGTTCACGAGGCACTTGGGAATTGAACTCAGGGCCTTGCACGTGAACACTCTAACCACTGTGCTATTCCTCCAGCTCAGATTTTAATAGAATGTTGGAGTTCCAGATAAATTTTTCATGAAATAAATAAATGTTTTAATAATATATTTTCCAATAATATTTTAAAATTGTAGAAAAAATACTTAGTACTTACAGTAAAAATGTTTGTTTTTTGAGTGTCTATATGTTAGGAATAATCTTATTTAAGCCTCAGCATCCATATTTATTTTCCAATCCCTTTCACTGAAGTCTCTATTTGATCCAAACAATAAACATAAAGATTTGATATCTGATATCTATTTTTGCTCTAATTGAACATTAAACCCTATTTATTAATAAGTGATTTTGATAGCTGTTTTAGTTACTTACCCATTGCTGTGGCAGAATACCAAATATCCGTAATTTAAGGGAGGAAAGATTTATTTAGCTCATAGTTTCAGAAGGTCTGGCACAGTCCATTCACTGGGCAACTGGCAACAGTGGAAGCACCTGGCAAAGGATGGAGACCTGCTCACCACATTGCACACAGAAGCCAAGTCAAGGAGGAGCCAAGCAGATGTCTAAAGATTGCAAGGGTGGAACTTTCCTAGGAAAAAGATGTAACAATGTTTTTTCTTCCATCCTTTAATTACTTTAAGTAGCCAGTTGTCCCCTCCCCTACTTTCTGGCTCATAGGTCAATGACTGACACCAGAAATCCCTGCCCTGGGTGCCTCCATCCACAATAAGTTGACATAATCTTTCCAGGTCACACTCCAACACCTACCCTTTCCAGCCACACCCTACCTCCCAATAATACACAGCTCCAAATGCATGAAACTTTTGGCGGACACTCAAGTTCCAAATCATTGCAATATTCTTATACAATTCTTAACAAAATAATCTTCAATGGGGGCTCTGTAACAATAGTGAAAAAGAGTTTGTTGAATAGAGGGCAAAACACAGAACCTAGTACAGAGGGATATGTGTAAAAGAAAGACAAAGAATAAATAAATTATCATGGCACATCATAGAACCTGTCAGCAGTCATTAAGGTCCAATAGAAGAGGACAGGTAGCTTTGATAACGAAGATTCAGTGCTGTATTTATTGTTATTTCAGAGCAAAATCACAATATCATCACATAGGCAGCAGCCTCTGAGAAGGAGAGTGGACCCCAACAACACCACTACAGGTTTTAGGTAGTCCCCTCAAGACGTGAAAGAGAGTTTTTCTTTTTTTATTTTTAAGAGAGTTTTTTAATAAGCACCGTTCCCTGAAAAATTTTAGACACCAAAGCAACCTACCTTTGTTAAGGAAAAACAGAAGCCCATGGCAAATAGTAAAAGACTGAAGTTACATCTACCTTCTACTTATAAGTAGAGTGAGTCTATTGATAAGCTGCCTGCCTAGCTTCTCCATA
This sequence comes from Ctenodactylus gundi, assembly GCA_004027205.1. Lineage (NCBI taxonomy): Eukaryota > Metazoa > Chordata > Mammalia > Rodentia > Ctenodactylidae > Ctenodactylus > Ctenodactylus gundi. The sequence goes on along the minus strand of PVKB01002773.1, from coordinate 153,120 downwards.
GTGTCAGGACTGGGGAATAATATCTACAGAAGGGATGCAGTACAAACTGTTGCCATAGATGCAGGAATTATTAATACATAGTGATTCGTTGAAAACCTACACATAGAACAGGGGCTCACCTAAGGGTATTATGTGAAATGAAAACTCTGTGTGCAAACAATATATAGTGTGTGATTTTTTTTAACTTTTCAAAGCATGTTGCATAATGAAAGAGAAGTTAAGATATAAATTGTGTTAAACCAATGAAAAAAAGTTTTCCCACTAGACTGATCTCATGACATAAATTATCTACCGTATTTGCAAACCTATTATTAGCCATTTTCTCAGGAAAGTTTTAGAATTTATCATATACCAAAAAATTATTTTGACTACACAAATATATATAATACAAATATAATTTTGCAATTTTGATTTTCTTTTACAACTTTAAAAATATATCTTTATGTCTTCCTAGTTGTAAATCTTCCAGCTACAAATATTAGGTTAAAGTGAATTCATTTGAATATTGGGATAAATTCTGCCATCAGCTGCTACATTTCCTCCAAGGCTATGTATTTATTTATTTATTTATTATCTTTCCCAAATTGTATTCTTGGTTTAAATAGATTTAGGGCAAAAATACAGTAAAATTGCATTACTTTAAAATATAATCGCCATGAGCAACATGAAGACATAACTGTACAAAAGCACATGCACGTATATGTGTAAACATAGTCACCATTCTGATACTCCATCAGGACGTGAGGTGCTACAAAGACAGATTGGATGCCAAGCCCTGATGCTTAGGAAATTGGGATCCTGGGGAACTATGCATCCCTAGAACTCAGGATATAGTAGTCAACACAGGCTCTTCCATGTAGAGGAAAATCAGTAATCAACAAATGCTAATTTAAGCTGGCAATAACATAGAACTCGATGACTTTAAAAAAATATTTTCTGGAAGAAAAAGAAAGCGTTCCTAAATAGAGACATCTAGTCAAGCCTTAAAAAAGTTGAGAAATAGATTTTGGGATAATTTAAGTTTGTCTCAAGAGAACGAATTGTAAAGATAGAAGAGAAGAGATATAAGAGTGTAAGTGTGTCTGTGTGCTTGTGCCTGTGCACTACTCTAGCTGACTTACCTGTAAATTGTTTCAACAGAAGAAATATGTACACATAGAATGTGTATATGTATGTATAATATATATATATATATATATATATATATATATATATATATATATATATTGTTATCTAAATTTTCCCCAAATGATCTAGGTAGATGACAGATCTGTTCAAATCAGAATGTTGCTGAAAGTATATAAATCCCAATTTCCTTTAGAGTAAAGTCTAAAATATTTTGTGTCACCTACAAAGATTTCAACAATCTGGGTCTTGCCTACCAGTTAACAGTCTCTTTCTTCCATCTTTCTCTTACACACTAAACTTAGATTTTTGTTTTACAAATACTGCTACTGTTGTTCAGAAAATCTTTCATTGCATTTAACATTTCTTCTACCTCATTCTTTGTCATTATTCAAAACTTGCTTATAGTTTTCTACTATTTCCTGAGTAAAAACTCCTAGTTCCTGTTGGTGTCTCCTTGTGTCACTCTGTCTACTGTGGTGCCTAGACACGGCTTTATAACTGCATGTGTTACCTATTAACCCTGTGTATGTGCCCACCATTTTATGACCTTTACAAAGACAGAGAATTTAAACTCTGTCTTATAAAGGGACACCAGCAAAAGCCATTCATCCAACCTCTCTACTTTCATATATAGTGTCCATTTTTTCCTCACAACAGCCAAAGAAAACAGCAATGTAAATTAAATACATTGTTATCAACCCTGTTACTAACAGCTTCAATAGGGACCAATTAAGTTTATTACCATGGTTGTTGTTACATCCCTATAAGTCTCTTCCCTACCTGCCTCTCAGATCTAATTTCACCCACTAACCCCTTTTATTCTCATTATTTTTTTCTGTAAAAGTCACAACTATTAACCAATTTGGGATAACACAGTTTTTCTTCCCTCTTTTTTAGTATGTACTTGATTTAATTTTTTTTGATTACTGTATTGCTCTTATTTTAAACTTTTCTCAAATGTTACTTTCTGTAATTTCCCTTTAAAATATATGGCCTCTAATCAAGTAATTCCTTATGGCAGTCATCAATGAGAGACTCAGACTAGTCATTTACTGGGTATATAATAACATTGTACTTTCTGGATCCCATCCTGGGTGGTTGATTTTAGCCAATAAATTGTGTTCAGAAATAATGTTAGTTTCTTTCTGATCTGATACAAGACCACTGAGATCTCTCATTTTCATCCGGCCTCTCAAGCATAACAATTAAAGTGAAGATTAGCTAGGCATGGCGACTCACTGCTGTTTCTCGATATAGTGGGAAACTGAGACAGGACAAATGAAAGTTTGGGGCCAACCTAGACAACATGGTAACTTAGTAAGACCCATCTCTATATTAAAATAAATAAATACATAGGGACTTGAAATGTAGGAAAGTCCCTGGATTCAGTATGTATCACCAATAAAGAAAAAAAAATGTAACCACAACATAGGTAGTGTATCTACTAGTTTGTAACAGATATTTACTGTAAAACCATAGTTAAAATATTTCTAATGGAAGATACAAGAGGGTTTTTATTTTATCTGTTACAATTCAAAAACATCCATTGCTCACTCTTCTACTCTCTGTCAACTTTGTATGATACATTTTCTTCACAGCATGTATTATTAGTCTCTGGGCCAATCTGTTCTGTTTTGTATATAATTATTTATTAAATTTCGATATCCTTCTTCCTTTTTCTCTCGTGAAAGATCTATGGGACCCATAATGTCTCTTTCTTGGTCCCTTCTCTATTCTAATTCAAATGGAAATGTACCTAGTGCTTTGAAATGTGTGCGTGATGAAATAGAAAAAAAGTCCTTTAAGCCAATATTCTAATTTTTAAGGATGATAAAAATTAAAATGTGGCTCTCTCATATAAGTCACAAGAATAATTACCAAAAATTTCCGGCTTTTCTGATTTTCTTCTCCTTTCAACTGGTTGTCAACCATGTGGAGAAACCAGGACAACAAGCCTTGACTGCATCATGCGGTTTGAAATTTATTGATTTTTTTCATAAAACACTAAATTTTACCATGACCTAAAAACAGAAAAAGAAAAAAAAGAAAAAAGTTAAATTTTGTTAGAGAAATATAGACTGAATATCAGTAGTTTAAACATAAAAAAAAAAAATACTTAGGCTTTCCAGACTCATCTTGCCTGCTATGAACTAATTAAATTTTCATTCTTAAGCTTATACATAGGAAAAGCCCTTTAAGAAGGTAATAATGTTATAACGACAATGAAAGCAGACACAGGTCTATAACCCAGGCACTTTGGGAGTCTGAGGCAGCAGGGTAACAAGTTCAAGCCCAGCCTAGGCAATTTAGTGACTGAACAAGATCCTGTGTCAAAATATGCAGAGGCCTTGGATTTCATTCTCTGTAATGAGGGAAGGGGAGAATGGTGTAAGTTATATCTCTGCTACTTATTATCTGTATGACTATGGGAATGGGTTCTTAATAAACAGATTTGATTTTCTTTAAGAAAAATCGAAAAAATGGATAAAAATATTTTCCCAACTGGAATTTTAATCTGGTCCAATGTAGTTACTTTAATAGAAGTAACTTTTTCTGGTTATTTTAGTGCTAAAAACATTACTGTTCTAGGAATATTTGGACAGCACAGTAAAGTCACTCTGGGGCATCTTAAAATAACATGTCACCTTAAATATTTTGTTTGAAGAGTCTTTCAAAAATAAAGATCTGAACTATTTTTATTGTATGAAAATCAACAAAATATTACTTACAAATATCTAAGTTAATATTGATGATGATGCATTCCAGTTGAAAAAATAAAGATCTGAAAATATTAAATACCTGCTTTGGTAGTTGCAGTGTTAATATTACCTTTCAACTTAAGCAAATCTAATCTTAAATTATTATTTTGAGTCTCTACCAAACCAGCACATAAAGCAATGGATAACTTACACAATCCTATTTCATATGCTACAATGAGGGGCTGGAGGAATGACACAGAAGTTAAAGTGCTTGCCTAGCAAGAACAAAGCCTTGAGTTTGATTCCCCAACACCACATAAGCTGGGCAGGACTGTAAACCCACCACTTGGGAGGCTAAGGCAAGAAAATTTCCATGAGTTCAAGGCTGACCTAGGTTACATGATGAGTTTGGGACCAGGTTTACAGGTCTACAAAACAAGGCCCGGTCTCAGGAAAAAAAAAAAAAAAAAAAAAAAAAAAAAAAAAAAAAAAAAAAAAAAAAAAAAAAAAAAAAAAATATATATATATATATATATATATATATATATATATATATATATATATTACATAAACTGTTGGTATAAATTCCAGATTAATTAGTGGGTATAATTACATGAGATATATAATTAATTACATAGAGTGTCAGTCTAAAATATATATACAAGGGGCTGGAGCGGTTAAAATGCTTACTTAGCAAGCGCATTGTCCAGTGTTAAGTACTCGAGTTGGATTCCCCAACACCACATAAGCTGGGGTTGGTGGCACACACCTGTAATCCCAGCACGCGGTAGGCTGAGACAGGAAGATTGCCATGAGTCCAAGGCCAGGCTGGCCTCCATAGTGAGCTCAGGACCAGCCTGGGCTGCAGAGTGAGACCTTGTCTCAAAAAATAAAAATAAAAAATAATAAAATAAAATAATATATATACATATATGTGTACACTTATATGCATATATTTATATATATAAAACTTCCTGTTATACCAGTATTTGGAAATATTAATGAATCTTTTGATATCAGTTAGTTTACAAACTTTAATACATTACTAATTATACTACTCCGTTATGAGCTTTGTGCATAACGCATCTATTCACATTCACAGGTCACAATGTTTCTATTTCCTCACTCTTATTCATCCTTCAATGTAGAACTCTACAGAATTTATTCTGTAATTTTAGCCAGCAGGTTTTTGACCAAAAGTGTTACATGGGCATTATGTGAAATCTTGAAAAATAGAATTTGAATATGTAACGACTCAAATATGAGTCTGCTCTAGTTCTAGAATTGAAATTCTACATCCTGAAGATATTGTGTTTACTATTTGTGTTTTAATTTGTTTTTCAAAATTTTGAGTATTGTTATTCAAAGATTTTGTTAGTCAGAAAGTAATTACTTTTTGTTTATTTACCTCTTGGTAATTTGAAAGAAATTACTCAATGAAACATCAAAAAATCAACCAAAGTCTTATCATTAAGAATACAAAATGAGACTTTGTTTGTGTGCCTTAGAGAAAAACTCTTCAAAATCTCATTCTCAAGACACTAATTAGAGTCATAACACATCAGTTATATGTTATTTTACTTGTTTTTCTCAATTTATGTAGCTTTTTCAGCAATTCTGTGAGAGACAGAAAGACAAGAAACAGTTATTAATGTTTTTAATGAATTTGAAAATATTATAGCATATCATCTCCACTAAATAAGATGTATATTCTCTCTAGCATCATGATAATGCCTGAAGAAAGAAAAATGTGAAAAAGTCACCATAAAATTCATAATTTCTCTCGTGCCTTGCATTTCTTTCTCTCTCTTATTTCAAATTAAGAGGTCCATTCCCCTGCTGGTTGCAACGGAAATGAATTTAAATGCCACCCTGATGGAAACTGCATTCCTGATCTGTGGCGCTGTGATGGGGAGAAGGACTGCGAAGACGGGAGCGATGAGAAAGGCTGCAATGGCACCATACGCCTGTGCGACCACAAAACCAAGTTTTCTTGTCAGAGCACAGGTAAGCCAACATAGGTCTAAACTAAAATGAGGACTTCCTGAATGAAGAATCTCACCTGCTCATCCTCAGCCTCTACCTCACCTTTGTAAAAGCTATTCTTTTATTTCTGGTTGGCTTGCTCAAGATCTACACGCAAAAATAATAAAATCTAACATCCGTTTAGAAATAGTAAGGGCTTTGCACTGGTCTATGAATATTCTCTTCATGAACGTATGACACAAATAGAAGTTAGCTTAATTGTATTTATTAAATTTTAGCAAATTTGAATGTGAACAGTAACAACATTTCATTCATCTATGATGAAAGAAATTATAAAAGTTTTATAAATAGTGATTAGAGGAAGCTGGAAAAAGTCGGCAATGGATGGTTAGTGGGTACAAGTCTATGGTTGGCTATGAAGAATAACTTTAATAATTTTCCATAACACAGTAGGGCAAAGATAGTGTAACAGCAATTGTATATCTCAAGTGATGGTGGAGACAATATGCAGTGTTCCTAAAGCACAAAAAAGGACAAATATTTGAGGTCATGGATGTGCCAATTGATCTTACGTGATCAGTAGGCATTGTATACATGTGTTGAAATATCATGCTGTATCCCATAAATATGTATAATTATTATCTGCTCATTCAAAATATATAGTTTTATAACAATGTAATTTCTAATAGCAATGATATAAGGGAAAACTAGTTTGAAAGGTCTACACACTGAAAACATTCAGACAAAACGTAAAAAATGACTAAAATTTAATAAATATTTTCAAGTGCTTATGTATAGTATCACACTAAAGAGTTGATTGGTGTTTTGTAATGAGCTCCCATGAAACTCTCCTGATTGTGACTTATGTAAAGAATCCATAGTACAATGAAGATGATGGGCTATCTTTAGAGAATTGGATTCTTAGAAACATTTTTATGATTATGACTTGAGAATTGGATTATACACATAATAATGTTGGTAAGAAAAAATCTGGTATTTATCAAATTGTTTTCAAGTTGCCAGGAAGGGTGGTCCATGCCACTGATCCCAGCTACGTGGTAGGCTGACACAGGAGAATCACAGGTTCCAGGCCAGCCTGGACAGCTAAGCAAAGCCCTGTTTCAAAATAAAACTAGAAACAGGCTGAGAATAGAGTTCAATGGCAGAGTACTTGTCTAGTATGTGGAAAGACCTGGCTTCAAGTCTTAATAATATTCATTTTTTTCAAGTAAAACAAACTTAAAACTTTAAAAAAGCAGAATTGTGGCAAAACTAGTATTTTATTTTTTAAATGTGAAGGCATAGTTAATCTAACCAACTGCTTGCAAATTAATGATATTATATAGTTACAATGAAAAATTGCATCTTCATATTTGTGATAGACTTTGTAATTTAAATAATTAGAATATAAAGATATAAGCATTAGATTAAGATATATATAAAATGCTTGTGATACTTTTTTAATTTACTTGAAGTAAACTCTAAAATTTTCAAGGTAAAGACCTTTAAACTACTCAAGATGTTCAGTCTAGAGTTTATGTTTATTTTCAAAGATATCTTAAATGCTAGCTGGAACATTTAATAGTTTCCAAGGAAATAAATGTTCATTTTGTGGTTATAATGGCTTTTCTTTTACACATAAATTGCCACCTATTAATGTTCTAATGTAGGTATGTTAATAAGCATTTTTATTTTTATAAAATGACTGAGTATTAAATTAAAATACAGTGCAACCATTAATACATAAAAGCTTTGAATCACAAATTACTTGTCTGACCAAGTACCAAACTATTGCTTCTGTTCTCTCACACACCAGACAGACAGTAGAAGTTATATTATAAACAGGAAATCAAGGAAAACAATTTCAAGTCCATCACTCATTGAGAAGAATCCCAGAGATGACATTTTCAGAGAAAAAAAAAATATCAAAGTGATTCTAAGGTTATGGAGAAAATGAATCCTCTAAACGTTGAACAAATATAATTTGACCGTGTCTTTCCCTTCTAGAAATTCATGTAAGGAAGAATAGAAGTCCTTAAAGTTACATAAGCATAAAAACACATGATATAATCTTTGGTTTTTAGCAAAAGGCAAATACAAAAAATGCATTAACTCTCAGTAGAACTACTTAATAATTACATTGAAGTCAAATAATGAAGTATTTTAATGCCCTGATGAAAAATATGGGAAGCGTTCATAGGAAGTTGAGATTTTAAGTTGACATTTTAAATTCTCTCCATTGATGAAATATATAAAGTGATTATCACATATGAGAGTAGAAAATGAAGAGACATAGTTTACTTATTATAAAAAAAAAAAATCTCTGAGGAATAGAAACAAACCAGAGTTCCATATGGCAAACCCTGGTAAAGCTGGGTGCCTGACTGAGTTGCATATGGGATCTAGCAGAAATGCCTAGTTGCTCAGATCTTAATAACAGTTGATGGGAAACAAAGCCGCCTTGTCTCACATGAAACTGGGAACTGGAGCCAGGCCCACCACTGGAAGCCAGTAGCCAGAATAGAAATTATTTTTCCACCATTTTTATTAATATACATGCAATACATAATGTTTACAATGCACTTGCGTATTGTGTGCACATATATATCACACCAACTTCGCAACCTCTTCCCACTATGGCCTTTCCACACCCTCCCCATCTCCCCTAACTTCCACTATCACACCAATTTGGTTTTATAGAATGCCTGTATTCCAGATTTCCCAAATCAGAGAAACCACGTGATATTTAACACAGTTAATCTTTTGTGTTTCATTCATTTCACTCAAATCCCCACTCTTTAGCTCAGCTTCCCACCCCTACAATGGGTCACAGTGGTCAAATCTTGATGTCTGTTCTCTGAATCCAGCAGAGCCTTTTATTGGGATATTTGTCCAAAAAAATTTTATATCTTGCCATATCTTTGTTGAGACTCTTTAACATGGCTTCGCCCAACTTTTTACATGAGAAAAGAAAAATAAAAATGTATTTCATAAAGCTACAAAATGTGAAAAATAAAAAGAGAGAAATTAAATTTCAAAAGGAATAGTATTCAGGAATGTGAATATGTATCATATTTTACCTCATTTTAATTATTTATTTATCTATTGTGATACAAGGGATTAAATTCTGTGCCTTCACACTCAACAATATCTCCCACACATTTTTTGTTTTGTTTATTTTTGATTTTGAGATAGTGTCTAACTAAGTCACTAAGGTACCCAAGCTGGGCTTGAACTTGCCATCTTTCTGTGTCTGCTTCCCAGAGCACTCTGATTACAGACCACCAGGCCCACCCGTATTTTACTTCTGGTTATTGCCTGGGGTAGTTATTTAACTGTAGTTATCTAAATAAAGAGGTGGAAAAACAGAAGCATTGACGATGCAGCCAAGCATATCTCTGTCCAGCGTAGAAATTAAATGTGATTTTAAAACTTCAATATTGCTTTGGGATAGAATCCTACCAAAAAATTAAATATATTACTGAACCAAGGGTCCTGGGAATATGGGAGTGAGCTCAGGTCGAGGCAGGAACACTTACAGATAAGAATGAGTAAGGACATAGAAAAGAGAACACTCACCGGCAAGAGAGAATACAAACCAGAATTGTTAAATACATGAGGACAATGTTTTACAGTAGATCAGCCCTCAAAATCAGTCACTGCACAATGAACTCCTCATGATTAAATAAAAAGAAAATATACCTAAAATTTTTAAAATAACTATTTTCATATCCTCAGAGGAAAAATTATAAAAAATAGGATCTCTAAAATGAGTTAGAAAATATACACATGCTTTTACAAAATGTAGTAGTGTGTATGCATACACACATATCCATGTATCTGTTACATGACAAGCCAAGCAATTACAATAGGAGAAAGTGAGAAACTGTACATAGCGCAGGCTGTTACAGCAACTTACCATAAGCTGGGTGGCATCTGCCAACCAAAAACTATTTTTCACATTTCTAGAGACCAGCACTTCAAGATGAATTGCCAGCAAAATTGCTCTCCGGTCAGAAAATGCTTTCTGGTTTATACATGAGGGTCTTTTCATAGAATCAGGGCTCCACCCTCATGAAGATAAATTACTTCTTAAAGTCCCTTCTTCCAAAGACCATCACACTGGGGGTTAGAGTTTCAATATGAAATTTGCAAGGACTCAAAACAGTCCCTAACTCCTACAATTCCCAAAACAAAATAGAGTCATCATATTTTATGCAGCATAAGTTGAGTAATTACCAACATGTCCAATAAAACCTGTGTTAATAAAATCAGACTCTTTGAGTTTCTTGCGTATCAATTGGTAAGCTTGTCTGAAAAGCCATTTAATGATAAATAGATAATAGATAGATAGATAGAAAGATATCAGTGTTTAAATTGTGCTTATTATTTTACCCAAAATTCTACTTATAAGGACTTATCAAATATTCATTTGAAGAATAGATACACAAAGATACTTGCTCATATCTTCTCGAAAGTTTGAATTGTGTCTCTAAGAAGCTTGCATCAATGCATAGAGGGATCCTTGCGTGCACAGCAAGCTGGCATACAAAGAACGAATCCAAATTTGACCATTGGGTAGATTCCAAGAAGCATCAAAATTTTTCAGATAATAGCCAATTTATAGAAAGCACTCTCCACACACAACTCAACTTAGAAACCAGCATCAAAAGATTTAGAAAACGTATTTTTGAGAGCTCAAAATCACCCAGTAATAATTGAGCTAATGAAGAAATCATACTGTACATATTTAAATATGTTTGACAAAATGGAAATACTATATGACAAATTCCTATACTGACTTAAAGATTGGCCAATTCTTACAGCATTTTAAGTTCACACCAAGATTGATCAAAAACAAGAGAGATGCTATCCACTCTGTCACTCCCAATTTCTCTCAGTATCAATATTCTGGACCACTAGGTCACTGAACCTACATCGACATACCATATTATCTGAAGTTTATTTGTCTTCATTAGGAATTACTCTTCATTAGGAATTACTCTTGGTGTTGTACACTGCGTAGGTTTATGTCTATCCACAGCTACCTTACCATACAGCCTAGTATCTCCTAAAATGTCTCTGTCTTCTGCCTGTTCATTCTTACCTCCTTTGCTTAGTTGCTGGCAAATACTGCTTTATTTTTTTCATACTTTAGGCCTCTTTTAAAATGCCAATGGGTTAGGGTCTTCAAATTGGCTTCTTTCATTTGGAGACATGGGTTTACATGTTCTCCATGCTTTTCATAACTTGATAGCTTTTAACATGGACTAACAATTCACTTTGTTATGATTTTGCCTATTCATTTATTAAATTCCAAGGTCTAGCAATTATAATTACAACAAATAAAATTATAAGTATATAATTATATCATTATAATAAATATTTCCAATTCACTGAGACAAATATAAATATAATGTTTTTGCATTTGCAGAATATTACAGTAAAACTGTTTAAGTTTGTAAAAACTATAAAAGCAGAACTGTCTGTCAAGTGGCTGTACCATTTGACATTCTTTCCACCATGAGCAAATATCGTTGTGTCTCTGTATCCTTGATGTTCTCTGGTGTCATCATTGCTTTAATTTTCTGCCATGGATAAAGTAATACAGTGGAATCTCATTAATGTTTTAGTTTTTACTACTCTAGTGACATATGATATAGAGCTTCTTTATATGATTATTTCTATTAAATTATTTAAATAGTTTGTTGATGAAAACAATCTAGTTTAATAGTTTGATGATGAAATGGATCACTAGGAACAAAGATAGTGGTGTATATTCATAAATGACAACAGGTTGCAGCAATTTTAAAGACTAGAAGTTGTTACAATAGGCTGACATGGACATTTGCTCATGATTCATTGTTGAGGATAAAAAACCACCATAATAATGGACACAATACATAAAGTTTGTTTAAGTGAAAAATATTAATTTCTATCATAAGGGATATTGCTTGAAGGATTCAGACAAAACTGACATGGCATTTTGTTTCTATGTTGGGGAAAGGATAAATAGAGAAAAAAGCCTGAAAAGGTGTTACAGTTCTCCGGTGTCCTCATTTGATTTACTGCCTTTCCAAGTGTGTGATAGATTGGTGCTAACACAGGCGCTTTTCACTCTAGGTTCCATGGGAATAAGCAACAAACCTTTTCAAAGCCAGGCCGCAGACTAGGGTTAAGAGTTAAGGATGAGGTGATTTTTTTGTAAAAGATTGTAGCAAACCTACCCTGTCGGGTGCACGTGGAGATTTAACTCGGGCATGTTGTCTTCTTTCTGTGTGATGCAATTCCACTGTCTGTTGCTGTGGAGACCAAAACACCTTATCCTTGCCTGTACTAGGATTGTTTTACTTTCTGTCCCTGCTGTTGGGAGTTGGCAAAACAAGCAAACAAACAAACAAAAAAGATAATGAATTTAACCTTGTTAAAAATCAGTCTGAATAATCGGAATTAAAAATATTGTGCACTGGAATACGATTTTCTTTAGAGTTCTGTGATGGGCTGCTGGGCTGCATAGGAACATAGGAAGGATTTCCTAGCAGCATTTCCACCCCCGCTTTCTGTGGGCAGCTCTGGGGAATACTACTGTCACTTCTTTCTTTTTGTTGTATTTTTATTTGAATGCTAATATTTGGGACAATTACCCAAAAGGGCCAATATTTCCCTATTATCTGAGGTAGTAAAACAAGTGAGAGAACAGTGTATGGGATTCCCGTTTCTCACCAAGACTCACGCCTCCCACCGTCAGTACCTACTGAGCATTCACCATGAACCAGGCCCAAGAGAACACAGAGAAAACATTGTCCCTGCTTCTGTCACAAGCTTTACGTGGTGAGCTGTCCCCGGTCATAGAGCTGATGAGGTACTCATCTGTAGGTAGTGACTGTGTGACTTGCTAGTGCCTGTGCCACCTTGTCACTTTTACTTCTAGGTCTTCAATCGCTTTCTCATCACTAGCTCTTCTTTATGAATATATTTCATTTAATAAAAATCATTAATGTTATGGTTCCACTTCAGTCTTCCTCTTCGCCTTCCTTAAATCACCTGTTTTGTGTACTGAGAATTCTTGTGGTCAGCTCACGCTTTCACACCTCACAGTGTTAGCACTCAGATCCTCCCACTGATAAAATTTGCTGTGTCAGCAGTCGCCAGCAAAGGTGTCTCAGTTCTCAGACTTTCATGTCCAAACTCCCGCTTCGCCATTCTTTAACTGCTTGAGTTCAGAAACTTTGCCACACCTCTCTGTTTCAGGTTTCTGAACTGTAAAATAGAGGGTATAAAAACAGCTTAAAACGTACAAGGAATGCCTAAAATGTAGTAAGCAGTATCACTTTCAACTATGAATGATGCATTTTTTTTCCTTTGTGAGTGATTTTGACCCTGCATTTAGTCTCTTCCTTGCACAATTCTGTTCTCATGCATTTTCACATTAGATTTTCACTTTTACCTCCTTGTCAGTTAGAACTCATTAATATTTAACTGACAGATGGTTTTTAACACATAGTAAGTCTCAAATGTTGCATAGATTTTTGCTTTCTCTGAGTTTGTTTGGCCCCTTCTCATCTTTCTGCAGGGTTTCCAAAGCTTCACTGTCACCTCCAGGAAAATGACTCACAAAGATTTATTAGTGAAACTACCCCATGCATCAAACCTGGTTGTTGTTGTTGTTGCCTGCCCCGTGCTTTGCTGGATGTTCCGTGTTCTTTCTAAAGTCAAAAAAAAAAAAAAAAGAAAAAAGAAAAAAAAAGAAAAAAGAAAAAAAGAAAAAATCTCCCTAATTTCTCTGGAAGCATCTTCAGTCTCTAAACACTGCGATATAAATCAGGAAGCAGCCTTGACAATCTGTGTTTGTGACTATTTTCCAAGTCCTCATCCTACTCACAATCTCTCTATGATGGCTGTAATATCACATCACTGGTCCTACTTACATGTCACTGTGTTAGAATGACTTTTAGTCGTCTCTCTCTCGGGCCTTTGGGTACCTCATGGTTGTCGGTAATAATCATTATCTTCAAGCCATTCTATACACTGTTTGTCTTCATCTTAATTCCCAAGCTCTGACCTATGCGCATAATTTGTCTCTGCACAGTAAGGTGATAGAAACATGGCAGACAAACATCATCATCTAAAGATTAGAAGGCATGCCTTGAATCAGTAATCAACATTTTACGTAACGTGGCCAAGAATGGCTTTATTACTTCTTTTTGAACGTGCCTCACCCTCTCCTGCTATTATGCTTCCAGATAAGAGCTACATCTTTTATTAAGCTTAAATTCAGCAAATAAAGCCAACGCTGCATCTATTCAATTCACTGTTATCCTTCAAAATAATTCATAAACTAAGTATAAATAATTCTATGAATATAGTTTGAATGATTATTGGTCCACATGACTATAGGATACAAGAAAATAATCTTTAGCATAAAACAAAAAGAATATATAAAGAAAATAGAAATTTGAGATGCATTTACTCTGAAATGCAACAGAGACCAACGTTAGAATTTACTCACGTCTACTTATGCCCAGACACGTTCTTATTGGCTAACGGGAATGATTACCATGCTACTAATTTTTTCTCACACCTTTTTCTATTTCACTTGCTCTTTGTTTAGCTGATATCAAGAATTTAAGGCAATTGGCTATCAGAATTTTCCCCCATGTATATTTTACAGAGGACACCACACATATATCACACATATATCCTACATGCTTGAAATTCCATAGCACTCTGTGATAATTATATGGCTTGTGTCCTTATTCTTTTTTTTCATGTTCAATATCAGACAGTTTCTCAGTACGAGGCTGCTTGTTTCACAAGTTGAAAAATTTGACTTTCCTGTATTTCTGCACTCTTTAATACCTAAAGAAGTACATTCTACTTGATAAATATTTGCCATATTAAATTGAAGCTGAACTTTGTTAGAGAAATAAATATGTATGTGTTATTAAAGGTTAAGAGTTGAAAATTTGAAAGAGAAGTTGAACTTCAAAGATCAGTAATCAAAAAGGCAGTTTAAATACATGGAGTAAAATGTTGGATTTACTCGAAGATTTATTTCTCTTTGCACTCATATTTTTTAATATTAATGACCAGTCATATACCAGAAAACAAACTATCCTATAATATTATTAATATATATTGCCTTTTATTAAGATAAAAGTAACTGAAGCAGCTTTTAAGAAATATATATATATATATATATAGGCATTTTCACTCACTGATTTGGCACAAGAGTTCAAAACAGACAGGACAAGAGAAACTGATGAAGAGATCATAATAACTTATTTTCGCAAGCTAGTATAGTTTTGAAGATTAAGAAAAACAATTTTGCTACAGCTGTACACTTCTTAGGGATGTTTAAACTAAACTGTGTTTCAAGTAACATAGAAAACACGTTGAGTATATGAGTGTGTGTTTTTGTGTTTGTACTAGATATTGTTATACCAGCATGTGGCTTGCTCTCTCTCTCTCTCTCTCTCTCTCTCTCTCTCTCTCTCTCTCCCTCTCTCCATATATATATATATACACACATACTTGATTATTCTTATTTTCTTTGCTCAAAAGGCAAACATACAAGTATCATAATAGAATCTTACACATATACTCACTAAGTAGAAAACATCATAAATAAATAGGTCGGAAAAAATATGTAGACCTTAACTTGATAGTAGTTATCTAATATTATTTCAACATGTTCTAAAGAAAGATTTATAGATGTGCATTTACTTATCTGCTTTTTTTAATTGTGCAGATTTTCAAAATTCTGTTCTAAACACCTGAGATCTTTTATATATATTGAATGTTTAAAAATTTTAATATTATACATATTTATTATCATAAGTGGTTACTTGTTCCAATAATTCCAATTTGATCTGTGTCTCCAGTATTGTGTATAAAGGAAGGTGCTTTGGCAAGAAAATCTGTAGTATTGAACATTTCATATTTACACTGGATGTTGTGGTCCATACCTATCACCGCAGTGCAATTCCAAAACTCACATAGTCTGAATCAGGACAATTGCAAATTCGCAGCCATCCTGAGCAACTTAGTGAGACCATAAAAAAAAAAATACACACACACACACACACACACACACACACACACACACGTGCACATGCGTGCACACACACACTCCTCTCTCCACATATATATGCGTTTTACTATAATATACATGGCTGTATATAATATAAATATATATTACATACAAACACAAAATCACACACACACATGACTGGTATATAACTCAGTGCAAAAATCCTGGAATCAATTTCCAGTAATGCAAACAAGGACTTCTTAGACTTCATGTCCAATGATTTGGGTAGTTAAGGATATAGCTTCATGATCATCAAGTAAAAAACATTTGTAAAAACTTTTTCTCTGAGGTCATTATCTTTTACCCAATTAATGATCATGAGTTAGAACTTAAAATAATAAAACCTGGGTCATCTTCTTGAGTATGTTTTGATAAGAATTAAACCAAACAAAAGCAGAAAATAATACAACCTTCAAACTTCCTCTGTGAAATCAGTCTTTAAAGGCAGCTGTTTATATGTGGACATTTTAACTAGGCTATACATTCCTACTTTATTCACATTTCAGGGAAATAATCTGTTAAAGCTTTAGAATGGTCTATGCCTTCAACCATATCAGCCACTACTTAAGTTAGAAATGCTGAATGGCTTCAGTGTCATTCTTACTCTGAAAGATTGATACTGATTTATGAATGTATTCATTGAAATAATTTGAGAGCCATTGTAGAGTCAATGGTTAAAAATATCACGAAATATTAGTGGCATCTGGAAGTAAAAGAAAATTTTATTGTGTCTGCCAAACTAACAATAGAAATTATTCTTAACTCTCCATTTTACTCAATTTATTGGCAAGACTATAAAATTTTATAGTTCAACATTAGATATATTTTACATAACAATTGCATTTTATTTATTGATTCTGTCTTGCTAATTAGATTCTGAGATTATTGGTGATCAGAAGAGGTTTTAGAGCTCTGCTAACAAAATGTAAGGCTCCAGAGTAAATTCATTATCAAACTCAGTAAATCTGTTGAATCATGTCACACTTTATGCCATATATATTTATATTCCATCCTTTCATTTTTAAAATAAGTTACAAAGTTTCAATAAAAGTATTCAGATTCATAGTAAAGGGGGAATAATGAGACACAATTTTTTCATTAACAAGTCAGCCTCCCTCCCACGCTGATTTTTGGTAGCTTATTCTTTCTCTCCAGAGGCAGTGACTTTTAATTATTCCTTATGGAGCCTTCCAGAAAATGTTCTTGTAATAACAAGTCTATTAGTGTAAAGTCAGCACTCTGTATATGTGGGTTGTAAAATCAGTGGACTAAAAAAAAATTGTTTGAAATATGTGGAAAAATTTGCATCTGTACTGAACAAAAGTAAATAAACATTGCTAGTTGTTATTCCCTACACACTACATATAACAACAATTTATATAATGCATTGTATAAAAGACTATAAATAATCTAAATGTAAGTTAAAATATGTGGGAGGGTGTTCTTACGTTATATTCAAATAACCCAATATTTAATATGAAGGACTTGAGCATTTTCCAGTTTAGGAAACCACAGGGGATCCTGGGACACTTTCTCTGAAGATGCTATGGGACAAGTATACTGCTACTGATACATTTATGAAAATATCGTCATAAATATTGATAAAATAATGAATTAGTAAATCCACTTAACACATAGGAAGTCTGTATATACTCAATTCTGTGTTTTAAATTTGACATGTTTTGGAGATTGTCTTATTGACATGTGTTGACTGTCTCTTGTTTGCTAACATACGTAACTTCAGTGTATGGACTCATTGTAATTGATGTCAGTGGCTTGAAATGGTGACTTAACTTGTAATTTCTCGTTTCCTAATAAATACAAAGCAGCAATATTCACATACTAGCCTATGACTCATATGCATTTGTACAAATGTGTTAAAGAAAACATTTTTAAAATTAGGATTTCTGCACTAAAGAGTAGATACACTATTTATTTGCTAAATTTCTTAATGTTCCAGAAAGATGATGCCAAGTTTCAAGCACTCAACCTTTGGATTCTATTTGAAATCCTTGTCTGATCTGTCTTTGCTTTTACCCCAAATTTTATTCCTCATGTATCTAATAGACATGAAAGTGTGTCAACTTGTCATCATAATTTAGTAGTTTTGCTTGCCCTATTGAACATCTAATGTTTGTGAAATATCTTGTTATCCATCTTGTGCTTCTATTAAATTATTGATCTTTATCATATTGATTTAAATACACTTTGTACTTTAAGGAAATATGCCCTTTTCTATCTTCTTATAGTTTTGATTGACATGCAATAATATATATAGTTGGGTTAGGGTGATATTTTAAAACTTGAACACAGCAGGCACTGATGCCTGCAGCCTCTTTTCATCCCTTTACAAGCTTTTCCATAGATTCCAGTGATCATGAGGCTGCGGCCCTTTTTACTTCTAGAAATAGGACCCCTGCATTGCTAAGCGGTCATGAGAGTTAACCTTAATTATATCATTTTGACTGGATTTAAGATTTACCCAGGAGATTAATAAAACGCATTTCTGGTATTCCCGGGTGGGCCATGGAGTGTGATTTTCAGTACTATATGTGATTCCTGCAGGAAAAACAAAACAAACAGCAGGCCAGAAAATTTTGAAAAACTGAAAATTCTCTTCTAGAGAAACTATATGTAAATTTGAGGTGAAAGAAATGAACAGATGTTGAAGAAATCAAGGCTGTTAAAGAGAAGCAAAATATTTTGTACAGGGACAAGAAGCAAGATATATTGGGAGCAACTCAATATCAACAGGGCCCCAACCATTTCAGATTCAGGGATGCAAAAGTATGAACACTTTTATTTCGGAGATGAGCCTGTGAACCCTGTGCTCAAGAAATTGCTGGTAGGAAATACCTGCGCTTACTCTGCGCACCCAGCCACTCAGAGACCAGGGGAACCTGGGTACTGCTTCTGCTGATAACAAATCTTGCTGTTTCCCTCATCCTGATTTTTCCAGCATAGAGAATGAAGGAATTTTAGGGTCTGAAAAGTTTCCACCTAGACTTCAAAGGAAAGTCTGCAAGGTCAGGCACAGAGACCTTGAGAGGACAGCGCATGGAGCTATAGTAATGATGCCAAGCGGCAATGGAAACACCAGGCAGCCAGAGATACCAGGAACATGGGACATGTACCCACGAAAGTTTCAGGCTGTGAGTGGAATCGCAACTAAGAGGCTATGAGGGCCAGAACCTGCAAAGCACAGTTGTGGGACTACCCAAAACCTATGGAACTCACATATGACCAGCATGTGCATCAGATGCTAACTGTGGAATGAGAGGTCTTCCTTGGTCTTGCCTTTGTGCTATTCTGTTCTACCCCACATTCCTCCCCTTTGAAATGGAATTGTTTAACTGTGCCATTTTATCTTGGGATTGTGTAAAGTTCTTGATTTTTTACAGAGTGTCGCTTCTAGAAGTTTGCCTTAAGTCTCAGGGGAGACTTTAATTTGGATATTTTAGCAGTTCTGGAACTGTTATACTTTACTAAGGGATTATTATTATTTTAGTTGTACATGAGATAGTGTTATCATGTTAATAGAATTATGTATTTGCTATTGTCTTCATTTGAAGAATATGTATTGATTTGAGAAGATATATGTGGGCATCAGGTTTACAGATATTTAGATTGAACAGTGGCCTTCCATTTTGTCAACATGACCAGCTTCTGGTGTACCCACAGGATGAGTAGAGAACATTTTAGATGTGTCTCTACAGGCCAAGGAGGCATGACCTTGAGTGCCACGTATGACCTGTGTCATGTTTCTCTCTGCACTGCTCTCCTGCTTTGCTTTTGTTCTGTCCTGAACCCAGCAATTTCATACAACACACCCTTCAGATACGGGAGTCAGCTGATCATGGCCTCAAAATTTTTAGACTATGAGACAATTAAGTCAATCCTCCTGTAAGTTGTGGATGTCAAGTATTATATCCTATGAAAGAAAAGCGATTAGTACAGTTTGCCCGTGCTGATCTGAAACTTACCATGCACCTGCCTTAGCTTCCCAGAGTGGTGGGATTACAGGTGTGCACCAGAATGCCTGGTTGACTTTAACTTTCGTATATAAAAGAAAATGTGTAGTATCTATTATACCTTTCTGTGTTTAATTTATTTCACTTAACATAATGTCATCTAGTTCCATCTAGTCTGTGGCAAGTAACGGAATTTTATTCTTGTTTATGACTGAACACTTTTTGTGCCCTTATATAGTACCCCGTCAGCTATTCACACACTGATGGACACCTCGGTTGGTTTCAGGTCTTGTTTATTATAAGTGTCACAGTTCACATGAGTGTAAAGGTATCTCTTTGGCAAGCTTTATTTTTTCATTTCCTTTGAATATATCTACCCAGTAATGGATGGCTGGTTTGTATGGTAGATGCATTTTTAGTGATTTGAGGAAAATCATACTTTCTTTTTATAATGGCTATAGTAATAATTTAACCACCCCCCCACCCCCCAGTATACGAGAGTTCCTTTTTTCACATCACCCCAGTATCTTTTTTTTTATGATGGTAGCCTTTCTTACTGGGGTAAGTTGATATATCATTGTAGCTGGAAATTGCTTATCACAATGGCTAAAGATACTAAGCATTTTTATGTATCTCCTTGTTATTTGAATTTCTTTTATTGAGAATTTTCTCCTCAGTTGTCATCTTTAAATTGAATGTTTTTTAAAATTCTTTATATATGCTAAAAATAAGTAGTATTATTATTTCACTTTTTGAGTTTGCTTATTTTACAGTGTGGAGGGTGGAAGACGCACCTTCACAACACTGTGCTTCATCTCTAGTCCTTTTTTTAAATTTTTATTTATTTGGTTTTGGTTTAGAGACAGTTGCCCAGGCTGGGCTTGAACTTCAGAGTACTAGAATAATAAGTCTGTGCTAGAATCATAAGTCTGCACCAATGGGGTAGGGTGAACATTAATATTATATTTTGAAAGATTAACAGTTGGCCAATGCTTTCTCCCAATCTCTAGATTATTCCTTCACTCTCTTAGTCTTTCTTTTACTGAATGAAAGCAGTTCAGTTTATATAATATCATTTCTCTATTTTTGTTTGTTTTCTAGAATCATAAAAATACCATTTCCTACATCAGAATTACAAAATATTTTTCCTGTGTTGGTTTTATTTTCCTCCAGAGGTTAACATCTTAGGTTTTGTTCTTTGGTCTATTTTGAGTTTATTTATATGAAATATTTGGGTAAAGTGCCAGTCTTTTGCAGGTCTATATATAGCTTTTTAGGTATCACTTGTTATAAATGTTTCTTTTTTCTTCAATGCATTTTTGTGGCCCCTTGTCCAAAAGTTGATTGTAGATGTGTGGGGTAATTTCTGAGATCTTGGTTCTATTCTACTAGGTCTTTGATATTATCTTTATGCCAATGCCAGCACATTTGATTACTATGATGCTATAGTTTGTCCTGAAACCAAGTATCATTATGCCTTTAGCTTTTTCCTTTCTATTCAAGGGTGCTAAAAAAATTGAAGATCTTTGGAGTTTTCACATTAATATCAGGATGACTTTCTTGTAATCTATTTATTAAAAATATAAAGGACATTTATTTTTGGTTTATGACCACTTAAAAGTGTTGAGTCACTTTGAATAGAACAGGAAACATCATCTAATTCACAAAGTTGGGTTTTGGGTGTGAGTGTGGCCAGCAAACTTAGAAAAGAAGAGCTGCTCTGTGTGCACGTGGGTGCCACCTGCCAGGGACCCATGCTTGCTGCCGTCTTCACATTGCTTGTCGCCCAGGCAGGTCTCCTGTAATCTCAGAGCTTTGCCTTTGATCCGCAGCCCAGACTTGCACCAATAGTCCGACGGTGAGAGTCCAACCTGTTGATCTCCAGCTGGTGCTCTTCTGTCTTTACATTTGAGCAGCCATCAGACCCTCCAGCTTTCACATTTGTAATCAGCAATAGTAGAATCTCTCTACGCATTCTATATGCTGCCTTAATAAATCCCCTCATATACATATATTTTTCTTTCCATTTTTGAGGAAGCCTAACTAATACATTTATTTATTGGATGTTCATTCACTTTGTATATGAATTTTATTGTTATAATGAGGCATGAAATACATTCATGAATTCAAGTATATCTATTTTTCTTTCGTGGTTTCTGACTTTGCATAATGACCATTTTAGGCACCTTTAGTATCATTTATTATTGAGGGTATAGATTCATATTCTTAATGTGTTTAATTTTATCAATTTTGGATTTTTATAAAATAATCAAGAATTTATTCAGCTTTCTTCCTGTCCGCTGATGGTCATTAGTCCTAAATGGTTAACTAGCTAGTAATTAATTTTTCCCTATTGAGTACCCTTTTGTATATTAAAACCATGTATACAAATAGACTTATACCTTATGTCTCTAAACTATCTGATTATCACCCTTTTATTGATTATATAAAAATAGTTTAATTGTTCTGTTTAATTTGCTTTTAAACATTTGGTATATACATGTCTTATGTACCAAATTTTTCATTTTATTAAAAATTCTTAATAATTGTGCTATTTTCATAAATTTAAGATAAGCTTATAGGGTTGCAATTATTCTTCAGAAAGGATTATATTAATTGATACAAAATTAATATTTTTAGAGTAACAAGACATCTTTTTTAAGAGGAAACAATATATTTTGTCAAGCTTTCTTCTAGTAATAATTTTAGCATTTTTAACTTTCAATAGAAATATTACATAGAGATAAAATATCTTTATTATATAATATGTACCTAGTATTTGTTTTGTGTGCAGTTTGTAGATACGAGGTCGATGGTTTTATGTAATTTTGGAAATTAGCTATGTAGTTTTTGAATTCTTAGTATCTCACAGGTTTTTTAGATTAAATGCATTTATAATTATATTAGCTAAATATAATATTTTTCTAATTTTTTAGCTCAAATTTTTTACCAATTACCCAGATAGTATTTCTAGAACCTTACAGATTAACATCATTTATTTTATTCATAATGTTAAGGTAAAAGTTTAGAATATTACTTCTTTTATGTTAAATCTATTAGTGAAATACATATCAAATTTTATACTAAGATTTGCTATATATAATTTTTGTTGAATATTACTACATATGTTATACAACTAAGGGACTGATCATGTGTTTACTAGTTGAATTGTAAATATGTGGAAATTAACGTACTTCTACAATTAAAATGTTTGTAATGATATTTAAAGTTTAATAGCCATTAAGACTTAAGACAATTAAACACAAAATGATTTCATGAAATATAAAATCTATTTTTACTAATTTAAAAGATACTAATATAATGTAAGATAATAAGCAATATTAATCATAAGTAATTTTAAAATTCACTATAATGATATATAATCCAGAATGTATAACTAATTAGAAGAAAAATAAAAGCAAAGAGGAAAAGATGAATGATTTGCAGTGAAGAGGACTTAGTTGTATGATAATGACCATCTTTTCATATGTGCTCCACACTGTGATTATGACACATGCTGACACACAACACTGATTTTAAGGGAATGTAAACACATTTCTATTAAATCTTTGAATAGATGTTAGTTACCAAAATGTCAATTACACTTGATTTTGTTTCATGAGACATGTAGGTATATCTAGTGTTGATAATTGCAGTATTACAGTCATGATGACAAACAAAAGCTAAAATTTCTTCTGCTGATATAAAAAGTATTTGCCTGAATTTGAGCTTCTGGTAAGCATGTGTAGAATTTAGCTAAATTAAGACCTATGAAGTACACTAATATACAAAATTATCTTCCAAGTTTACTTCATAAAATACTGTAATTAGATTTTCAAATAATCACACAAAGGTAGTTTTTTTCTTTGTTTTGTTTTTAATAGCACAGAAAATAATGTGAAACTCAAAAAAAAAAAAAAAAAAAAGGCCAAAGCTTAAGCTCTAAGAGCAGCTGAGCAACTATGGTACAGACTACTGAAATGCTATCAGGAAAATAAACTGTTGAACTGTCAGTGAATAGATTTCTAGATTTCTTTCTAATCACAACAAACTCTGCCTCAGACTAACGACAAAATTGCCTCTCCTTAGTATAGTCGCCTAATTACAAAAAAAGCAAACGCATGTTGCTTCTCTCCCCCTAGGGAGATGTATCAATAAAGCATGGGTGTGTGATGGAGATATTGACTGTGAAGACCATTCGGATGAAGGAGAATGTGACCGCTTCCTGTGTGGACCGCCCAAGTACCCCTGTGCTAATGACACCTCAGTCTGTCTGCAGCCAGAGAAGCTCTGCAATGGGCAAAGGGACTGTCCCGATGGGTCCGACGAAGGCGATCTTTGTGGTACTGCATGCTTCCCTGCGTGTGTTTCTCTCTGAAACATTAGAACCTTTTAGCTTAGTTGTTGATGCTCATTAAAATAGCATCCCTTCCTTGCATTCAGCCCCTTCAAATCTCTGTGATACATAAAGTGTGTTAGCAAAAGGAGACAGGATAACAGAAGTTGAATACTAACTAATAGCTATAATTTGCTCTCAAATTTTGGACCTCACACAAGCAGTATCGTTAGTGTACATTTTTAACTGATGATTTTGCTGGGCTTTGAAGTCCATTGGGCTTGCTGTTTCCTCTACTCCCTGTTTGCAGAGATCCGAGTTTATCACAGAGATTTTTAAAAGTGTATGCACTGGAAAATACCGAAGTGTCATACAAAGTGTAACAAAAATGAGTTCACAGAATGCTGAGAACACTGAGAGAGATGACATTAGTGTAAGGAAATTGGTGTAGATGATGGCAAAGCTGCCTACCACAGGGTATGAAAACATGCTGTCTAAGCATGAAGTTATTATATTTAACCCAATTGAACAGTGATAGCACACTGGGTGTTCCAAAAGGACTCTATTTCTTTCTTGTAATGTATACAGTAAAGCATCCTTTCCTTCAAAGGTTTTGTGATTATATAAAATAACCTTGAAGCAGTGAATATAATGGTCTGCATTCAGTGATGCTAAGAAAACAAAAAGATTCAGACAAAACAACAGAAAACTAACAAACAAAAAAATTCATTAAAAAAAACTAAATCTTGACAGAGTTTATTTTTATACATTGGCTTCTTCTGAGCATGTTCTCAGTAACAGAATGTGAAAGTTAGTGAAAGCTGAAGGAATGATTTCACATGAGGCTCCCTGAGGAAGCTGTAATGCCTCAGAGGTGCTAAGCCAGAGGGTCCTTCCTATTTGGCATGTCTCAAGTCTGGGCACTTGAATAAAAGTGAAATCAGGGGGCAGAAATCATGATGAAGTAGAAAATATTTGTGGTGGTATTGGGGCAGGCGCAAGAATTTCTTGTAATTAAGGTAGCAAAAAAGAACAGGGACAAAAATGACAACAGAGACAGGAAGCTTTCCCCCTGCTTTTAGTTAGCTACCACGCATGTGAAGACCAAGTGATATAAGTACAATTCTACCAAAGCAAAACTATCGATATTCATAATGGGAAAGTGTGTAATTATAGAAATGTCAACAACCAGCGTCCAGAAGTTCTCAGAAGAGGAGAGTAGGACCTCAGTTCACCCATTCGCCCCCAGATGAGTGGGTTTATAGGCTCTCCTCACAGAAAGAGAATGTCAGGACCCGGGAATGTAAAGGAACAGCCCAATTTATTGGGCAGTTCGAACATAAAGGAGACTTGAGATAAGACTCCAACTTGAGGAACTGGAAAGGGAACTCTCGATGCAGCAGTTCAGAGGGGGCCCACTCACAAAAGATTGAGGTCAGCTTTTGTGGATTAGCTGAGGTGGCCCAGGGTCCAGTGGGGCGTTATATCAGTTCTGATTTCTGAGCTCCAGCGAGTCCTCATGGACTGAGAAGCAATTCAGTTCTCAGGAAAAGATTGCTCTTGTTTGATGGAGAAGCTTTGTTCAGGATAATTGCTCTGGTTAGGGAGGTGATGGATCTTGAGGTAGTCTGACAGGCTCTGGTTTTCCTGGAATCTGGGTGATTGTTGGTGTATAGACATCACTTCAGGGGGTCTGGGACTGAACAGCATAAAAGGTGGCAATCGTATGTCCCTGCCAACCCTTAGTTTCTCCTACCTTGGGACCTCAGTCTTGCTGGGGGATGAGATGAGTCGAGCATCACAGATATTCTGAGAAGACTGACAAGGGTGTGTACAGCAGGACTCTTACCCAAACTTTTAAGGTAATAAGGGAGACATGTAAGGTGAAGAGAGAAACACCAGACTTCTTCCTGTGTTTTGTTAACTTATTGGGCATTTGCAAGTTCAGCCTGAGTCCTCAGTCTGAGTCAGATAGGATAGATTTCAAGTCTCTCTTATATGAGAGTCCCAGAACACAACTCCTATGGAATTTAAAACAAAAAAACAAAGTGGAACAGGGGAGTTGGGTAGGGTAGGAAGGAGGGAGGGGAGGGAAGGGGGAGGGACAAAAGGAGAGTGGGAAAGCCTTTGTCACCTTGACAAGATACATATGTGCATAAAAGGCTCAACTCCATTGTAAATCATAAATTTTGCACATACACATGTCAATAAAATGGGGGAAAATTTTAAAAAGTCAATATAGGTAGAAAGTAGACTAAGAAAAGTATAATTTAGAAATTTACTTTTAATGAAAACCTGGGACTTCAGGGTGCAAAACCACTCAAAAATTCTTAAGGTCTTTAAGGACATACTAACCATGGATCCATCCTTTTTTACCCATAAATAATCCTTGTTCTTTTCTTTTTCCTTGTAAGTGGACCTTTTCACCTGTGACGATGGCATCCTTTTTCTCCTATAAATGAGTCTTTTTTCCTCTGTGATTGGGCCAGTCCTCTCGGCACCTGTAAAATTCGTCCTTGTTCTGTGGATAAGCTACCTCTTTATCATGTGTAATGGCTACTGTCCTTCACCGTTCCACTGTAGAAAAGATCATCACATTTCACCCTTAAATTAAAATACTCTTTTAATATATTCATCCTTGAATTTGTGTAAATACATTGAGCTTGAAGCCACAATGTGTGTCTCTTCCTCTTTAGGCCCCACAATCTATTGTTTGTGAGGTTGACTTTAAAGTTCTGCCCTATAAACCTCTCCTGCCTCATAACTGACACAGCTGATTTTTTTGTTTCCTTTGATTCAAGTCAGCAAACCTACAGCTTACCATGTGGGTGGGATGAGTCAAAGTTCCCCATCTTTACACAGAAAGACCTTCTCCATCCCTGTCCCTGTTACTGAAAGAGTATAGACTTCGCCAAGCTCAAATTATATTCTTCAATTTCTTTAATTGTCACCTGGATTGATTACTTAATTTCTCCCTAACTATAAGAGAAGCAGTGGCACCTAGCAGGCAGCAGTGGGGATAATGCTTATGTACTTTGGATATTGATAAAAGTTTGTGTTTTTCTACCTTTCTTTTCACCATCCCTGGAGTTAAATGAAATAAGTTAAAGGCAAAGAAGTAAAAATACAAGCATTAACAACACAAAGGGAACTGTAAGAAATTCTAACTTTGTTACCCCATCCACTGCTTTCAAAATTAGAAAGGGAAAAGAGAAAAGAGTGTATTATTCCTGAATTGATTGGTCACACCAGAATTAGAAAATTACTTTTTGCTTATCAGGCCACTGTATTTTCCGCTGGGGAGTTTTTCTCATTCATATCAGTGATCACTGAGAATGGGCGATATTCCAAGGTAGGAGTAGAGAAGGCAGAGCTGTGTCGTGTGCGCAGCACAGAACCATATTGAATCTTAGGAAGCTTGCACTTTAAAACATGAACACAGAAACGTTGGAACAGTAAGAATCAGATAATTATGGCAAAGGAGTTGAACTGCCTTCCCTGTTTATAGGCAATTTGTGTAAGAAGAAAAGAATCCAAGAACATTCATCTTCTAACTCTGAAGAAGAAAGCGCTTTGTTTTTTCCCAGAGGAATTTTTAAATGATTACAAAAGAGAGAAATATGTGCTTACAAAACAAAGGAGAGGCAGGCATCAGGCAGGAATGTTCATATGGTTAATAAGGTTATATCAAATATAATAAATGAATGCTGGTTTAAACAGAAAAACTAAATTATATTCAATAATAATTTGTCATAGCAAGTGTGTCCCCAGTAACCTGAACTTAACTTCATTAAAACAAAAAGTAGAACACGTTCAATGCTGGAGGATGTGGAAAGAAAAGGAACTGGGTAGTCCTGAGGGAAACTGTCCTATGCACCTGGGCTAAGCAACAAAATTCTGCTTTCTGTGACAACCAGTCCTAGCAAGGACCCACAGAGCTCTGAGCTGGTGGTTAGGGAAAAGAAGGAACTATCTACTCAAAAGCATAAATTAAAAAAAAAAAAAAGTCTTTAGTTTTTGAGGACAATCAGGGTGGCAGATTTACTTCTCAAATGACTAAAGTAGAGATGGAAAGTTTTAATTGAAAGTTTTCCAAATAACTGTTCTGAGAAGAACTGGAACAATGAAACAGTGTTTTAGTGTTTCTTGAAGTTTCTCAGCTGGTGTGTGAACGTGAAGGGGCTTGAGATCACATAAAAGTCATTTGTATAATAGGTTTTCAAGCCAAGGTTGGAGCTTAGTGGAGACTATTGCTTAGAGCAACTCAAATAAGAGTCTGGTCAAAGAGAAAACCTTTGTCATATAATTTTTTTTAAATAAAAGATGTGGCATGTTAATGGTGTGTTCATGGATAAAACAGAACTGATACGGATTGGCTAGATGAATACTGATGTGAAATTTATATATTCAATATTAGATTTCAATATGAATTTTGTCTTAAAGCCTGTCACTTAATTCCTCAGATAGCATCAGAAAGAGATATCTCAGCACTAAAAGGATAGTGATATTTGAAATAAGCTAAAAGCATCATAACCATTTTTTCACCTGCTGGGCACAATGACATTTCTCGATAGTAATTCTCTTGAAAAAGAATGTCAATTGAGCTGAAAAGGGGCAAATACTTTGAGATGACTGCTGTTTTAAAATGATTATGATTACTGGTGAGCAAACATATTTGGAGGAACCTGGAAATGATTCTTTTTTTCCTTCTAGAATAATACCAAAGTTGAATTGAATTCTTAGAAGAAAACAATGCAAACTTGTTTTTCTTTTATTACTTTAACTTTTTGATAGTGACAAATGACGCAAACAAGTGTCGATCTGTATAGATATTTGACCATGTACAAATTCTTATAAAAGTACATTTCTGACCAATTTTAAATATGGGTACGTTTCTATAGACACCAAGTAACATTTGAGACAGACAAATAGATTTTAGTGTTATTTATCAATTATTAGATGGTAATCTTTTTACGTTTCTCTAAACACATACAACTAAGCCAGCTCTGAACAACACTCAAAAACATGAGTTTACTATATATCTAAGTGTACATAGTGTTACGGAGCAGCGAGATACCAAAGCCAGGATCTCATAAGTTATTCAGCATGAGAATGTGACATTTGAATATTCCTAAGTCCCTGCTTTGGGGCAGTTGTAGTTGTATCCTTTTGGAATATTCTATTTTTATTCATCAAAGTTTTGGTTATCAAGTTGGTTACTCAGTGTTAGGTACTTTTAACTCTCCAGTATCCAAAGGAGAAGAGGACAGATGCTTTCTAGGTCCTCATGAACTCTACAGTTTGGTAATGAATTAAAGTAACAATGGTATTGAAAATGTAATTACATATACGTATGTGTCTGAAAGAAAGTATCTCTTTTATAAATGAATGAAGGTTATTTGCCAATTATTTCAGCAAATATACCAGGATGATGTTTTTCATTTATTATTCATTTATTTCATAGTCTCATGGAATCAGCCATAATAACCAATATATAGTAAAATGTATCTAAATGAAACCAAACGCCTTCACTAGTATATGAAAGAAACATTTCTGCTTTATCATCTCTACACATGAACACACACACACAAACACACACACAAATCGTTGGGAGGCATCTAGAATTGATTTTGCATAGCTTCTCAAAGGCAAATACTTCTAGTTATAAAAGAATTACTTGAATTACGGAATGTATTTTAAACCTATGGACTTAAAAATAACATCCCAGAGTTTAATAGAAATGAAAACCTTCCATTCCCAATTTCTATCCTAAAATTAAGTTTTGTTATTGACTGTATTCTTGCATTGTGTGTACACCAACTCAAGGCATGAAAACATTCTAAGAGGGTTTTCTTACAGTCATTATAGCTTTCTTATAGTCATTTCTAATAACCTGTCAACAGAAGGCTGATAGAAATGAAGCAACGATTAGCATTTAACTTTTGAAAACAAGTGATCAGACCTGTATCTGTTTTTGTTCTTTTATAGATGAGTGTTCTCTGAACAACGGAGGCTGCAGTGACCATTGTTCAGTTGTTCCTGGGAGAGGAATTGTCTGTTCCTGTCCTGAAGGACTGCAACTCAACAAAGACAATAAAACTTGTGAAATTGTGGATTATTGCAGCAGTCACCTAAAGTGCAGCCAAGTGTGTGAGCAGTACAAGCACACAGTCAAGTGCTCGTGTTACGAGGGCTGGAAGTTGGACGTAGATGGCGAGAGCTGCACCAGTGTTGGTAAGCAGGCATTTTGTGTGCTGCATTGTATTAAGAGTAGATCTTGAGAGAAAAAAAAAAAAAGATGTCTCAGCATATCTTAAGGAAATGAATAAAGGGATTCAAGTAATCCTGGATAGATCATATAACTATAAAAAGTCATTTTAGATCTTCTGCAAAACCTTCTAATCTTTAAAAATTATAATATTGTTGCAATGCAACCAATTGAATTAACCATAAATTACTGTTTTCCTCAATATTTCTTTTATTATTGTGCCATCTATTACCTTATTATCAAGTTTCCTAAAACATTCACCTTATTTCTCTGAGAATGCTTTTAGAAATTCCAAGTCTAGCTCTCTGCATCGCATTTCCAGTTTCCTTTCTTAAAAATGAAGCCTCGCTCCTGCTGTGTTCAGCTTCTAACTGTACATGTATAATGTTCTTCCTATGTAGCTTGTATTAAAATTCTTGAGCCTCAGTTTTGTGTTTTCAAGCAGCAATGCCCTTTCTTCCACCTGGCGTGGCGCAGGAATAACACCTGTGATGTGCTTGGCGAATGGTGGGTTCCCATCTGAGCTCATCGTCTTAGTGCCTGAGGTTCATGAACACAATCGAAGGGACCCAGAACGTTGTTGGCTAAAATGTTGCACATTTATTTACTTGAACTTCTACATGGAAGTTGATATTAGTTTCTGTTGTGAACATATACCATAAACCACAGAACTTATTACCAGTGGAACTTACAAACCCATGAGTGGCAAAATTACTGCATTTATCTCAAAGTAACCTGTGTGTTCACTCTTCAAAAGCATGGCTCACTCCATAATGGCATATTGTGTCATGTAGGCATCATAATCATTAAGAAAAGGCTGTCTCTGAGAATTATCTCAACTTCTTTCAACACAAGTGGAAGTGACAATGAGGCCTGAAAGGCCTCATCAATAAAGTTTGAATTTTATACCAGCAAAATAAATGCATAGATAAATCATTTTATTACCTCAGATGTTTAATTTAATTTCAATAGGCTCCTTTCTTATTACTCTATGGTTAATTCAATTGGTTGCAGT
Organism: Ctenodactylus gundi; assembly: GCA_004027205.1. Classification (NCBI taxonomy): domain Eukaryota; kingdom Metazoa; phylum Chordata; class Mammalia; order Rodentia; family Ctenodactylidae; genus Ctenodactylus; species Ctenodactylus gundi. The sequence goes on along the minus strand of PVKB01002773.1, from coordinate 121,624 downwards.
GTAGCAATGTTGTAATTTTTAAAGATTAGAAGGTTTTACAGAAAGTCTAAAATGACTTTTTCTTATTAAATGCTTTTTTTATTGTTTTGTACCTTTTAAAACTTCCTAAAAGGGGATCCAAAAATATCATTGGAATGCAATGACCCATGCACATATCATATATATTTTTATTAATTTTGGCTTGTATTTCTGCTTGTACTTTCCTATCTTCATCTCTAGAAATCTTGGTTATTCTATCAGCCTACTAGTTCAAATTTTTCCTTGTCTGTTCTTTCTTTATTTAGAGGCAGGGTCTTCCTCTGTAACAAACTAAGGAGCCCAGACTGGACTGCAAGAATGTTTCTCCTCCTGTCTCAGCCTCTGAGGGGCTTTGTAATCAAATTCAGGGACTTCCACATGCTAGGGAAGCACTTTACTTACTGAGCTATATTCTTAGCTCTCAAATCTCTCTTAACTATTTTTTTTCTTTTTTTTCATGAATAGTCTTGTCTCCACTCATTTCTAGTCCCTGAATATATTATTCACAAAATTATGCGGCCATAGTTTTGTAATATTTATACATTTCTCTTTATTTATCTTACCAATGAAATAATAAGAATCTTGAAGTTAAAAATAAAGCAATAAACTATTCTATCATTTTACACAATACCCGGTTGGCAAGGCAGAAGGTAGAGCGCAGCTGGAAAGGAGCTGGTGGTAAGGAAAGAGCCCTCTGGGACCTGTCCCAGTGACCCCGCCTACCAACCACCAGGACAGGCTTCTTAACAGCATGGGAACTCAGCATGGGATTAATCCCCTTGATCTAATTACTCTCTAAGGTTCAATGGCTTTACACATGCACGTGCCTTTTGAAGGACATTTCAGACACAAACTATAGGACTCATCTTGTTATTTAAAAAAATGTAAGCTTTTTGCAGTACCTTAGGAGTATGGCCTGTGGGTTGTGTTCTCTAGTTTCTATCATGTTTTCTTCATATCTTTTCCTTTTTAAATTCTTCACAATCTGACTTTTGCTTCATTGTCGAACTCAATGTATTATATACAAGTTCATTAAGATTTTATTTTTAACTGTAATAATCATCTGTATGACTGTTATTCAATGTCTTAAAAATCTCACTTTTCTTGAATGCCCCAATAATCTATTTTATAAGGTCCTTACATTTTCCCACTTTAATTTACTTAATATCTTTATTCTAATATATTAATTTACTTTAATTTATGAATAAATATCAAGAATATTAGTTGTGACTGCATTTTTCTCTCTCTAGTTTATTCATAATATCTAGGCAGTCTATAAGTGAATTCAAAACAATGACTGGTATAATTATAAAAAGCACTGTAGAATTCCTTTTATAATTTTCTCTTAGCCTGAATTAGATTATATTTTCAATATTTTCTTTCCTTTTTCTGATTTTTAGATTGTAATAGTATATTTGTGTTTCAATTTGCATTTTATATGAAAAGAAATTATGGATGTAAATGCAAAATATTTAAACATATACGGTATTTTGCTACACTATGCTTGTCACCCAAATTAATTAATTGATTCACACACATGTCTGTGTTCATTCCCTTAGAGATTCCCTTTGTGTTAGACAAAAGGAATACTTGTATTTGTGTGATGGACTCCTTTCTCACCTAAAATCCGATTACCCTGGCACTTACCCTCTATTTCCTTGTATGTGATTCTACTTCCCCAGGTATCATCCATTTACCTCAAAATTTGTTGCCAAAAGTGTGCTCTTCCCTCTTTCCTTTGGTTACCCATAGTTCTTTGTGTTGTTCTTTAGTGTCCATGTTCTCAACTTACTCTGACTTTTCAAGTTCTTTGCTGCCCTCTTCACATCTTAGATTTTTAAAAATATTCTCTGCCGTGTATCTTAGATGTAATCCTACTGCATGCTAGTATCATTTGCACAAGAGCACGAGCCTAAGACTACTATGCCATCAGGACAGCGGTTTTCTCCACTGTCTCTGACTTCTTCTGTTCTTGAGGAAGGGAATATTGATCTGGAAAGAACATAGTATTTTTTTTTTTTTTTGACTAAGAAAAAGGAAAGTTCTCATCCAGAAGATGTGAACTTCTATAATAAAAAGAATCAGTCTTATAACAAGGAAAGTCATAGCAAGCAATAGGTTACCTCAGAGACTAGTAAGCTATGATGATAAAGAAATGAGGAATATAGAACTTGGCGGTTAGAACTGGGCACGTAGTTCAGCACTTAATGTGATTGCCTAGCAAGTGCTCAAGCCCTGAGTTCAGTTCCCTGGTAATACATAACCTGGGCATGGTGGCTCATGACTGTAATCCCAGCACTTGGGAAGCTTAGAGTTCAAGCCCAGCCTGGACTAGAAAGTGAATTCAGGACCAGACTGGACTATAAAGTGAAACCCTGCCTCAAAAAAAAAACAACAACAACAACAACAACAACAACAACAACAACAACAAAAAACAAAAACAAAAAAAACATAAACAAAACAAACAAACAAACAAACAAACAAAAAACCTGGACATTATTATATGGTCTTAAGCAATGATACTTCAACATCTCTGCCTCCTTCCAGATATTTATTTATATTTACTTAGAGTACTGAACAATCAACCCCAGGGCCTTAGTATTAAGATACATCCCCACACCTTTTCATCATGATTTGCAGACGAGGACTCACAAAGTTACCAACTCAAACACCTGCTCAGACTCCCATAGTGCTGGGACGCCAGGGGTGCATACATGGGCCTCGTGAGTTCCTCACATTTGGAGTAGCTCTCCACTGTCCATGGAATAAGCCCCAATTTCTTCAGTTTCTCTGCAGGGTCTTCCTCATTTTTTGCTTAGATTTGCGCTCCAGTCTCATGTGTATCACTTCCCCCGCGGCTTTCCGCTCCTGGTGCATCATGAGTAATGTTGTCAGTACTGATGATGGTAAGTGCACACCAGAGCAGGAGGTATAAAATATTTTCATGAGTATCACTTCATTTTGTCATCGCCTTTCTGTGTTCTGTGCCTGATCATCTGTGGCACTTCAGTATGAAGTAATAATAATGTAGATAATAATGGGCATGGAATAGTATCTCCTGCATCCTCTCTAAAATTTAAATTCTGAAAACCATTCAAAATTCTTCCATATGAGAGATTTACTCAAGTTAATTATTATAATTTTGTAAGTAGCCAAATTTATTAAATATCTAAATATGACAACTTATTTACTACTGCTACAAAACATGTTAAATATGAGTAATACTATCAGTGTGCATGTCTCAAAACTAAAGTATCTAGAAAAGTACTTCCACTTGTTCAGAATCTTATGGTTAAGAATCTTTTTTTGTTAATAAAATTAAAGTTTCAATCTTTATTTGTCCCGATGTCAAAACAGTTTCTTCTGCAATCTGCTGGAAAATCCAATGCTGCCTCTACCGTGGGCACCCACACTCTCCTGACACCTGTGAACAGGCAAAATTTCATGAACTTGTGTGTTTTACCATTTGCCTTTTTAAAATCTGAACTTCAGTTAAGTTACTTAGTACCTCATAAAGTATAAAATTTTTGCAACAGATTCTTACTAAAGGTTATTTTTTTAATTTTTAAAATAACTTGACTCTCTTTTCTCCAACTTCTCTCACATTTATGGTCAGTATTTCACCTCTTTCCTTTAGTGCTTGGAGACTATGAAATTGAAAATGACCCCCCTCCGCCCTTTCTTGGTGCAGCCTGATCTGACAAGTGCCTTCTTTTCTTTCTTCTCCTGTCTTTACTTTTATCTCTTCGATCCATTGCATTGTCTCAAGAGGAAAAAAAAAATCAACATTCAATGGCTTGTGTCATTTTAGAAAACATATGATATGATAGATGTGCATACATGTTAATTTACAAAGCTGACACTATTGTGTGTATTATAATCTGTTGCCTACTTTTTTTCTTTCAGTCAGCAGTCTGTGCTCTGTGTGCAACTTCCCTATTCCTCCTTGTATAACATTTTACATGGTGTCTCTTTTCTTCACTCATTCTACAATATAAGTACATTTAATTTGTCCTCAAATATGCACAAAAATGCTTTCATGAACTGACAGATATCTGCATTTTTATGGACCTCCATGAAAATTTCTTCAGATCGCTATTCATGAATCATGGAATATGTTTATACTTATTATGACTAAATAGGATCAGTTGCTCTTCGGAATAGTTTACCAACAGCGACATTTCTGAAGTTCTCAGATATTCAAGAGCTATACAGATTATCCATCTATTTTTTTCTCCCTAAGGTCAAAACTACAAAACAGTCTAGAGATGCAGCTCCCTGTGATGGCTCTGGGTTGAATCTCCAATACGAAGGGGGAAAATCACTTCATAAAAAGTTGATTATTTGAGGAGTTGTAGGAATAGCAGAGCAGTTAAAGCTCTTGCTCAGCAAGCTCAAGGCCTTAAATTTGATGTACCAGCGTGACTTGAGCCAGATGTGGTGACATACACCTGTAATCCCAGAACTCAGGAATCTGAGGAAGAAGGATTGCCACAGTTTCCAGTTTGGCCTGGGCTGTGCTATGAGTTCAGTACAAGCCTGGACTGCAGAATGAGACCCTGTCTTTAATATATATATATATATATATATATATATATATATATATATATATATATATATTCTTAGGCATTATCTCGATGTTCTGAACTTTAAATTCTCCGATTGTCATCTGCACTCAGCTATCCATCTATTAATTTCAGTGATATCAAACTTACTTCAACATGTCCCCCTTCTATTCCCATTTTCTTCACTTCTTTGTATGTTTTTATTCCTTCTCTTCTTCCTTAATATTTAATGTCTTCCGTGAAAAATATTCTTCCATTGATTCATATACTACTTCGTTCATCTATGTGATAAAAAATATTTCTTCAAGTATTCTCTAACAGGGCTGGGGGCATCATTCAGTGGTGCAAGTGCTGGCCTAACAAACATAGAACCCTGAGCTTTATTTCTCAGTACCTTGTAATCAGGGCATGGTAGTGCAGGCCTGTCATCCCAGCACTCAAGCAGCTGTGGCAGGAGGATTGCCTGTCTTCGCGGCAAGCCCGAGCTATATAGTGAGTTCAGGATCCACCTGGACTGCAGAACAAGACCCTGTCTGTAAGTGAATAAATGATAGAAAGTGCAATAAAATGCACTGAACTGAGCTATATCCTCGAAGAGACAAGATTTTTTGATTCCACCCCTCACTTCAGTCTGTTTCTCAGCCTCTCTCTCTCTCTCTCTCTCTCTCTCTCTCTCTCTCTCTCTCTCGCTCTCTCTCTCTCTCTCTCATCTCTCTCACCTCTCTCACTAAATGCAGAATCCTACCACATGTTAATGGAAAAAAAATATAGGAAATACAATGAAAAATAGACGTGAAATGTGAGGCCAAACTATTGAGAAAAAATTCAGAAATTTTAGAGAAAATAGCAAAGGAGAGAAAAAGTTACCCTTGAAAAATATTTCTGGACAACTAACAGCATAATCTTCAATTCACAAGTATTAATCACCCTGGGAAGTTTACCCTCCCATTAGTTTGTAGATTCTATTTCCTTCGCCGGGCCATGCACCACACATTAGAACTCACCCCTCCTTCATCCCCAACATGGCTAACGCTGAAGAAATGAAGATAGTATGGAATTAACATTTTCAGTGAGATGAGACACCATTAATAATTCATAGGAAGCTTTGCAAAATGAGTGCAGCAGATGATGGGGAAGAGAAAGTCAAATACATTCTAAAATGAAAGAACAAAAAAGACACTAAAATCTGAAATAGAGTAAACATTGAAGCTGTAATAATCATTTTTGTTAGATGATACCATATGTATGATAAGGAACCAGAAGCTATTCATACAGATTAGTTAGTTACATACTTATAGTAACAATTTAAGCAGAAAAGATCTATAGAGAGTCTCTTTTTCTTAAACAAGTCATATACTGTTTTGATATTCTGTCTTATTAAAAATTATACTGGAAATATGTATTGGGAATTTTAAAAAGTCAAGAGAATCACAGATTGAAGACTATAGTCTGTGGAGTAATTCTAGAAACTACTCATGAGCAGTACATTTATAGACATGTAATCTATCACTATAAAAACATAATTTTATAACCTTCCTTTTTTGGCATGTATGTCATTTCTTACACTAATGCAGAAAAAAACTTAAGTCCTTTCTATATTAAGAGTGTGATGTGTGGCAACTTGGATGGTTCAATGAAGTCATTTATGGTACAAGAGCTATGATTCTATCAGCATTATTGGAAGACTATATAAAGGGAAGGCCATGTCATGTGTACTGCTATTTATTCCAAATTGAGTTGTTCTGAACTTAGTTAATAGAACTACGTCAGAATAGAAACCTTAAATATTTCATGTGCCAAATTTGTTGAGAGAAGGTTCAATGCAGATCAAAGTATATTATGCAGTTTATAAAATGATAAGGGTAAAACCCATTTATCTGTATAATCACTTTTAAGAAATAAAAATAAAATAGTGACAAATTATTTTCTGGAGCTTACACTATGGCTCAGGAACTTCTTATAATTCTTTGGATTTCGATCTTAGTTTTTGTAATTTTACTCTTTTCATTCCTGATTGTATTGAGGTAAGTTCCTCTTTCCTTTTTTGTGAGTTTAGCAAGCAGTTTATTAATGTTCTATATCTTTTCTAAAAGTCAGCTTTTTGTTTCATTTTTGTGTTGCTTTCTTAGTTTCTATTTCATTAATTTCTGCTCTGATTTTTATAATTTCATTCATTCTGTTAACTTTTCTGTTGGTCTGATCTTGTTTTCTAGGGTCCTAAATTGCATAGTTAGTTAATGTATTTAGGCTTGTTAAGATCTTTTCATATGTGCATTTATGGAAATGAATTTCCTTCTTAGCATTGCCATCACTGTATCCCACAGGTTGTGTTGTGTTGTGCTACCACTGACGTTTGTTGCTATGAACTTTTTTGTTTCTTCCTTGATTTCTTCCATGATATACTGCTTATTTAGAAGAGTACTGTTCAGTTCTCATTTGTTTGAACGGTATCTCCTGTTTGTGTTATGTTTGTTTCTAATTATATTCCACTATGATCTGAAAGAATACATGAAACTATATCAATTTTCTTGTACCTGTTTAGGATTGTTTTGTGGTCTAGAATGCGGTCTAGTTTGGAGAATGTTTTGTGAGCTGCTGAGAAAAATGTGTATTCTATTGTTGTTGAATTAAAAACTCTACATATGTCTGTCAGATCCTTTTTCCATAGTATAGTTCACATCTGTTATGTCTTCATTTATTGTGTCTCCACTGTTAAAGAGTTGGAGTCTATCTGCCTTTTAAAGTCGAGTAGCTTTTGTTTTAGGTAGTCGGGTGCACCAATATTTGGGGCATAGGTGTTTATAATTGTTAGTTCTTCCTGCTGAATTGTTCTCTTTATGAGAATGAAGTGATCTTCTCTTTTTGATCAACTTTGGTTTAAAGTCTTCTTTGTCAACAAAGAAAATCGAAACTCTGGCTTCTATTTTTTGTCTCCCAGCTGAATGAAATATAGAATTTCAAACTGTCAACTTGTCTCTATTTATCTTTCTGTCTGAAATGAGTCTTTTTAAATCTAGTTAGCCAATCTATGTCTTTTGATTTTTGAATTAAGGTCATTGAAATTTAGGGATATAATTGATATGCGAGTCTTAGGTCCTACCATTTTGCCATTCTGTGAGTGTTGGCCCTTAATTTTTTGTTTTTTGGTTTTTGTTTGTTTGTTTGTTTGTTTGTTGTTGTTGTTTTTTGTAGTGCTGGTTTAGTTGTACATATCTTCATTGTTTATTTGTCATGGAAGGTTTTTATTTTATTCTCAGTTTTAAATGATATTTTTGCTTGGTATAGGAGTCTTGGTTGACAGTTACTATCTTCTAGGGCTTTGAGGCCTCTGTTCCAGGCTGTTCTGGCCCTTAGAGTCTGCATTGAGTAGTGTGCTGTTACCCTGATAAGTATGCCATGATATGTAACTTGCTTTTTTCTCTTATAGCTTTTAGGATACTCTCTTTGCTTTGTATATCAGAGAGTTTTATTATGTCTAGAGGGGCTTCTGTTTTGATTATATCTAGTAATCATCACTTGAATATGCCTTCATCACTTGAATATCTGTTTCATTTTCAAGGCATGAGAAGTTTTATAACTTCTGCAAATATGTTTCTTAGTCTTTTAGTAGGGGTTTCCATTTTATTTTCTGTATTCCTGCTATTCTAAGCTTCTTTGAGCCTTCTATAGTTTGTTGTATTTTATTTATTGATTGATGTTGAATTATTTGGTGATCTTTAAAAGTCTGGATGATTATTTTGTTCTTGTCTTCTAAATTAGAAATTTTCTCTTCATTTTGGGTTATTCTGTTCCCTAAACTTTCCATGGAGGTTTTCATCTAATGATGTTCTTCCTTTATCTTTTCATATTTTTGGAATTCTTTAGTGAATTTGTCATTCACTTCTTGTATTGACTTCTGTTGTTGTAGTTTTGCCTTTGTTTCTTCCTTAAGTTCTTTGGTTAAATCTTTTTAAAACTCTTTAAGTACTTTGTATAGTTTGTTGTCTGAATCTGTCTTGTATTCTTCCAGGTTTTATATATATATATATATATATATATATAATTTTATATATATATATATATATATATATATATATATATAAAATTTTATATATATATATATAATTTTATATATATATAATTTTATATATATATAATTTTATATATATATATAATTATATATATATATATATAATTTTATATATATAATTTTTTATTTATTTTTTTGAAATTTAAAAATGCTGGCTCTTCCTCTGGCTCTATCTGGGTCTCTCTTGGTAAGCTGGGGGCTTTCTGTGGTATCTTGCCCCCATATTTTCTCATCTTGCTGTTGAGTATTCTTTTATGTTGCTGTGGTCACTCATTGAGTGGTCTCTATTTTCTGGTAGTGGAGAGTGTTGTCTGTAATATGCTGTCTGTAGGGTTCCTGGTTATAGCACACCTAGTTTGTCTTTGTAGCTTAACAGTTGCTACTTGGTCTGCTTTAGAGAGGATTTCCTGCTGTGTTTGAAGCTACCAGTCCTGGCAACCTCTCGCCTACGGGTCCATAGTATAAGCGTGGGAGCGTGGGGGACGTGGATGGGAAGTACAGAGCAGAGTACTGGGCTTATAGAGAGATTATTGCCCAAGGCATTCCTGTCTTCCTGGGAAATAGGAGGTACAGCTCCATTCTCTCTCCATTAATAGGATCCTATGTCTTTCTGCAATGGGGCAGGGTGGGAGGATGGGGGCAGGTCTCTGTCCCTGTTGTCCCCTCCTCCCCCTATGTGAGGTGAAGCTCAAAACCGAGATTTAGTTTTCCTTTGCCCCATTTACTGGTTCATGTAGATCAGCATGCATTGCATGACACCTTCCTTTTCTGAGTTGGGCTGAGCTACAAGGGGCTGCCAGACCTGCGCAGTGGACTGAGCAACAGCCTGCAGTGCTGCTGCTGCTGCTACTACTGCTGTTGTTGTTTTTAGGTCGTTTCTCAGGCCCCTCTGTGGGTTTGGCCTCTTGGGGTCCCTGGGGAAAGGCGGTGGGTCCCTGATTCTCTGGCCCCTGACCTGGAGCTAAGGTTAGGCATTTGGTTGCCCTTCCCTCAGTTGTAGACCATTGATTGGGAAGGCAATTCTTTGTTATTAGGTATTGGGCTGAGCCTTGCTTGGCTGCCATCTCCCTGAAAGTTATATCTTCAAAGGAAGTTTGACTTGCTTTTTCAAGTCTTTATTTATTTATTTATTTATTTATTTATTCTCTGCTTCCCTCTGTATGTATATTGCCTCTCAGGGTCTCTTGGAGGTGGGGGTGGAGCAGGGGGAAAACGGGCCCTGGATTCTCTTGTGCCTGAGCTCCAGCAAATGTCTGGCTTTATGTTGCCTGTTCTTGCTCATGGAGAGCAGAGTGTGAGTGAGTGGCATTGCCTTCCTTCTCAGTGCTGGTATGCTTCGGTGTGGCCAGCCCTGCCTAGCGTGGTTCTCTTACCTGGCTCTATATTTCTGTCTTAGTTACTTTGTTTGCTGTGGCTCAATACCTGACACCCACAAACTTCGGAAAGGAAAGGTTTATTTTAGCTCACAATTTCAGAAGGTCATAGTTCATTCAGGCATGGCTGGCAGAAATCAAAATACACGGCAGCTTCTCACAATATCACAAACACGCAGGCAAGTGAGGTTACTTGAGACCAGTCCAAGTCGTAGTCCTATATAAGGATGCAGCTTATAAATCCTTCCAGGTCTCCTCGCAGTGATCAACCCTTTCTGGATCCAGGTGTGAAAGCTGTGGCCACAATGAGCTTTTAATCCTAACTTACACACCTTTAAACCACCCCTCCAGACTAGGCCCCAATCTACCAACAGCACATGGTTCCATAGACAATCCATTAATATTTAAATACATGAGACTTTTGGGGGACATTCCAGAGTCAAAGCACAATATTCCACCCCTGGTCCCCAAAAGACTCATGTCCTCCCCATGCAAATGCATTCAGTCCTTCTCCAAGAGTCACCAAAGTCTTAACAGTTTCAGCACTGCTAAAGAAACTCCAAGTCTATAGTCTTCTCTGAGATGCAAGACAAACTTGTAGCTGTGAGCTCCTGTTCAAACTAGAGTTAGGCACTTCCAATATAAAATAGCACAGGGTAAACATTTCCATTCCAAAAGGGAGAAATAAAGGGATAAACGCAACAGGACCAAAACAGTTCCTAAATCCAGCAGGGCAAGGGTTAAATCCTGTAGCTACATGTCCAGCAACTGGGGTAAATTCTGGTGAGAAATGAACTCCAAGGGGCTTGGGTGGTCCCACCCCTGTGGCATTGCTGCTGACTGCAACCTCGATCCTCTCTCCTTTGGACTGGATCCACTCACAACCTGCTGCGTTTCTCAGCTGACAATCCATGCTCCTGGCTTCTCCAAATTTTCAGGCTCTCCACTGGACCTTAGGCTTCTCCTTCATAATTTCACACATTGCCCTCCCAGGGGCACACTGCTTGGCCTCCAAGGCCTTCTTCTGAGAGCAGGGTGGAAGCCTCCCTGATCCCACAACTCTTGAGTTCTGCAAGCTTGTAAAGCTGGGACAACATGGACGTCTCCAAGATCTGCCACTGGCTTGGTCAGGAATCTGGCTCCCTTGTGCCATGGTTGCAGTAGCTTCTGAGTGCCTGGATTGCTGAACTCTGGGGAGCTGACCTCCAGCAAACACTTCCCTCTCTGGCCCTACCCGGAGTCCTGAGGAACTCTTCACAGCACAGGATCTTTTGCTTTGGCACTCTTGTTGATAAAGGTTGGGATCTTGATGATTCCTGAGTCACTATGAAGGCCTCTTTCTTACAGTCCTGATTCCAACTTCTCAGTTTCTGTTTCATGTTAGTCTCTTGAACAACCACATGCTTTTCTACTCCAGACTGAGCTTTTTACATCTGTTCTCTCTGCCATTGTCTCATGTCTTTCACTATAAAGCTGGCTAAAAGCTGCAAACAGTAGCCATGTAACAGTTTTAACATCAGTCTGCTTTGGGATTTCCTCCACCAGAGTAAACAGTCCACCACCCTTAATCTCAGTTTCAGGAAAAATCTCTGGACAAGGGCAAAATGTCAACAAACTTTTTGCCAGAGCATAGCACACATGGTTTTTAGACCCCTTGCCAATACAGTCCCCCTTCCTATCTGAAGCTTCTTGAACATGGCCTTTCCAATCCACACTTGTATCAGCATTCTGGTCTTCTGAGTTCTGACCAGAATCTCCCATCAGGGTTGGCTCAGAGCACTCTAAGGCATCTCCACCTCGTAGCCCCAAACTTTTCTGAATTCCTTCTGCAAACCGGTTCCAAAGGCTTCCAAGCCACAATGTCACATAAAGTACAGGAACAACACCACTACTCCTGGTGCCAATTTCTGTCTTAGTTACTTTTTGTTGCTGTGACTCAATACCCGACACCCACAAATTTAGGAGAGGAAAGATTTATTTTAGCTCACAGTTTCAGAAGGTCACAATCCATTGAGGCATGACTGGCAGAAATCGAAGTACATGGCGGAGACAGAGGGGGAGGCAGCTTCTCACAATATGACAAACAGGCAGGCAAATGAGACTAGCTCAGAGCAGTCCAAGTCCTAATTCTAACCCTCCAAGGAAGGCAGGATGCAGCTTAGGTATTCTTCCAGGTCTCCTCCCAGTGGTTACCCTCTAGCATCCAGGTGTGGAAGGAGTGACAACTAGGAGCCTTTCATTCTAACTTACATGCCTTTAATCCAGCCCTCCGGAGGATGCCCCAATCTACCAACAGCACATGGTTCCATAGACAATCCTTTAATATTTAAATACATTAGACTTTTGGGGGACATTCCAGAGCCAAAACACAATAGTCCCCTTATTTTGACCTTGGGTGGCTGGCTGGAAGCCCTGGGGATTACAGCTCCCGCCCTTTCCTCCAGTTGCTGAATGGTGTGCTGGGCTGTCTGAGCTCTACAGCTCTGCCTGTCTCTTTCCCTCTTTCTACATCTCCAGTTGTGTGTTTCTCCGAGTCACTGCGGCCTGACCCCACAGCACCCTTGCTCTTAGCACATGGGAAAGGGAGAGGCGGAGGACTGACAGTCTCTCCCATTCCTTCCAGTTCCCTGTGTCCCAGGGTGTTAAGATGCCCTGGACCTTTGTTCTAAGGAGAATGCACTACAGAGGTCCTCTGTTAAGCTGCGCTCTGTTAAGGAAGGCCAGGAAAACCCCTGCCACCAGGGTCCTCCCCAGCCCATCATCGACCACCTTTGATTTTCCTCTTGTCTCTAGGTTTTCTTGCAGTCCTGAGATGTGCTTCACCTGTTTGGCTGCTTGATTCCTTTGGGCGCAGTCTCTGCTGGTGCTCTTAAGGCTCCTCCCCTCTCTCCTCCGTTTAAGTATGTCTTCTTTGAATAAGTTAACTGCTTGGTCCTTTTTTGGTTTTTTCAGACTTCCTTTCTTATAAGCTTCACAATTTAAGGGCCCATAATATCATTTCTAGGCATCCGGGCATTTATGCAGTTCTGCATTTATTTCTCATTTTCTCAAAATTCTGTTTGAGAATCATGAAACTTTGTTGTACTAAAATGTTTCATACTTAACTATGTCGGCTATTTTGATCACATAGATTTCTATATACTTCTTTGGGCTCGGTCTTTATTTTGCTGTCTGTATCATCTTCGATATTATCATTTTTCTTCAATTTACCCTGTAAATTTGTGAGTTTTATTTTTTAATTCACAATTGTAAATTTGTTTTTGTCACTTTTTAATTTTGTCACATATTGTCTTATATGTTTTCAGCCTATATCATTGGGCATACAGCAGAACCATACATCAGTTTAAAAGTTTTAGATGATCTTTTCAATTGTTTATTTTATTATGTATTGAAATGTATTTCCTAAAAGGCTATTTTCTATGAAGTTACAGTTGACTAATATTAATATTGTATCATGAGAGAACCAAGATTTATCATACATAAAAATTTAAAACAAATGATTCAAATTCACAAAAAATCAAGACAGCAAGACAGTTTTCCTTTCTTTCCTATATTTGTAACCATGCAAGAATATACAAAAATCTGATGCTGTTATTGAAGAATTTCCATCTATACAAGCTGAAAGAGATGAGTCAGTAATTTTTGTTAAATTCTTTTTCAAGTGCAGAGGGAAAGTAAGGAACTGGTAAATGATCTCTTAAAAATTATTACAGAAAAAATATGAATTCTCCTGAAGGGTGAAAAAACATGTTTTACACCGTGTGTCATACTGAATTAGCTTGTTCTGCATGAATGTCATATCCAAACAATTCTTGTATTATTTATGAGTCTTTCTAAGAAGCTGGAAGTATTAATTCTTTCTCTGACTTCTTTCTATTTTTATTCACAAAATAATTAATTTAGGAGCCTAATTTGTGACATTGTGACTCAGTCATAGAGTTCTGATCCATCAGGCCCAAGGACCTGGGTCTGAGTCTGCAGGACAAAAACAAAAAACAAAACAACAACAAAAAAAAATCCTAAAATTTAATTTTAACAAGAAGAAGCATTAAAAATTAATAAGAATCATTTGAAAAAGTTGTATCTATATAGAATAAAGTGAAAGTGAGTCTTCTTCCCAGTCCTATACTGCACCATCAGTACCCATGTTGGATGTAACAATATTCTCTCATTAAACCCAAATATTTCATTTTTAAACTTAATATACAACCATCATATCTTTAAAGTTTAAATTACAACATATTCTAAATCTTGTTGTTTTCAACTTACTAAATATTGGAAAATGTTCTTATTAATATAACACCAAAATTGTTTTATAGTCCTGTAATTTTTCATTTTAAGCACATGACAATTGTTATTTATCCAGCCATCTATCAGTGAGCATTTATAATTTTGTAAATATTTTCCTACTACATCTAATATAGCAAAGCACATCTTGTTCGTTTGGGATTCTCACATCTATGACTATATCTTAAATATTTTTCTTTCAAATAGTTACATTTATTTAAAATATGTATGTACTTACACTTTGTTTGGTATTATTCAACAGTTAATCATACAGATTGTGATAATTTATATATCTATTAAAATGTCTGATTGCTAAATTTCAAAAAATACAATATTGTTTCAAAAATTTTCAGTGTTTTAAAATCTATTTCTCATTTCATTAGAGAAGTTGAATACTCTTTAAAATTTGATTATTGTTCAAAGTTTGGATATATAGCTCAGTGTGAAGTTTTTCCCTAATATGAGTGAATACTTAGTGAATACTTGAGTTTTATTCTCAGTAACAGAAACGTTTTCAATGGTTGTTTATATTATAATTACTATAGATCTTTCTTTAATTACTTTTTAACAGTATGTATTTGAATATTTTCTTGTCAATTATTAAGATCATTGTGTATTGCAAAAGTTAGTCCTTCGTTAATTGGCAAATATTTTACCTGTATGTTTTATGTTCCATTATTTTTCTGCTACAAATTTTTTAGCTTATATGAAACCTTGTTTCATTTTTTATTCTTTTGTGGTTTGCATCAAATGAGGATAATTTTTTTTTCTCATTGTAGGTTTCACAAAATAATTCTTTCATGCTTAATTCTAAAACTTTCATAACCTTATTATCTCTATGGTTTAAGCCACATAAAAATAAAAAATTTGTATTGAGACAAGACATTTTCCAAACTATTTTCTTTTCCCAAGCCCCTTAAAACCTATGTATTTTTCAGCCATTAGTCAGATACAAGTCAGTCCCAAGGTATTTATTAATGGAATAATATT
This sequence comes from Ctenodactylus gundi, assembly GCA_004027205.1. Taxonomy (NCBI): domain Eukaryota; kingdom Metazoa; phylum Chordata; class Mammalia; order Rodentia; family Ctenodactylidae; genus Ctenodactylus; species Ctenodactylus gundi. The sequence continues at coordinate 106,322 of PVKB01002773.1, read as the reverse complement.
TTAAATATCTTTGGAGCTAATGACTATAATATATTTCATCTATTTTTTCTAGAATTGCCACTTTTAATTTAACATAAAAATCATATTATTTTTAAATGGGTTTTTTAATTGGTTAGATTAAATTTATAAACTGAGAAAAGGAAAATTTGGGGGATTTTTTTCCCTCTAACATGGCACCTGAATTTTTTTTGCTTGCTGAAAGTGGTTTTGCCCTCATTTGTGTTCTTATATGTCTTTATATACATTTATATATTTCTTAATACCTTTCTTTTCAAATTTATTTTATTTTTGTCACTGTTCTTAATGTGCATTCTTATGTATATCCTCTTTTATATTATCGTAGCTCCAATTACAATCATGTATGAGAGGCTAGGAATTATATGTAAAATTTATTTCTAACAGGAAAATCTTTAGATTTTGTAACTTTATATTCAGATTCTGGAACACCTAGTGAGAGTGTGAAAGTTCTGGAAAGGTTGGGAGCTTCTACTCTTGCTGCCATGTTCATTGTAGCCTATACTGTTCCTCACTTGGGCTGGCCCCACTTCCAGCCTGGAGCTTTCCTTCACAAATATTCATAATATTGGTACTTCTGACTTCTGGGGCTTTCCCTTGTAGCTTTAGATTCATTCCCAGAGTTTCTCAAATAGTGTTTTCAGAGGCTTTTTGCATGGACTCCCAAACCTTTCTTTGAAATCTGAGTTGTAGGCCAACCATCTCCAAAATCTTTCATTTTGCATAACACTAAGACCATCAGCTTGTGTCTTAACCCCTTGCCTCTCTAGCACCTGTGGGCTTTTCTGCAGGGACTCTGAGTGCCTAGATGGCGCTGCACATGATGAAACCAAGGAATCAATTTCCTTGATCCCTGAGTAAGCCCCCCCCCCTCCCCCCCCAAGGAACACAACTTGGATGAAAGTTGTTCACATCTGTGTCTTTGAGACTGAAGTGGCTGGGGTCTTGTTGGTTTTCGATGTAATCTCAAGTTATTTTTCTTTTAGTTTTTGTTCATACTAATTGTTTTCTTTTTAATGGTGTTAATCTCTTCAGATAGCACACTTGTATTGACCTCAACATTACATGTGGTTTCAGTCAGGCCTAGTTTTTAAAATGTCTCTGCTATGCTATTTGCTCCTGATTCTCAAAATAAAACTGGCTAAAACTAGCCAGCCTTACCCAAGACTGAACTTTGGACTGCCTTGAAGTTTTCTTAACCACATCTGTTTGTAACTACTTTTCCTATCAGTCTTCCACAAAATCTCAGGACATGGACCAAATGTTAACAGTTTTGCAAGTGTAACGTACACAGCCTCTATCTGTGTCATGGAGCTCTTGTTCCCAATAGGAAGTTTCTGAGCCTGGCCCTTCCTGTCTATATTCTTATCAGTACTCTGGTCTTCTGAGATTTAGTTTGGATCATCACTTGAGCGCCACTTGCAGCATTCTCAGGCTTCTCTACCCCTCATTTTAAATCAGCCCAGACTTCCACAGACCAGTCCTAAAGGCTAGTCAGGTGTTGTCATGGCAACAGGAGCACTTCTTTGGTACCAGTTTTTTGTACCAGTCACCTTTTCTGTCACTGAGGTACAGTATTTGAAACTCACAAATTAAATGGGGTGAGGATTAGTTTGACTCGTAGTTCAAGTTATTTAATCCACGGTTGTCTGATAGCTCCCAGGCCAATCAGATTGATATAATCTGGCACAACCACTATACCAAATATAAATAGGTTTTATTTGTGAATACTGCAAAGATGATGATTGTAAGATTGAATATAAGGGAGACCAGGATTGCTAGTGGTGTCACAGAAAACAAATGAAGCGTTTTGTTGTTGTTGTTTTTGTTGTTGTTGTTGTTGTTGCCGCCCTTGTTTTTAGAGGGAGTGGAAGGGAAGAACTTCTTTGTCTATTTTGAAAAACTGTTGAATGACATTTAGAGATCTGCCTAATTCTCTGCCAGAAAGTGATATTAGCTGCTAAGTATTGGCATGGCTAGCCTTGATTTCATAAGGAGTTGTTTATCGATTATTCAGTAAAATTATAGCTGGCTATGACTGTCTTCTTGGTCAGCTTTAGGAATAATAGTTGGAAACTTCAGTGTATTTTTTGCTTATGGTCTGTTGGCTCTATTCCAGTTGGGTATGATAAGGTGTTCTCATTTGCATGCTCAGTTTCTGCATTATCCATTGGTTAGTCTCACAGCAATGTTACACAAAGACCAACATCCAGTGTGATGCATGTAAGTGATTCAGGTCTACAGGGTTCTTCTGAGCTGTTCTTGTAGTCTACTTTAAGCCTGTTTACACCCTGCATTCAGGTGAGCCTGAGGTCAAGACCTGGTTCTGCTAATCCTGGCAGGGCACTTAATCCTGCTCAGATTTTCTCCGAAGTTAAGTATCAGTGAGTCTTACATAAACTCCATTTTCTTTCCACTTTTTAAAGTACATTTACTCAATATGCTAAGGAGAATTTCTTAAAACAGATATCGATCAGGTGGAAAACTTATCAAGTTACTTCCCACAATGAAAGTAGCCAGCTTAGCTAAGGTAGCATCATTCTGAATCCAATACCTGCTGCTGATGTCCTCTTTGGGTATGAAATGTTAGGAATATACTAAGAGCAAATAGAGAAGTCGGATTCCTATTATCTTAAGTTTATAACCTAGTGGGAGAAGCAATTTAAAAGCAAAGATTTGAAAATATACTATAAGAAGCATAGGAACCAACTCAGATATTCAAGGTATTAGACACAGATATGGTTTTCTAGTGAGGAACAAACCTTAAAACTAATTATAACTATAATTTGTGTCTTTGTATGATACACTCTCTCTTTTGATTGATTGGGGTTCATTCTTTGTGGCTAATTTTTTCTTCTACAACATTTTATATATGCTTATTCAGACAACAAGGACGTGAACACAGATACAACAAAGCAGAGTTAGGGCTCAATAACTTCCATGTAAGATCAATAACTCTCTTCATAAGAATCTCTTTTGTTAGATCTTCAGATTATTTTTCTAAGTGAATCTGTAGGTATGTGACAGGTTAAAAATTAAATAGCTTGTTTTATCCAAGTTTTACCAATTCTTGTGGCAATGGTTCTGAGTTTTGAGCTGCCAACCTAAATGTTAAAACAAAAGTCTCTTATTTTTTATTTCTATTGAAACCATTATTGTATTTTTCCATCAGTATAAGATGTGTACAATTTCAAGATCTGCAAACACATTAATTCATGAATGCGATGAACATGCATAGACCTAAGTGTTTCAAGTTTCTTTTAAAATTAGTGACAGAAAAATATATAATCAATTATATTTTAAATGAATGGAATTTTACCTGAAGCATATCATGTTCACTTATTTAAACTATATAAATATTTTAAGCCTATCAAAAATAAATTTAATTTCAGATCCATTTGAAGCATTTATCATCTTTTCTATTCGCCATGAGATTCGAAGAATTGATCTTCATAAAAGAGATTACAGCCTGCTGGTTCCTGGACTGAGAAACACCATTGCGCTTGATTTTCACTTCAATCAAAGTCTACTTTATTGGACAGATGTTGTAGAAGACAGAATATACCGAGGCAAGCTGTCTGAGAGTGGAGGTACACACGGTATCATTTCCTTTCATGTTTAGTACACTTTTTTAAAGGATATAATGAAACATCTGTTGTTATGAGAAAAAAAAATGATGGATGTTTGACTTTGGGATTTTTACCTTCTCTTTTTAAAAACTAGAGATGCCATGCTTATGTGTAAAGACATATAGGGACAGGATAGTGGTGAAAGCCTACTCTACCTACACAGTCTCACTCTGTGGTCCAGGCCAGTCCTGGGCCCACTGTGTAACCCAGGTTGACCTCAAAAACACAGCAACCATCCTGCCTCAGTCTCCTGGGCAGTGCCACCACATCTGGCTTATGTGGTGGTGAGGAACAGAACAGGGCCTTGCCCTTGCTAGGCAAGTGCTCTATCCACTGAGCTATAACCCAAATCCTACCCAGGCCATTTGAATTGTAGATTTCCTCATAACTTTATGTTAAAAAAATTACTAAGGTAGAAGAGATTGGCTTTTACATGCATATAGTCAATTTATTTGTCAATAGTCATAACTTATTTTTCATTTTCTTACCATCTTCCAGCAAAAGTGAAAGAGATAATGAAGTTATTTAAAAGACTACTAACATGAGCTAAATATTTCTGCTATGGTTTAGTAGGGATTTTTTTATAAATTGATGTTAAGTAGGAAGGTTAAGAGAATATATATATATATATATATATATATATATATATATATATATATATACAGTACTTACAAATCATTGCCTTTAGGTGATATTTTGATGCTAAGGTATTTCTGTCAAATAGTTTATAAATTGCCTTTGTAATTTTGAAAACAATAGTAATAAACACAGAATGTAATGATGATGTGTGAATTTTTGTTCTCTAAGAAATATAGATTAAGATTCATTGTATTAGTTAATTTTAGGAAATGCATTGTTAGAATGCCTAAACAAAGCTACTATTGATGTCATAATTATGATGCACTCATTCTAATGATGCTTTTATAAAGTATATAGCATTTTATGAGAAATTAAGTCTTGCATAAATAAGAATATTAATGGGCATTTCAAATTGTTTTAGGCAGCCCTTATTGATGACTCTTCCTTTAGCCGTATCTTTGTTATATCCTACAGATCTTGTAGTTATGAAAACAGAGGCATTGTTTGGGGATTTTTTATGATTAAATGTAGCATTGTATACATTACATAGCATGCTGCCAGAGGGAAAGAATGGATGCTTATTTGGCATGTGTCTGTTGCCTTTAGTTGCCTTTACATATTTTCTACACCTGAGTCAATATTTGAATTAAATAGCACTAATTTCAACCAACATATTTTATTGTTTTCTAAAGTCTTTGTTCTGCCTCAAATGGTAGAAACCAGAAGTAACATTTTGGCATTGTCACTTTGTTACTCATCTCAGAGTTGTTCTATGCTATTGTTACTGAAAGGACTCATAAAAGTAAGGCTTTTGGGGGAGGAGGATGGGCAACTCTAAATTTGGGGATTCTTGGTTTTCTCTGTCCCAGGTAGCACTTTCACACTGTACCCCTCACAGCAGAAATGACGCTTGTGTACTTGTGCTTCGTCCTGTGGGCTTCCCCTTTGTGCTTTATACGTCTTTTCAATGCCCGTGGGTCCTGATTGCCCTTCCTCCACAGGGGTCAGTGCTATAGAAGTGGTTGTGGAACACGGCCTGGCCACTCCGGAAGGCCTGACTGTCGACTGGATAGCAGGCAACATCTACTGGATAGACAGCAATCTGGATCAGATTGAAGTGGCCAAACTGGATGGTTCCCTGAGAACTACACTAATAGCAGGAGCCATGGAGCACCCCAGGGCCATTGCACTGGACCCCAGATATGGGTAAGGAAGTTCACCTTTTATAGATTCTCTTTGCTATGAAAGAAAACTTTCAACTTCATATTGAACTAAATTAATTCTTAAATTCTGAATCAAAGTGATTATTTTATACATAAATATACATATATATTTATACATGTATGTATGTGTACATGTGTATGTGTTTTTGTAGTTGTGTTTACAGTGAAGCTACAAATTTATTACCACAAATTTGATTGTATGCTCACATACATAGGTACTATAAGAGACTCAAAATGTCTTTCCTCGCAATATGGGCATTAGGCCCTATTGGAGCTATTGAAATTCATTTCAAAGCAGTAATTTAATGAATTTCTCTTCGCCCTGCCAAAAAGACACTGTAATTGTTTCTAATGGTTGAAAACCATGGGGACAGTCTTTGTTTTAAATACACACAGATGTCAACCACCTTGGCCTTTGTTTATTTTGTGTGTGTTTGGAGTCAGTTTAAAGGAAAGTTAAAAATAAGCTTCAAAGAATCCATCCATGAGATACTGACTATTGGGGAGTTTGAAAGACAAAATATGTGACTCTGAGAAATGAGGCAAAATATGGAGCCACCCAGGCTGCTGCCATCCTGCTCCTCTGAGTGTTCTTATAGGAACTGGGGACACATGCCACTGAAGTAGGGGTCAAATGATGAGAGTTCCAGTTCCCACCTAATGACTTACTCTGGAAATATGAAATGTATTTCCTTCCCTAGATTTCAGTTTTCTCTCTGTAATTCAGGAGTAAAAATATTTTCCTCATTATCCTCCATACGCACATGCCTCTTGGTAGAAATTGAACCCTGTGTTTGCACTCTGCTATATCCCCAGTCATTCATAATTTCTTTTTTCTTTCCTGAATTTGAGTCTCACTAAGTCACTAGTTTGCCGAAGCTGAATTCAAACTTGTGATCTTCTGGATTTAGCTTCCGCTTCCCAGACTTCTGGATTTGTAGGCCTATACAACCATACTTAGATTTTTTTTTTTTTTGAGAGAGAGAGAGAGAGAGAGAGAGAGAGAGAGAGAGAGAGAGAGAGAGAGTATACATGTGGGAAAAAATAGGCAGCTAATATTTGAAAATACCTTATAATTGTGCTAATTATTTTCTTGGTGATCGGTTCAAATCCAAAGCTGTGTCAAATGAACAAGTATTGAATAACGTAAGAGAGTGAATGGGTTTCTTACATTTAAATTAAAAGGTGCTCCGGGTACCTGTGAGAGAGGAGGCTTAGCGAAAAGGGAATTAATGCAACATGAGAGAGGAAAGCTTCCCTTTTGCTGGAGTTAGCTTGCAGGCCGCACTCCGGCTGTTGTACTGATCTATACCCAAGGCTCATGAAATAATCTAGTTAGCTTTTTTTCCCCTGACTTTCAGGCACTAAAAGTAAGGGGCAAAGTGGCTTGGCTGGATCAAAGTTCCCAAGTTGGCAAACTTCATGGAGGTGTTTGCTCTACTTGCCAGGGTGTTTAAAATGTATTTGAGTCGAGGGCAACCCACTCAGGACGCCCTCCCAGATAGTGGGAGCTTTTACCTCTCTATCCTTTGTTTCTAAATAAAGACCTGTTGTTCTCCACCTTGTCTCTTTCACCCACAGTTTCATTTTTAAAAAGTATTTGAGTCAGTTTAAAACTTTAGAATATTGAGAGATTTTATTTGAAATCCTGGAGTTTTTGCTTTTTTGAAACTAGAGAGATTTGATAATAATGAGCTGAGAAGTAACTTTTTTTTTTTTCCTTTAGCCTGGAGGTGTGTTCTCCAATTTGCACAGTCTACACTTCACCCATTTCCCTTGTTACCTCCTCCAATAACAGTTCACCTGGAAATAACCTGTTAGCTTTAATGAGAAAGGTCCTTTCCCCACAAAATCTATTCTGGAGACACAAGCAGCTCCCTGATCCTGACTCTATACCACCCACAGAGGTGCCAGCATACTGCCAACAGGGATTTTATTGTCAGTGTAATTGCTACTGATAAGTCTTTCTCACCTCTCAATCCCAAGGAAGTCGACCCTACATCTCATCTGAATGAGAATGTTTCGGTGTAGCAAAAATGATCTAGAGAAAGATGAAGGCCCAGCATGTACACCAACGTGAGAAGAAAAAATGAATGGTGTGGAGAGAGAAACGTAAAAAGCAGGTGTACAAAAGTTTGGAAACTGGTGTGATCAAACAAGGCAGTTGATTTGAGAGATGCCACACTTTCCACAGCAATGTGTTGGCAACGCTTGGGATAAGCTTATTTATCTCAGTTTATTTGCAGACTCTCCAACCAGAGTGGGAAAACGTTAAACAGAAACACATATGAAACACAACCTGTTATTTAACGGAAAACACCAAACACTATCTCAGTGAAGGGATCTCCCAAAGCAGAATACCCTTAGTCAGGCCTGGTGCAATAGTAGGCTGAGGCAGAATGATTCCAAGTTACAGCCCCACGGGGAAAATTAGTGACAACTTATCTTTTTAAAAAATGGCCTGGGGTGTAGATCAGTGTCAAGACCCTGGCTTGATCTCCAAGACCACAGGGTGGGATAAAAATAAAACAATCGGTAATGTAACCTTAGTAGGGAATGTTAGCGTAAGTGCAGGAAAGACTTGTTAATGCTCATGGGACACAGAATGCTTTCCATTACTAATTACTGTTCTGAAATTGTGATAATAATTAAGATAATTTTAGTGTTAATAAAGTAGTTTTTAAAATAGAAGGAAATGACACTTATAAAATTGTTTCTTGCACACCTGACCACAGTTCAGGTGTCAGCACTGATCATCCCAGATTAATTGAAGGGTTGACAGGTTTGCTTGTCGTGGTGTTTGGGGATTTTTAATACTAAAATTATTTATTAGAATATTCATATAATTAAGATAGAGGGTTTACTTAAACACTTTAAAGAATAGTTGTAGCAATTCAATATAAAAATGAAAATTTTAAAACAGTTTCATGATTATTGGGTATTCTGGTAAAAATTGCTGAGACTCATTTAAATATTTGAACTTTTGTAAGGTAGATTCACACAGAAAAATATGCACAGACATGTGCATTCATATACAAACACACATGTACATATACACACGCACACGCATAAACACACACACCGAATGCTAAATCCAAACTAGGCACAAGAAAACCAACAATGGAAAGTAATTTTATTTAAAATTTAGTTTATTGGGATTAAGGGTGGAGCACTTGCCCAGCAAACTTAAGGCCCTCGATTGGTTCTCTAGCAGCACATAAATTGGTTATGGTAGCACACACCTGTAAGTCCGGCACTCTGGAGGCTGGAGGACTGCTGTGTGTTTGAGGTCAACCTGGATTACAGAGTGAGTTCACCATAAGCCTGTACTACACAGTGAGACCTTGTATCAAAAACAAACAAAACAAAATCAAAATTTAATTTATGGAACCAGTGCTATGTGTGTAGAAATGCATGTTCTTTTATTCCACAAATTAGCATGAACATATAAGGAAGCAGCTGTGACTCAACATTAACATGAACAGCAGAGGAATTCAAACTTATTTTGAAAGTACTGATTTTAAGAAGAGCCACTAGATCATTTTTGGAACTATGATTTGTATCAATGCTATTGGTGTTTTGCACTAAATCAAAAGCCTTTTCATAGCAAGGGAAATTGCTTCCAAGTCTGTAAAATTCATCACAGCTCTTGGTTTATACACTGGTGCTCAAATAATGCTTGTTACAACAATGAGTGAATCCATATAAATCCATTTATGTGTCACATATAGGAACTCCAGTGAATGCCTGAAAGTACTGAGTACATAGTGGAGAACAGCTAATCAGAATTGCTATAAACTTTGTTTACATTAACAAATGAAAAGAAAGCTTGCAACCAGCTACTTTGCCCCTTAAGTGTAGCGAAGTAACAAACCAGCCATAACATCAGGCCCATACAATGTATTTACTTCATGTGAGGCTACAAGAAAACCGAAGGTCTTTGTGATAAGCTGTACTCATGCCAAATAGGACGTGTTTTCAATTAACTACTTTCCTTTTCCATCATAGAATACAATGGCTTTTATAGTACATTATGAGACATACTTGCTGCCAAGCCACTTTCCTTCAAAATTTTGAGTTTTGATCCAGTCTCCCAAATGACAAATAATTCAAGATGGTAAATTGGGGCACTTAAGGAAGAGCCAGTTTACTATGGTTCCACTTTAAAGAAACATACTTATTGCTAAGGTGACTTGAAGGGGAACATGAATCCTTTTTAAACATTGAACGTGTTTTTAGGAAGTTACAAGCGCAAAGAGCTCAGAATCCACAGGGCATTGCTCAGATCGGCTTGTGAGCTTCCATTGCCTTTCTTCTGTGCTTCTGGGTGGTGTCTTCCAGCGCCATGGCTACTGTCTACTTTTTATTTGTCTTAGTACATGGACTCTGCTATAACAATTGCAGTAGTGAAAGGAGAAGTAATAATTGTAAAGATTAATGAGACATCTAAATAAAACCTTGATTGTATCTGGGAATATTCTAAGGGGAAGTAATTTCTACACATTATTGATTTTAGAAGATCTAAAGATTACAGATAAGTAATCTCCCTTTCCCCCAATTTTTTATTTTCAAAAATCTTCTTTTTTTCCTTTTGCTGTTTGATGTGATAGGTGAAATGGGCTTTTCATGCCTGTAATGGTTTAAATTGTTCATGGTCTGTCGACCTAATCTCATCTGAATAGAAACTAACCCATAAGTGCAGAAACTGCAGGATCTGTAGACTATAGCTTCTTTTTAATAAAGTAACTGTGGCTGAACATTTCTGTATGTTCTGTACACAGAGTCATTCTGTGTTTGTGTACTTGAGGGATAATGCAAATATCAAGATGCTAAAAAATTTAACCATAAGATGAGATGAAATATAAAAATGGTCTTATTAAATATGACTTTGTAATTGGTATAAAAATGGCTACAGTTTTTCCAAAACAGTGATCCTTGAAATCAATTTTTTAAATCAACTTTTATGATTGGTTGTATAGATGGGCTCATGGCAAACTTAACATTTTTGAGATGCTGATTCCAAAATTTATTATTTTATAAAGTTTTAGAAAATTTCCACTGATACTTATGAAAGATGAGTACAACCGTGATCACTGTATAATAGCAGAAATGAACTCATATTAGTACATTTATTGGGAGAAAAAGATGAAGGAAACACCTGTTAGCATGCTATAAAGTATCCCCAGCCATATTTGTTTTCTTCCAAGAACATGCATGCTTATTTTTTATAAACTCAAATATAGAACATACAAATTTCAGAACTATTTGCTACAACCATATAAAATGTGGCTGAATAGAAAACATGAAGCAGCGATACCCCAGTGGGCGTGTAGGCAAAAGACAATGCCTCAGAAGTCTTTGGGTCACCTTTGAGAAAGGCAGCCGTATCTAAATCTGGTGGTGGCATTTCCATAGAATGGAGGATACCTGTGACTTCCACAGTCACTGGGTGCATTACCAAGGATGATTTTTCCTTTTCTTTTTAAGCCATGCAGATCTTTTTACATAATCTTGTTTTTCAAGATGTCACCGTAAATTTGACTGATGCTATGTTGATGTTCTGTCCGTTTTAAACCATGTTTTAATGCTGCTTTAGATAAAAGCTGGCAAATAACTACCTGGTGTCAATGAAAAATGTGCTGAAAATTATGTTTGAATTGGGACACGGTACATTTCTTACTGTCTTCAAGAAATAAACTTAAATATGTAATTGAAAAGTCTTTTACTTTATACTAATTAAAATTTGTCTTATTTTCTATTTACATGATGGCACATTTTATTATTTTGGGGTTAATTTTACATATTTTTTTCATAATAATGTTTCCAGATAATTAGTAGCTTTTTATACAAAATGGTTTTATCTTTCGGGTCTGGGGGAATGGCTCTGAGGTTAAATTGCTTTCCTAACAAACACTATGTAAAGTGCTGAATATCCTAGTTTGATTCCCCAAAACTACATAGGCTAGTGAAGGTGATGGACACCTGTAATCTCAGTATTCAGCAGGCTGAGGCAGGAGGATTTCCTTGAGTCCAGGCTCATCATACTGGCCTCCATATTGAGTTCAGGACCATACTGGGCTATAGAGTGAGACCCTGTCTCAAAAAAATTATACACACACACACACACACACACACACACACACACACACACACACACACAGAGTTTTTACAAAAATACTGTAGCAATAACATTTTACAAATGTCATCTCCTATAAAATCATGAGCCATTAATTGTTTTTTGTGATAATTACACTTTCAAACATCGAATACGGGAACTAAAAGAAATTTAGATATAATAATAAACTCCTATATACCCACTACCCAGCTTTGATAATTACCAATACACTGTTTTGTGGAGGTTATCTTTCTTTTTATCATTTCTCAACATTTTTTAAATTCAAATATTTTGTGGCCAAACAATAAATGATTTGGCTGTGGTTATAGAAACTCTAAAACTACTCTAATTCTTTCTCCAAAAATATTATCATACCTGTTGGTTAAGAGACATTCTATGAAATGAGTCCTTCCTGTTGTCTGTTTCATGGCTTTGAGTTGTACTTAGTTCATGCTTCATAATAAAATAATCTGCCTTCACACTCATGTTGTTGTTATAGTACTGTAAAAGTTGACATCAGCATTTTCTCTGTCTATCTCTCTGTTTTTCTCCCCCTCTAATTCTTCTCTTTCTGCCTTTCTCCTTCTCACTTTATTTTTATAGATAGGCAGGGCTTCAGTATTTTAAAATATTTATTCTCTATGAATATGTATGTCTGCTTGCAAGTACAAATGCAAATTCAAGTCGCTATGCATGCCCCAATTTTTATCTCATCTAATGCTCCCAACAATCATGTGCAAATACAGTTTTCACTCCCAGATGAAAAGATGGATGCTGAAATTAAATATGCTGGAGAAAAGGACAGATCCCTTTTTTTAAACGAACGAATAATACGTTTTTATTTCTCCCAAATTAATCTTCTTATAGACATATGCTTGTCAATTTACAATTTTAAACATGGAATGTCTACCAAAAGGTGTCGATGAGCATGTTTTTTTGTTGTTGTTTTTCCCACATTTTATTGACCTGTATACGTGCAAAATTCAAGGTTTACGATGAGGTTGAGCATTTTGACACCAAGTTTGTTCAACCCAGAAGCGTAGCTATAACCACTAGTCGTTATTGGCAAAATCATTCAATAACATTTATTGAATGGGCAATTATTTAACTTGTGCAGGAAGTTTCATGTGTGTTTTCCCTCCTTGAATTGTGATCTGTTGTACACCAGATAAATGAGCTCTCATAAGCTCAAATAATGCTGATAAACTACATTCAGTGTGTAATGTCTTGAAGTGGTCTCTAATATTTTCATATCTGTAATTCCTGTGTTTTATATCTCAAAAATTGATGTTATGCTGAAAACATCATTTACTTTATATCATTCCATGTTTCCTTAACCAGGCATGATTTTTTTTAAGGAGATAAGGTTAATTGATTTTTGAATTTTGTTTCAGACATTTGTTTAATTTTCCAAGGTAGTTTGTGAAGTCCTTAAACTTAAGGATTACACAAAATATAAAAGAATTTTACAGTATCGCAAATCTTAAATTTTAACAAAAGACAAATTCATTTTTTACCTCTAGTGTTACCATTTCTCACCAACTTTTTATCAAAACTGATGGGAAATTTAGTGGACTGTCACTTTCTCCTTTTGATTGCCTTTCATATCCGTATGTACTTAGTTCTCAGTTCTCTAATTAATGAACTTCTTCCTTTTTGACTTAATGGATGCTGTATACCTCATTCCTTACAACTGACTCATTACAACATGCTGCCAATTAGATTCTCAATTTATGGTTTGAATCTATTTATTTCCTTTTGTCCTCAATTTCCTTTGTTATTTTCCAGACCAATATCACCTTTTTTTGGTTCTTCAAAATAATCACTTTACATGTTTATACCTGGTGTGTTCACATGAATAACACCCACAGTGAAATATGTATATAACATATACATTCTGTGTGGATATGTTACCTGGCTTGTATGTATGTATATGTGTATTCTTGTCTCACATACTCACACATACATCATTTTTCTTTCTTACTTAGAAGTTTTCAAAGGCTCATGTGCATATTTATGTGTTTTGTAATATAAGCTCCCTAAGAACCCCCTTGCTCTATAAAGCTATTATAAAGCTCCTCTTTGGCTTCTCCCTCCTTCGCTTGGGCCCCTCTGCGTCTCGAATACCTGTCACTGCCCTGTTGGGCCTCAGGACATCTGGTGGTTCATTCTGCTGTCATGGTCTTTATACTGGTTCCTCATCCTTCAATTTCAGCCAAATTATCATCTTCTCAAAGGGCTTTACCCCAATCACCATCCCTGGCCACTCACCAGCTATTTTATCTCTTAGCAATTGTTTTCCCTGTATATATTTCACAAGTTATATATTCAAAAATGTAGTCTATCTCTTCCTGCGTATCAGACTAGAACATTCAAGAACTCTTTTTCCACAGTTCACCTAGCGAGTACCTAGTATTCAATACATATTTCTGAAATGAAAGACTGAAACAGTGGTGTCATTTTTTTTTCCATTCAGAATTCTTTTCTGGACGGACTGGGATGCCAATTTTCCTCGGATTGAATCTGCATCAATGAGCGGTGCTGGGAGAAAAACCATCTACAAAGACATGAAAACCGGGGCTTGGCCGAATGGACTGACTGTGGACCACTTTGAGAAGAGGATTGTTTGGACAGATGCCAGGTTTTAAAAATGATTTCTTTTCTGTATTTTTTCCAGATAATATTAGATAATACTAAAAGTGTCCTAACCTATACAGGTATCATGGATACACATATTGAAATCAGTCAGATTTGTTGTTGTTGTTGTTGTTGTTGTTGTATCATTTTGTTTAGCTTTTTTTATTTGAAAAATCAGACACAGACCCATAGACTATTTACAGATTAGGACTTCTGTCATTTATCTGAGTTATGCAAACTATTTGGGTTCGATAAACTGATATATTGACTTTTTCTAGGTCAGATGCTATTTATTCAGCACTGTATGATGGAACACATATGATAGAAATCATCCGAGGTCATGAATACCTTTCTCACCCTTTTGCTGTGTCTCTGTTTGGGAGTGAGGTTTATTGGACAGACTGGAGGACCAACACATTGTCCAAGGCCAATAAGTGGACAGGGCAGAATGTCAGTGTGATCCAGAAAACCAGCGCACAGCCATTTGACCTTCAGATATATCATCCCAGTCGTCAGCCACAGGGTAAGTGTCTGTCCCCCATTATCCACCCACAAGGCATTTTCAGTTAGCTAAATACTATTTGAATTGCAAAGTAGCCTCAGCAAGCTAACAGTTATTGATATTTACATATATATTAGGATAGAAGTAGCTTCAGCCTATATTTTAATTAGTCCAGAATGTTTCTATTTTAAATTTTGTTCATGTAGAAATAAACTGGCAAATCTTAAAAAGAAATGTTTCATACTTAGTCTTCCAATTTTTTATCACTGCCATTGAATCAACAGGACCCTGGGAAAATGTATAATCTATTACACACATATGAACTATTGGTCAAATTCCTTCAATTTGAGAGGAGTAAGCTGACAGGATCACATGTTCTGTTCTGCCACCCCTCATGCAGCCAACATTTTGATTCAATATTAATGTTCCTTATGGTTTTGTGATTTTATTCCCTCTATCTAATACATGCAGATTTTTAAATCATACGCATCAGCTTGGGGATTTTGTTTTTCTTGAGTACCATGGGCAGGTGTTACAGCCTCAGCTTACCCTTTCCCACCTCTTTCCCATTTTATATACCAAAATCTCTAGAAGTTTCATACTAACACAAATAGTGTTCACTTCATTAGCATTTTAAATTGCACATATAGGATTCTCAGGGAACATGATCTCTACTACAGGAGCTACATTTGCTTCTCATCTGCTTTTAGCATGGAGATCTCCTAAGAACTTGACATTTTCACTTTGTTTGTTTGCTTGACACTGAGTTTTATTTTAAATTCTTGTTATAGATCTTCTTCTAGGTTTGACCTAAAACAATCACGTCAGTAGTTGACAAAGGCCCAAGGCTACTCTTTGTCTTTCTTCAGCACTTGGCTTCCATCCCTTCTCCATACAATCTCTTCTACCCATATTTCTTCATCGTGAAATGTTCTTTTTTTCTCTCTGCCAGTCTGATTGAATCGAGTTCTCAGACAGTGTCAATATCTCAGCAACTTTTCTTAGATGATTTATTTTTCTTTGCCACATGGGAATATGTATGCATCTTAGACTGTGGAGATAATTACTTTAATCTTTTTTTACAACCTTTGACATCCTTCTCCTCATAATCTGAATAGCACTCAGACATTAAAGAAATATATGTAAGTTAATCAGTTTTGTGTTTGCATTCAGTAAACACACTAAGCTTAAATAAATTTGATCAAGTAAGAATATTTTTATTCTGACCAACAAGGCACCCTTAATATAATGAAAAAAGATACTCTTCTCTAAAAATATTCAGCATCGTAGAGAATCATTTAATCACAAACACCGTGGTGACAAGCTCTTACAAGGTATAATTGTTTCTGAGTTTTATAAGTGCAAAAATTCCAGAACTATATTTGTACCTCATAAAGTGGTGTGTTATCAGAATTGAAATTTTTATGTTTAGAGTGATTTAAACGAAGCAAAACATGTCAAAATGGCCTGTATGTATGTTTTGCTCATACTCCCCGCTTCAAATAGGGACCAAAGTAAGACCATCTGACGTGCCTACCCTGGCCTGACTTTTGGGAGATCTAATGAATGTAGAGGAGCAGAGCACTGTGATGTCTTCCTGATATTTTCTGCATAGGGAAAGGAAGCCATGTGCTTGTAGTAGTAGTTTAGTTCATCGGGGAGGGGATGTCTTATTGACATTTTTACTTAGCAGATGATTTGTATGTTATTTCTCTACTTTGCATACAATAAGAACTTGGGCACAATGTAGGTCAAATTGAACATTTTTCTCAGCAATTGGGGTAGATGTTTTAGTCTTTATATGCATTTAGAGAACCTCATTTTAAGAGAAAATTTTCTGTTTCCCAAGTGAAATTCAGTTAGTTTCACGTTTTGAGAGTGATCAGAAACATTTGACTTTTTCCCATTATAAGGATCATTGAACATATCACTATTATTATCTCTCCTATTTATCTGCTCCAGTAGAGTAGCACTTCCACTGCCAGGGGAAAAAGGATGCAATAACATATCTACTACTTTTTTATTATCAAAGATAAAATGAAAATGAAAATGATGACAAAGGCTCATGGTGAATGTGACTGGAAAACCAAGCCTTAATATGGTTCTGGGATAAAAGTGCAACCCACCTCAATTCTTTGGGATTTTGATGAAAGAGTTCAATCAGCATACACACACTGTCTTGTAGAGTATAGGTAGACTCTATTGTAAAGTGATAGAGTTTTAGACATAAAGAGAAAATATATTTTTAAGAGCAAAGGAGAGAAGGCAGCAAAATGGTGGCTGCTAATAATGAATTTTCAGTTTACATTTGTATGATGAACTGGATTTTTCAAGGAATATCCTTTCCTTCCTCTGAGATCATTGCTTTTTCACAAATAAAACAGGTAAAAGCCAGACGTGGTAAGGCATGCTTGTAATCCCAGTGCTCTGAAGGCTGAGGCAGGAGGATTGCTGTGAGTTTGAGGCCAGCCTGGAGCCTGCTTTATGGAACGATAAACTGCCTCTAAAAGGATTAAAAAAAAAAAGGTAGAATGGGATTAACTGACCTACTGCAGAAAGAAATATGTCTCCATTTTCTTTCTAGGCAATTATTTTTTACTCATGTTGAGACTGATTTTTCAACCCACCCCACGGTCTGAAGCATGTTTGGTTGCTAGACCCCATCAGCATGTTGCAAATTGGTACCTTATCTTGGGCTAAAATGTGTAATCACAAGATTGTAGAGATCTTATTTGTGTCTAATGATTAAGAAACTAAAGGGTGGGGGGATGTACATCTTTGCTTTTAAGGAGAGTCCAGCTGCCTATCTTCAAGCCTGCTAACGTGTAAATTTCTGCTGAATATTAAAACTAATAATCCTCTACTGTTTGTTGAATAATAGCATGATGATCATGAAAAAAATAATACATTTTAAAATGCATGATATTTAATGCTGTAAAATTGGAATACATCTTTTATGCATTAAAGGAAAAATGATTCCAGGGGCTGGAGGAATGGCTCAGTGGTTAAAGCGCCTCCCTAGCAAGCACTACGTCAAGTGCTAAGTACTCGAATTTGATTCCCCAGTACCGAATAAGCTGGCTGAGATGGCACATGCCTGTAATCCTAATACTTGGGAGGCTGAAGCAGGAGGATTGCCATGAGTGCAAGGTCATACCGGGCTTCATGGTGAGTTCAGGACCAGCCTGGGCAGTAGATCAAGACCATGTCTCAAAAAAAAAAAAAAAAATCCAAATATTCTTTGAAGCTGTTTAATATTTCCAAGTAGGAAATTAATTAAAGTTTTAAAACTGGCTTTCTTGCAAGTATGTAGTCATTGAAATTTCCTTTCTCATTAAAGGACACAGGCAGAATTGTTTAAAAATATCTTTTTTTTTTTTTGGGGGGGGGGGTCTCATTGTGTTGTTACACAAGATTGGGAAAAGGAAAGGGTGGGAACAGAAAGAGATATCTTATGTAAATAATAAAATATAAAAGATGATTAGGAACAAACCAAATCCTAAACATATGCTGAATGAAAGAGCAGGAAGTATGTTTGCATTGTATTCTTGTACTTCTTCAACCATTTTATTTTTTCAACTCCTCTTGACATTGAGTGATGCTCACTTCACTGGGAAAAGCAGGATCTTCACCTCCTTTACCTACTGCACCATCCCAAGTGCTAATATATTCCGGAAATTCACTGCAAAATAATTCTTTACCAACCATCTGAGCATTCCTTTATCCAGTCAGGTTGATTTTAAAAAAAAAGAAAAAAAATTAGTCATCCCAAGAAGCAGATCACAGTGTGTGGCTGATATCAGAATCTGGGAGATGCTTATGAGAAAACAGAATATGATATAGCTGAGACCTGTTTAGAAGCAAAATTAGTAAAAAAAAAACATAGTCATGAGAGTTGTCTTGAAGGAGGTGTTGAGGGAAAGAAAAATGTGGCTTGCTGGCTTTTGTAGTTGGCTGTACAGAAGAATGGTAAAACAGAGACCATGGTGGAAGAACTTAGAGAGGTTGTCGGAAATTAATTTTGCAAAGGTCAAAGAAATATGTCAGGTCTTGAGGGCCTTATGGTCACTTTTGTGGTTAATCAAAACGCTGTTGTAATGGGAAATCATTATAAGACAAATGGAAAAATATAGTCATGTTTCAGTAAATCTTGATTTTTGGATGCTGCTTTTCAAATTTTATATAATTTCCACATAAACATTATTCTTCATATGAGTTTTTTTCCCATTTAAAAGTTCACAATCAGTGTTAACCTATTGATTTTTCTGAAACCTGATTGAAAGGATAAGCTAGAAATTTAAACTTCAGATATGCTGAATTTGAGATGCTCATGGAATACAATTAAATGTTTAGAACTGTGAATCCAAAGAGAGTTTGGGCTGGGGCTAGAGCTTCATAATCATTCAATTGTGAGTTGAAGATAAGAAGGCAGATAGGATAAAAGAATATTTGAGACAATGAGAAGCTGGCAACACAGAGCCTTGGAGAATGCCAGTACTAAAGAGGAGGGCAAAGAAAATGGTAAGAAACAGAGGACCAAGGGATGGCAGAACCAGGGGCAGAACTCTAGCTCAGTGACCAGATACCTTGTTGAGGAAGGGTGAGGCTCCCAGATCCATCCTCCAACAGCACATAAGAGCTAGGAATAGTTGTGCATGACTGTAATCCCAGCATTGGGATAGCTGAGGCAGGATTGCCATGAGTTCTAAGTCAGCCTGGGCTCCACTGGGAGTGCAGAATCAGCCTGGACTAAAGAGTAAGACCCTGTATCAAAAAAGAAAAAAATAATAATTCTAAGGGTACAATTTCAAGACGACACTGACTACCAATAAAAACCCTTGCAAAGATATCAGAAAGGTAAAATCACCAATATCTCCATTTGATTTGTCTTCCTGAAGAAAGGTCAGCAATAAAATTCACGATAGTGATTCCAGTGAATTTGTTTGCATATACTCGGGTGATTTTACCTGTGTCTTAGTTCTGAGTTCTTTTTGTTGTTGTTGTTGTTGTTGTTGTTGTTGTTGTTGTTGTTGTTTTGTTGTTGTTTTTTTTCCTAAGAGACAAATTTTGAGTCATGGGGTATAGGTTCAAACTTCAACTGTCTTATCTTGAATTTATGACCTTTCTCTACCTTAGATTTAATGTCTTATAAAACAGAATCAGTACTAAAATTTAATGCATTAACCTTTTTAAGCACCTGGAAAATACTAATAACTTTGTCAAGTAAATTACAAATTGATACAGATAGGTAGATAGTCTCCCAGAGAATTTATTTTGCATATCACCAGCATAGCTCAGCCTGCTGGCTTTAGGAGGAGCTGTCGGTAAACAGGGAGAAGACGTAAATTTCTCTTTAATCTGCTAACCCTCTGCCATCCGTGTGGCTCTCTCCTGTTATTCCTGCTATTCAATCCAAATGAATTTTTACAGTGACATTTTGCATCATAAATCAGCAACCAGGGAAGCTGAATTTTTTTTTTCTGATAAATCCAGAAATATTGGACCACTCTGAAATTTTCTATCTTTCTGTGGTTTGGATCTAAAACGACCCCTAAAAGCCTCATGTATTTGGATGTAGTGGGATAACCGGACTCCTGTGCTGTTAGGAAGCCGAGTCTGTTTGGAAGTTGAGGACGCTTGGAATTTGAGCTGGAAAGATTGCGTCTGTGTCAGCTTGTTCAGGGCAGAGTTTTCAAGTGTGTGTTGTTACCTCCTGGGTCAGGAAGTGAAGGAGGGTCGCCCACCCTGCTAGGCGTGCCCAATGACAGCCTGAATTAAAGTAAGGAAGAAAAACCTTGTTTCCGTTTCTTCCGGGCAAAGCTGTAGACTCCTCGGAGTCTTCAGATATCCGCTTGGCTCTGGCTTCTGTTGGTTTCTGTCTACAATGGGGTGAGCAGCTCTCCAGCCTCTGCTATGTGCCTCCACAGGTCCCGGCTGCTTGTGAACAAATTGTGTGAGACCTTTTGAAACTGTGAGCTAAAAAAGTCTTTCCTTCCTTGATTTGCAGATGTTGGTATTCTGTCACAGCAACCAATAATTAAGATAATTTTCTTTGTATTTCTTCCTTTAGTTATTCTTTTATGGAAATAATTCAAGAATGTCACTGCCATTTTAAATAGTGTTGTAGACTTGCTTTTAGATTCTTATCAATTACAAGATCTTTGTCTTTTGTGAAGAAGTTTCTATCTGAATATAACTCAATCCAAAGGGAACTTCACCGGTAAAAACAGTACTATTTTGCAAAGAACATTTTGTATCGCTGTCAGGGACAGACTACTAGTTCAACTCCCCCTTTCTAGTTTTATCTTTAAAGCTACATATTGGCAAATGTAGTGACTTTTTAGATAACATTAATATGGCAACATCCTTTAGAGAAACATATCAAACCCAGAAACAAAAGAAAATGAGGGAAACGTTGAGGAGTTTCAGTACAGTCAGATCGGATTCCTTTGTTGGAACCTGCTTGACTAAGCGGGGTGTCAAACCCAGGAACCATGACTCCAGGGTGCAGGTTTGGATCCAACCAGCCTTCAGAGAAAAGCAAGGCACAGCCAGAAGTGTAATAGTTGATTCCATTTCAGTATAATACACAGAGAGGTAGTGAGCTAGTTCTTTATTTCTGCCTCTGTGCCTGCTTCTGCATTATTCCATATCTCAGTCCTCCTGTTCCCAGACCTATGCTGTTACATTGTCAGTGCAGTTATTAGAAAGTTTATACAATAGTGGCCTGGGGCCACCCAATCCTTAAAAGTAGCATCAGTACATTAGGCATTTAGGAAGAAGGCACGCAAGGTACCCAGGAAGTGCTGAATCTTTAACAGACTAGAACTGTCACAGACTAAACATCCGTTCTTTCTTTTTTTTTTTAGACAGAATGTTCTTTCAATCATCAGATTTCACAGTTAAAACAATTACATGAAGGATAATTATAAAGATTATCCTCTAATTTGATATCTTTCCCATAGTTTGTAGGAAATCAGTCAAAGAATTAATGAATGAATGAATCTAGAAGAATTGTTCCAGAGTGTTGAAACTCTGGTTGTGGAATCAAAATCCTTCTTTTCAGAGTAGATAGACGATTTTAGTAAATATTTTTGACCACTCCAATGTTAAATTTATTATTTTGCAAAATGGGGAAGATTTTTAAAAATAATGTTAGATGGCAGTTTGGAAAATAAATGTGTTGATGTTTATAGAGCACTTTTTCTTACTATATTGTTATAAAACATAATTTTCTATTTCTGGAAATTTTAATCATTTTGCCATTTTCAATCACTGTCAGACCTTGCCAATAGAATTGCAGATCTTCTTGAGAAGCTGTTTTAATATTAAAATGATTAAATATGTTTGATTGCATCAAGAAAAATATTTCTATGGAATAGTAAGCTTCTCTTGTCAACATTTATAAGAGAATAAGATGTTATTTTGCAAAAGAAAATCTACATTCTAACACTAGCAGTGATATAATTTCCCCTAAAGGTGGAAATTATTGCTTATGAAATCCTGGAGTATTGGGGATTTCAAAAGGTGAACTAATATATTTAATTATAATTATGCATAATATTTTTCATATGATTAATAGAAGAACTTCCTACATACCCATCCCCAAAAAAACTTTTAAAAAGCATGTTTTAACATGGTTAAAAGGATTTCACATACTTGCAGTTTATTGGAATTGTTTGCTTCCATAATATTTTTAATGATTTTTAAGTCAAATTCTAAGAAGGTGTTACATTAACCATATTTTTCTTCTCTCCTCTAATGTATATCTACATATATGCATATATATTCATATGTATAGGGAGGGTATATTATCTTTCCTGTATATTATTAACTTTAAAAAATATTGACAAAAATACTGGTCCTTTCATAGCATACAGCAAGTAAAATAAATGAGAAATAAATTATTATAAGATACCAAAACACATTTTTTTAGGATGACTGCAAACTTACTGGTGTTTTAACATACACTTGTGTTATTACTGAATTTTATGCTCATCATTTTAGGAGAACTATGCACAAATAACTAGGGATAGTATTTGTAGGTTTAAAATTTATTTCTTGACAGTACAGATATCTATAGATGACCAGAAGGCATTTTAGATATTTTCATATTTCTGAAAATTTCAGTATAGAATTAATCCATAAAATATGATATAACTTCATAAAAGTAGCTGCTGCATTGTCTGCCATTGCTGGAATCTCATGGAAGTAAAATATTCAGAGTGTTCTTTATTTGTATGTATTTGTTTCGAGGTGTATTTAAAAAAAAAAGAAATTTGAGTTAGGATTGTAGCTCAGTGGTAAAGCACTTACCTCCTATGTGCAAAATGCATGGTTTGATTCTCAAGATTGCCCCAATGAAAAATAAATAGATAGATTGATATTTACACAAGTTCTTCAATATTAATTGTTAAGATTGTCCTTTGACAATATTTGTCACCAGAAAAATGGATCTGAGGGTAATTTTGAATACCATAGTCCTTCTGAAAATCTTTTAAAACATGAATCCTTTTTAAAGGAATAGTAGTAATATAAAATCTATTATATTAGTAATCATTTTTGTACCAATGAGGCTCATTAAGAGGTTAAATATTATGAAATATCAAAGTGACTAGATAGAAACATGAAAAATATTCTGCTGATTTAATAAGGGGACACTGGCATTCTTCTAATTGAATGTAGTTGTAGTTTTATTAGGTTATGAGTATAGTATATACAAGGGGAGATCTATGCATCTAAATTAAAAAGAAAAGTTTTATTACAATAGAAGACACATACTCAAGAAAGATGAAAAAAGTATGTTCAAAGGTGAGAGTTTTTTGAGTATTTTCTAGGGGACTCATGACAATGTCTGTTCACTCTCTTTATTTGAGCATCTGTTGTAGCTTGTGGTCACCTCTTATGGAATAAATATGTATGACATTTCCTATTAAATAGAACATTTCCATGTGACCTCATTCATGTGGTCCCCTGATCTGGTAGTTTGTGACTTCTGACTCTTACCAAAAGTCAGAATGACCATGAAAACTAAATGTTTTGAACTGATTCTTGACATTGAGGCAGCCACACAGGCACAGCAAGGGATGGGCAGGTAAACAGACCCCAGAGCTGCTTCGGAAGGTGGCAGGAATGATGTGACGTGGATTCCTGGCATGGGAAATTCATTGAGGGAGATTAATGGCAATAAGTCATTTACTATGACACCATTTTAAAAATTTTCACCTTGTTTTTCTACTGCACCTTGTATTTTATATTGTATCTATATTTGCATATGTTTATTTTAATTTACTGAATATAATAATCGTTTCACTTCAAAGTGTTAAGTATTGCTGACAAGAAATTCACGGAAATGAAGCACACTTTGCATGAAATAGGAAATTATCTTTAGTGGTATTGTTTTCTTCACAGAGTGTACATCGGTATTGTGTGATTGGATAATTAGTATTTGTTTGCTCTGTAAGGTATTTTAGTTATTTAATATTGAAACTTTTCACCTGAAACCATCATGTGCTTCAGAAGACTATTTCATTTTTCAATTTTTTAGATTTGAATTCCATTTATAGAGTATCATCAAGCTGGGCGTGGTGGCACGTGCCTGTAATAGCAGCACTCAGGAAGCTAAGACAGGAGGATTGCTGAGAATAAAGAGCCACATAGGTTGAGAGTATCTGCATGCAGCCAGTTAGTTCCCTGGGAATGAGAATACAGTGCAGCCTTAGGGGTAATGGAACCTGATGACCCTTCAAGAGGAAACTTGGTCTCATGTACAGTGGTATGCCAGTTATTTTTGCACTGTTTGGAATAACTAAGTGACTCGCGAATATTGATAAATACATAAACAAAAAATAGATGTTAGAGCTGTCTCCAAGGTTCTTTGGTCACTTGTTTCAGTGATATGAAATGTTAATAATCCAGTCTAACCAACGGTATTTGCTTTTCCTCTGTTAACGATTGTGTATAGCACTCGTATACGGGGGAAACATTTTTCCATCTCATAATGTTAAAAAAAAAAGAGTAAGTTAGCTCTTGTTAGAGTTCACAACTTCTCTGTTGATAATGGGTTTTGAAATAGTGTTTCTCATGAAAGTCAATTGCTTTATTTCAAAGATTGTCAAATATCTTCTTTTGACAGCTCCATAATAAGTATTTTAAGATTTTTATGGGACATATCATCTCTCATGAAAATATTCAACTTATTAGTATATTGCAGAAGTAGCCACGGTTAATATTCAAACTAACACACACAAATATGTTCCATTAGATCTTTTATTTACAAAACAACTAGTTGACCTATATTAGTTCATGGACCACCAGCTATTAATTTCTGTCTTATTTACAAATGTGGAATCATGAATGAATTTCCTTAATTTAGTAGTAAGAACAGACAACTATTAAGTGTATTGTGAGAAATTAACTAAGATTTAATAACAGTATTTTAATGTGAGAAGAAATTGAATGATAAAAATTCTTTTTGGATTTTCCGAGATATAAGACACAAAATGTGATTTATACATTATAGTGTTATCATTAATAAAGATATGAGATGGCAAAATTATTGTAATATTTTTGTGTGCATAAATACTTAATAGATTTGATTTTAAAAGTATTTCATCATAAGTATAGAATCCGAAGAAAAGGAAGTATGACTCTGGGCTAAAAGTAATGCTATACAAAGAGAATCCAAGTCCATACCATTGGAATGCCGTGGAATTTGCTTTTATTTTTTCTACCGAAGTCATTTACTGTGTCAATATTTTTGGACAGACGTCTCCTTTTTCCTTCTCTCATTTATTTCTCTCTGCTTTTTTTTTCTAACTCTGCCTCATTGTTTTTGGTTTAGTCAAGGATGAAAATTTTTCATATTTTTCATTCTACGTACCATATGAGGTGACCTTGATTCTAAGTATCCTACCTTTCCCAAACACTGCAGCTTCTTCATTGACCTATTCCCCAGAAATAACTGCCCCTAGGGGATGTTCACACCTCCTCTCCAACTTCTCTAATTTGCAAGTCGTTAGGGAATCCAGTTATAGCAGATGGAGCCAATAGGTAGGAAAGAGTAGAACACACTCTGCTTTCTCCTGGCCACGAAGCTTGTTCTAAGGAATTTCCAGGACAGTAACTTCTATTGCTTTCAAACTTTTTTTTTTAATTTCAGTAGATTTTCTGACTAAAATGTTTGTTTCTGAGTGCTTTATTTCCCCTCAATTTTTTTTAACAAATGTAAGTAATGTGTTGATTTTATCTTGATGTGAGTACTAAAGACTGCCAAATTGACACTGAAATATTTATCAAATTTATTCATTTTCATGTATCTTACACAATTTTCTTTTTAAAGCATTTTGTTACACACACACGTATCTCATTTTGATATTAAACACACACACACACACACACACACACACACACACATAATTTTTTTCATTTTTACTTCCCTTCCCCTTCCTGTTGTTCCCAGCTCCCCATTCTCAGAACCTTCCCCATTTGCTGCTATTTCCTATCATCTCTCATATTTCACTCTTAAGTCATTTACATTTTGAATTTCTCATATAACTGAAACCATACAATTTTTAACTTTTTGTGTCCGATTTGCATCACTGAAGAATACATTGGTCTCAAGGTGCATCCATTTTCTCCCAAATAATTTGAATTTGTCTTTCCTAATGGCAGAGTAGTACTTTATTGGGTTTATAAACACCACGTTTTCTTCGTCCATGTATCTGTTAATGTACATATGGGTTGCTTCCAAGACTTAGCCATTATGAGTTGTGCCACTATAAAAGCAAATATGCATGGATCACTGTAATACGTTTCTTTAGGAAACTCTTTTGAAAAGATGCATAGAAGAGAGTTAGCTTGGTCAAATGAAATTTCCATGTTCACGATTCTGAGGAGTGTCCATAATGATTTCCTGAGCCATTAGGTTGGGTTACAATTCCAACAAAAACATAGCAAGTTTGTGTTTTCTCGCATCCTTGCCAGCATTAAAAAAAAAAAAAAAATGTTTTTCTTTCAGACAGAGTCTTTCTCTTTTGTTCATGCTGCTCTTGAATTTATTATGTAGTCCAGATTGGCCTTAACTCTCAGTAGTCCTCCTGCCTCATTCGTCCAGAGATGGGATTACAGACACGTACCATCACAGCCAGCTACTCTGTGATGCTAGGGAACTTGAACCAGGGCCTTCCCCATGCTAGGCAAGTACTTCAACTACTGAGCTATGCTCGGTGGATTCTTGATGATAGCCATGTTTAGTGGGGTAAGATGAAATCTCAGTGTTATTGGTGATTTGCAATTTCTCTAGTGGCTAAGGATGTTGACCGTTTTGCTTTTATTTACTTTCTATTTGAACCTGTCCTTGTGAGAACTGTCTATTCATTTCAGTTGTGATTTCTTGATTGGGTCTTTTATTTTGGTGGGGTGTTTATTTTTGAGTATTTTATATATTCTAGATATTAATCCTCTATCTGAAGAGTAGCTAGTAAATATTTTTTTTCCTTCTATAGGTTTTCTCTTCAATTTGATGATAATTTCCTTTACCATAAAAGTTTTTTTTTTTGATTGATGCAAGCCAATTTGTGATTCTTGGTGTTATTTCTTGTGCAATTAGTGT
The DNA here is from genome assembly GCA_004027205.1 of Ctenodactylus gundi. Classification (NCBI taxonomy): domain Eukaryota; kingdom Metazoa; phylum Chordata; class Mammalia; order Rodentia; family Ctenodactylidae; genus Ctenodactylus; species Ctenodactylus gundi. The sequence goes on along the minus strand of PVKB01002773.1, from coordinate 79,009 downwards.
TGCATTTTAAAGTCTTTTCCTACGCATCTGTCTTATAGAGTTTTACCAATTAGAGCCTCCAGCAGATTATTTTTTCTGCTTTAATATCTAGATCTTCAACCTATTTTTATATGATTTTAGCATAGGCAACAGCTATGGGCCTCGACTCATTCTTCATATGGGTATCTGGTTTTCCTGGCACCATTTATTAAAGAGGCTGTATTTTCTCCAGCATGTATTTTTGGGCTGGTTGTCAATGAGCAGTGGCTGAACATGCCCAGGTTGATGTCAGCATCTTCAATTCTATTCCATCAGTCAGTGTGTCTGTTTTGATGTCAGTAACACACATTTTCAGTCATTACTGTTTTGTAATGTAAGTTGAAATCTGAAATAAGATGTTTCCTTCCTTGCTACTGTTGTTCAGGATCGTTTTGACGACTATGAGTCTTTTTTGTTCCATATAAATTTTAGAATTATTTTCTCTAGTTCTTTGAGGAGTGCTGCGGGTATTTTGATTGAAACAGCATCACATATGTGTGTCATTTGCAGTAGTATGGACATTTTGACAATGTTGATTTTGCCTGTCCAAGAACATGTCTTTGTCAGGTTTTTCCTACAAAGATATTTTACTGCCTTGGTCAGGTATGGTCCCAGATATTTACTTTTCTGTGGCTCTTGTGAATGAGATTGCTTTCCTGATTTATTTTTTCAGTATATTCCTTGTTGATATTTACCTACTAATTTTTATTCTGTCACTTTGCTGATTTTTAAATTAATACTAAGAGTCTTCTGATGTAGTTTATTATTCTATGTAAAGGACCATGCCATGTGCTAATAAGGATCGTTTGGCTTCTTCCGATGTACACTTCTTCCTTGTCTTTCTTTTGCCTCATCGTTCTGGGTAATGCTCTGAATACTCTCCGACATAAATGATGAGTTTGGACTTCCTTGCCAAGTTCTGAATTTTAAAGGAAATGCTTTCAGCTTTTGTTCATTTAGAGTCATGTTAGTATAAGGATTATCATAAGTAGCTTTTATCAGTTTAAGGTAAGCTTCCTTTATGCCTGTTTTTGTTGCTGTGTTTTTTTTTATATCATGAATGGATGCTGAGTTTTGTCAAAGGCTTTTTTCTGCATCTATTGGGATGATCATGTGACTTTTATCCTTGCTTCTGTATATGTGTTGTATTACATTTATGGATCTAGATATGTTGAATTATCTGTGCATCGCAGAGATGAAGCCCACTTGGTCAAGATGTATGATCCTTTTAATGATTTGCTACATTCTGTTAGCAAATATATTGTTGAGCATTTTCTATTTATATACATTAAAAAATAACAAGTAGGTTTCTGTTGTTGTTGTTCAGCTTTTGTCTGGTTTTAGAATTAGGGTTATGCTGCTTCAAAAAGCGAGTTTGACAGTGTTTCTTCCCTTTCAATTCCTTGACAAATTCGCAAGTATTGACATTAAATCTCCCCTAAAATTCTGACAAAATTTTGTGATAAATCTGTTGGGTCTTCTTAGTTGATAGGATTTTAATAGCTGCCTCTGTTTCATTGTTCACTATTGGTTTATTCAGGATTTTTCTATCTTTTTTGGTTTTACTTTGGTAGTTAATATGTCTCTGGAAATTCTTTCATTTCTTCCAGATTCACAAGTTTTTAGAATGTCAATAATCAAAGTAGCTTTTTAATACTCCTTTGGGTTTTGATACTGTTAATTGTAACGTCACCTTCTTCATTTCTGCTTGCATTGGTAATGATCTTCTTTTTTCCTTCCTTTGGTAAGTCTAGCTAGAAGCTTATCAATCAGATATATTATTTTGAGGGACTATCTCTTTGATTTGTTGTTCTGATCTGTTGTATAACATTTTGCCTCAAATTTGTTGAATTTTCCTTTGATCCTTATAGTTGCTTTCCTTCTACTGGTTTGGGGATTGGATTTTTTTTCTAGAAATTTGAAATATATTATTAAGTGGCTTATTTGGGCTGGTTAATTTTTTTTTTTAAATATGAGTGTTCATAGCGAAGATCTTCTGTCTTAGAACTACCTTCCTTCCATGTGTCTCACAGGTTTTGGTGTGATATGCTTTCATGGTTATTTGAGCCTAGAAACTTTTTAAAATTTCTTCCCTAAATTCTTCTGTGACCAATTGGTTATTTAAGAATGCACAACTATTTCATGGAACTTCAGAAGACAGAGTGAAAGAAGGAGACCGGGTGGGGGTGGAGGGAGGACAAGGGAGGGGAGGGGGAGGGACAAAAGGAGTGCGGGAAAGCCCTTGTCACTTTGACAAGAAATATATGTGCACAAAATGCTCAACTCCATTTTAAACCTTAAATTTTGTACTTGTACATATCAATAAAATGGGGGAAAAAAGAATGTATTGCTCACGTCTCCGTATGTTTGTGTAGTTTCTGTACTTCTCAGTTGGCTTTGATTTTTAATTTCATTCCATTATGATCTGAGAGTATGCAGGTGATTATTTTGATTTTTTTATTCATTTAAGCTTTCTTTACATAAGAAAAAGGCATGGTCCATATTGGAGAAAGTTCCATGAGCTGCTGAGAAGAATGTTGGTTCTGTTGCTGTTAATTAAAATATTTCACCAATGACTGCTAAATCTGTTTGTTCAAAAGTTAGCTTAGTTCTGATACATCTTTGTTGATTTTGGTATTATTAATCTGTTTGTGCTCATAGAATATTGAAGTGGTGTACTATGATTGTGTTTGTGTCTATCCTTTTATATCCAGTACTTTTGTTTTATAAAGTTGGATGCACCAACATGTTGTAAATGACTACATACAGTTGTTCTCTTTCTGTTGAATTTTACCCAATTCAGTGGATATAGTGGTCTTCCTGTGTTTTTTTTTTTTTCTCACGTGTTTTGGCTTGAAGTTCATATTGTCTAAGAAAATAATAGCTGCTCCCACTTGTTTGGATGCTCTGATTGCACACAACACAGATTTTTACATTTTTACTTTGGGTCTGTTTTCCTTATGGCTGTAGTGTGTTGTTTGCAGACAATGTATGGTTAGATTTTGTTTTGTTAATCCAACCTTTGGCTCTGTGACTTTTGATTGGAAAATTAAAACTTTCAGCTTTGAGAATTATTACTATCATATTGAATCGTATCTTTGCCTTATTTTGTTTATTTTTTTGAGTTTTATCTCTGCGATATATATTCACTTTTGGGTTCTTTGTTGAAGTTAGCATCTCTGTTTCTGTCTGGTGTTTTTCTTTCTTTCTTTCTTTCTTTCTTTCTTTCTTTCTTTCTCTCTTTCTTTTTTGTAATGATCTTTCAGAGGTCGTTTTTTTTCTACCCTAGGTTTTCGTTGTCATAGAAAATCTTCTTCTATTTTTTGGCAAGTTTGAAGGATATAGAGGTCTTTTTGGGGGAGGGGGCTTTAAAGACAAGACTTTCTTGATTTTTGGCTTTTAAAAATGTGTCGAGAAATCTGCTATTCTGATAGAGTTACTTTTATATGTTACTTAATTTTTTGATTGTTTTCAGTATTCTTTGTGCTAAATATGTGCAATTGTACCATAATATGTCATGAGGGCTTTCAGCTTTGGTCATGTCTGTTTGCTGTTTGGTAAGTCTTATCTACCTGAAAGATTTTTTTCAACTTTTAAAAAGTTTTCTGCTATAATTTTAGTGAACGCTTGTTATACCTTTAGCTTGATCATCTAAGCTTTTCTTTATCCCTGTGATTCTAGGGTTGATCTCATTTTTGAATGATTTGGCAACTGTGAAGTCCAGCTCCCTTGCTGACCTCCCTGTTCTGCTCTGTCCTTCAGAATACAGTCCACAGCAGTGGCCTGTTCTCCACTTCTGTGGCTCAGTCACTTCCCACATTGGATCTCTCTCTTCCACACACTTTCCATTGTGGGTTTAATAACCTGGAATTCTTCGCATCTTTTTAATGTTTATTTCGTTACAAAATTGGTGATTCCTATTCCTATTTAATCATGTTGTCTTAGTTTTCTCAGACAACTTATTGTATTGTCTTTTGAATCTTGTATGCTTAATTAGATCCTCTTTTAATTCACTAAACACCTTCAGGAAATCATTGTTTCATTTGGCTTTTAAGGACTTGGCTGGTTAATTTCTCTTCATTTTTTCCCCATTTGATGAGGCTTTGGGTAGTTATGGGACTTAGTGCACAGGTATCTTCCTAGCTTGTTTCCTCGTATTTTGTTCCTATTTGTAACGAGGACTAAGGATCAGCTAGAGTACAAGCACTCTGAGCTGTTGTGCGGATCCTGTTAGCTCCTACATGTCTCCTTGTGGAGTATGGTCTGATTGTATTATGTCTCCGTGAAATACCTTCGCGTACAAGAGTCAGTCCCCAATGCTGCTTTGCAAGGGAGAGAACAATCGTCTGGTATGTCCACTAGTTTGCACCTCACTTTGGCAGTCTCCCATTTTTCCCTAATAGCCTGGGGAGTCAGTGGATAATTTAAAAAGACCAGTATGTCGAGATGTAGAGAATAACAACAGAAGTGATGGTGAAGATGTATTTGCAGAGAAGGAACAGAGAAATCAGTGAGGATCATAGATTCAGAGCGAAAGAATAGAAACTTAGGGTTTCCACGATATTATTTTTATATCTGAAATGCCAGGGAGGAAGGAAGATTGAAAGGTTGTTACTGGGAGTGAAGGAAAAAAAGAGAGAGAGACAGAGAAGCACGACTGTAGCTTGAAGAACAATATTTAAGAGTCAGTAATAATTTTAACAGTGATGGCAATTCTGTGTTTTATTCCTCCCTAGATAATTGTTGGCAGCAATTACTGTATTGAGATCATGAACGATACTTTGTATACTAAAGCATTAATTGTTTCCTTATTTTCTTCATAAAAGGACCAAGTAAGAACAGACCCAGTAAGGAAGAATTAAAAAAAAAAGGAATAGAAACAAGGAAAAGAAGGAGGATAGAATAAGAAATAAAGATTCAATGGGAAAAAAATTACACACATTCATATATAAATACCCAAAGGTGAAGACTCCCTTCTGGAAAGGCTATCTGTGTCTCTGATTACCTCTGCAGGTGTTCGCACTTCTGCTTGTTTGATTAGTCTGATTTTTCATAGCTGTCTTCTGGTCAGATACCTTCAATTAGGTCAGGTGTCCATCTGGTAAGTATGGGGTATGGGTCGGGGTTGGGCATGCCTGCTTAGGTTTCTGCTCTCTGGTAGGTAAGGAGCTTTCTTCTTTTGTAGAGCTTTCCTTTGGTGGGTTAACCAGACTTCCCTTAAGTCTGGTTCAATTACGTCACTAAGATAGGGGCACACTGAGTGATTATGCTTGCTTTCAAATTCTGATCACCCCTCTCCTAGATTCCCCATTCTGCCTGAGATATCAGTTGTATGTAGGCCTTAGCACATGAGGGTTTCTCTGCCTCAAACTTAGTTGAGACCAGGAGCCAGTGGGGGAATACCCCCACAGGTCCCTAACTTGTTGGTCTTCATTACCCTGTAAGTGGTGTTTCACTAGGGTGCTGAGCTCTGACCTTTATAGCTTAGGACAGTTGCTGTGGTATCTCACGTACATCAAGCCTGAAGTCCCAGCGTACAACCTCCTTGACAATCATGGAGGTGTTGCTAGCTCTTAACTCCTGCATATCTGAGTCCTCTGGTTAACTTTCTGGTCCTGGCCTACCTCTTTGTCCTAATGAGTGGTCTTTCTCTTGTGATAGTTTGGTTCTGAAATCCTTTCTGTCAGTATGAGGGGAGGTGAGTCCGGCATATGCTGGGGAGTGAGCACTCAGCTGGTGTGATGTGGAGTTGCGCAGGTTCCGAATGCCCGTGCCAAGGCTTAGACCACCCATGCTCTTCTTTGGGCTTTCTCTGCACCTGCCGCTTAGATTGATTCTCACTTTTTACTCTTGCTTACACATGCATTAGGAAACTGCAACTGAGGCAGTTGCTTCAGTTGTGGGGTGGAGGTGTGACTAGGGCTGAGCCTCTTCCTCCACAGGCAGGCCTCAAGTCCCTTGCTCACTTGAGCATGGCCTTTGGGCTCTTGCACACGGGGGCGGCTCTCTGCAACATCTCCCCTTTGCTCACAAGAAGCTCTTAGGAGATCTGCTTCCCATGCCTTGGGGAGGCTCTCAGCCCATCTTGACTGAGGGGGTTTCTTTTCTGTCTACCCGTGCAAAGTTGGCCCTACCCATCTTTATCCACCCATAGGTGTTGCTTGAGAGCTTCACTACCCTAAGTTGAGGTCTTTCTTTAGGGCAGGGCTACCTGGTGGTGCAACTCTGAGGAATCATCTTCCTCACCTACAGGAAGATGTGGCTTGCAAGCCACAAGTTTCTCCTTCTGCAAGCCAGGCTGTTGGCCATTACTGCTGCTCAGGAGTGACAGGAATGCCTTCTGCCAGCCTTGTGCCAGGGCCTGTCTCCTAGCTCCATGTGGACACAGGAAGGATCCAACTGTTTTCTCCCTCCTGTGCCTGCTTCACAGCTTGCCTGTGAAGTATAGAGTGGCAGCCTGTGGCTCCATCTTCTTTAACAACTCAATTTCTTACCACTCTTCTAAATAGATGATTTTTTTTTTTTTCCTAAAATGGCAAAACCACCAACCTGTGTATACTATGGTTGTGAAAGATCCTGTTGGCTCTGTCCTCTCCAACTCTCCTTTCTTCTAGGAGCTCATTAAACTAGAAATTATCCAATGGGGTCCTCTTGAGAGCTCCCTTCTTTCATCCTAGTTTCCATATATTGGCCAGTCCTGTCTGGTGACCCTGGAGCTGCTTGTGTGTTCTGCTGGCTGTAATTTGTCATCATCCGTTTTCCCACGATTTATTTTCTTGAAAGGAACAAACTAAACCAAAACAACAAAAATGTACGTTAAAGACTTGTAGGACTAATATTAGTTGTCAAAGAAGAAAATTATTATTTTTCTCCTACTTACCTTAAGCTCATGGCTGAGCCCACAAGAGAAATCTGCAATTTATTAAATTCATATTATATTTAAAAAAGAGCTTTCGTGAAGAAAAGGAAACCCTCAAAAATTCACAAAACACAAAAACCCTCAAGTTGACATAGTTATGTATCATATATATATATATATATATATATATATATATATATATATATATGAACAATTTAAATAAAACTCAAAAAAAAAATCCTGTGTATTTATTTGCTAAGTTTGAAGAAGTGTAAGTGATTGCAGTGGAGTAGAGAAGAAAGAGGGGAGACATGATGCTAAGGAACTGGAGGAAACAGCTGGGACCTCGGGGCTCTGGTTCTTTGTCACCTTTCCTCTTCAGAGATAAGGATGCTGTCCTCCTCCGGAGAGGGCACCTCTCACATCAGAATCTTGTGACATGCTGCTGGGGAAGGTCAGAAAATCCTTTCTAGGTTTTATGACCTGCCTCAAGAGGAGAATTATGAAGAGTACTTCAGGGAGACCTCTCTGCTTCTGCTAGTTTTCAATATACCAAGGTCACATAGTTTGGGACAGCCCATTCTGAACTTTGTCACTACTCAGAGCAGTAGGTCTACCTATTAGATACCATTCATGAATTGAAAGCTAAAATATGGCTGGCGGATCATAAGTGATAGCTCTTTCTTACCTCTAATTGATTTAGTAAGCAAGTTGTGAAGATTTTATTCTAAGGCAATATGTATAAAAATAAAATTAAAGATAATATTATTGCTTAATTGAAACAAAAATTTTATCCAAAAATCATGATAGAACAGAAACACGAGAGAATGAAAGCATGACATTGAATTGCAGCATTTAATATTCTGTCCTAAAATTGAACATAGCAAATATATACCATGCTGTTCGCTACATAAGTATATGTAGAACAAACCTTAGCCATGGAATCAGTTAGCACAGAGAAATATTACCATAAAGGAGTAGGTGTCTTAATAATGAAGGAAGACAGGCATTTCTTCAACCTACCTCTGCTCTGGAAAAAAAAAAAAAAAGAATAAATTGCCCAAGGAAGAGTGTGCAGGCAGCTACAATCAGAGGGACCTAGGGAGCAGAGTGATATGTTAAGATGAGAAGAGAATACTGGGCCGAGGGCATCGCTCAATGGCTGAAGCACTTGCCTAGCATGCACATGGTTCTGGATTGAATTCTCCAGCACCGCATACAAGATTAGCCAGATGTGGTGACACATGCCTGCAATCCCAGTACTCAGGATGCTGAAGAAGGAAGCTTTCTGTGAGTTGGAGGCCCGCCTGAGGTATATAGTGAGCTCAGAAGTGGCCTGGATTACAGAGTAAGACCCTCTCTCTACAGAGAGAAGCAGAGAGAGCGAGAGCGAGAGAGAGAGAGAGAGAGAGAGAGAGAGAGAGAGAGAGAGAGAGAGAGAGAGAGAGAAGTGAAGAGGGGTTTAAACCAGACCTTGTGGCTCAGCCCTAAAATCTGAAATCTCAGCATTCTGGGAGGCAGGAGTACATGAAGTTCATGCTCATCCTGGGAAATAGCAAGTTTGTGTAACCCTTTTAAAATAAAAAAGCCCTAGATTTGATCCCTATTACCACAAAAAGAAAGAAAGAAAGAAAGAAAGAAAGAAAGAAAGAAAGAAAGAAAGAAAGAAAGAAAGAAAGCTAGTTAGCTAAACTTCCAAGGTCTGGACTATTCTCTACCTGAGTGCATTATGCACTATACTAAATTGTAGTTACTCCTATTTGTTTCTCAAACTAAATCCTTAAAAAGTCTTTGCTCCTAAGGCAATAGGATACTTAGTATTCATTTCATTCATTTGAGAGAAAATTAAAGGAATCGTCATATTTGTCCCCCCCTCCCCCTAGGGAAAAATGCTCTTAGTATTGTAATGGCTCTATGTGAATGTCTGTTACTGTCATTTTAATGGCCCTAGCTGTAAAGCGAGGTTGGAAGTGTTACTTTGAATCATTTATGGGTTAACCTCTGTCAACCTTCCAGGTTTCCTAATACATCCTTCCTTTGTCACACTTAAAATTTCACCTTGTCATTGCAGCTTCCAATCCCTGCGCGGCTAATGGCGGCAGAGGCCCCTGTTCGCACATGTGTCTGATCAATCACAACCGGAGCGCCGCCTGCGCCTGCCCTCATCTAATGAAACTTTCCGCAGACAAGAAGACCTGCTACGGTGGGTCCTTCCTTTACACTGCTCACCTGAACCCAAATTGAATTCTCTCAATTTTTTATTAGATTTTACTCGGAGTAAAGTAGGAGAGATTTTCAGCGTCTTCAAAAACACTTTGGGTGTTGCTATTTCCAGTCACTAACTGATGATTCATCTACTTCTAGAGAGACTCACATTTTTTAATAAATGATATGTTGAACTATACTATTTATTAGCATACTCCTTTCTCTTGTGGGTGTCTTATTTTGGTGCGTTAGCAGAATTTATCTCTGCAAAACAGGGAGATTTGTAAGTGAAACTACATTAGGTAACTCGCATAACAAAGAGATGCTTAAGAGCTCTAATCCCTTCTTACTGGAAAGTCACTGCAGCCTCATTTTACGGGGGCGAGGGGGGTGTTATTCTGCGAAAGGAGAGGGTGGGGGGATCAAACTGTATAGTTTCGAAAGATTTGTAAAAAAAAATATTATTGCAACTAAGCAATAATATTTGTGAATGAAACCAGAGACTACTTTTTAATTAGTGATTTTTATTTGTGAATCTATTTCTATTTTTAGAGCAGAAATGAGAATTATTCTCCAGAAATTAGCTCAAGAATTTTAATATTTAAAACTCTTATATAATGAGTTATAATCTTATTCATTAATAATGTTTATAAAGTGATAACAAACCAAAAAAATTAAAAAAAAAAACCCACGGTTGACTGTAATTCATTTTCCTTGACCTATTGATATTATACAAACTCAGCGCTAGAAAGTTTTCTGTGCAAGTCAAAACAGTACAATGTCTTACAACGTTAGTTACTATAAATTAGCAAAAATGTACAATTAAAACTCACTTTAAATTAGGTCAGGTCTAATTATGATGGGGAATGTAAATAGAATTTCTGACAGCCATGTTTTCCATTTTTTACATGACAATATCACAAAAAGCATTACCTTCAAAAAAAAACCCCACCAGGTGTGAAATAACATTGTTAAAATTATGTACAAACCCCAATATTGTTATTTGATATTTGTAGAGTTTGTATCAGCAAGTTTCTTTGAAATTCTAAGTTGAAATCAATTATTGAAAATTTCTTTCAATATCTAGCTAACCAAAAATGATGACATAAGGATTTTAATTTGTTTTATATTTGCTTCTGCTGAGGAACTTAATTTAAAACAAATAAGTCTTTTCTGCATTAATTTCTTCATCGATGTTAGTTATTTTCTAGTGTTGAAAACATATCATTAAAATTATATTTAAAAATTTCTAAAGTGCTTTAAGCTTTTAAAGAGTATAACAAAAATAAAAGCACTTAATATTTGTTTCTTTTCCAGAAATGAAAAAATTTCTCCTTTATGCAAGGCGTTCTGAAATCAGAGGAGTGGATATTGACAATCCATATTTTAACTTTATCACGGCCTTCACAGTTCCTGACATTGATGATGTCACTGTAATAGACTTCGATGCCTCAGAAGAACGCTTATACTGGACAGATATCAAAACACAGACCATCAAGAGGGCTTTTATTAATGGAACCGGGCTAGAAACTGTTATTTCAAGAGGTAAAAGATTTGTATGTTATGACTTTTTAAATATTTATTATCCACTTTATATTAATCACAAATATCTTTCATATTCTCTATATTCAACTGTATTCTATTAACTGAAATCTGGAATTGATTCCTTCAAGGATTCAGTAACTTATTCCCATTCTTACAGTTGTAGAATGCTATATGTGGCAGATGGAAATCTCTAAGTTTCTTTCTCTCTTTTTTCTTTTCTTTTCTCTCTCTCTCTCTCTCTCTCTCTCTCTCTCTCTCTCTCTCTCTCCCTCTCTCCCCCCATTTCTTTATTTCCTTTCTTCTCCTTCTTCTTCTTCTTCTTTTCTTTTTTTTTTAAACAGGTTTTATTCTATAGTCCAGACTGGTCCTGAACTCACTATGTAGCTCAGGCTGGCCTCAAATTCATGGTAATCCTCTTGCCTCAGCCTCCCTTGTGCTAGGCTTACAGGGGTGTACCGCCATGCATCTTTAATTTTCTGTAGTCTTGGGGAATCAAACCAGGGACCCCGGTCATGCTAGGCAGCACTTACAGCACTGAGCTATAACTGCAGCTCCAAATTTACTTTCAAGGCAACAAAAAAAAAAAAAAAAAAAAAATAGGAAATTTTCTTTGAAGTTTCACATGTCTAAATACATGATTTCTGCAACTTTTTATTTATGGGGAAAATTTGTACAGAGAGAATACAGAACGCTGGGGAGGACTGGTTTCTTCCTTTGGAATGAGCTTATTGTGAATTTCCCTTTGTATCTGTTTTTATACCACCAGATGACTGAAATGAGACAGAGAAGCGGTTGCAACCCTTCTCCTGATCCAGTGGGTTCGATGACAGGTTCTGAGTCAATGCTGTTGAATTAACTATTACAAAATAAATAAATACATAAAGCATGGAAAACAGCTGAAATAAGACATTCATGGAAATGTAGTTGCAAAACTTTAAATATTTAACATTGATATTCTAATATTGGCTTAAATTTTACAGATTCTGAATCATTTATTAATTCATTAAATGAGTCCTCACTGAGCACCTAAAGTATGCCATATGAGAAATAGTTTCTCCTCACCTTGTGCCGTTTAAACTAAGTACAGGCATTTGGAGAGGAATGGGAAAAAGGGAGCCAGTAACTACGTGAGTTTATCAGACGTTCGCACTGAAAATTTGAAATTCAACTGTATTTGAGCAATGATCAACTTGATGAAAGTACTTCAAAGTTAAATTAAAATTTCCAGCTTATTAAAAAAAGAATTCTGCGCATATAACCCTGGAAGGGTAGCTTGAAGAGTTCTTGACTGCTGAACCTCTCTTATATTCATGTTAGCTAATTTCATGTTATTGTTGTTAAAAGGAATTAACTGATTTAATTCATTATAAGTTTATTCAATTATTTCAGAGTTGCAAAAGCATTTTTTTAAAAAAAAAATCAATGCTGGAGGAATTGCACGAGTGCAGAATATTTCCTAAAAGGCTCTGTGAATGATATGAACTGTACAGTTAAGGATACTGTGTCTTTAAAATGTTTTTGGTATAATATCTTGCTATAATATAAATTTTGAAATTTGGCTAATTTAATTTTTGAGACTATCACAGACTTATTTCCATTTAGAAAACACTATATACAAGCATTAGTCAAAATTTGAGGAATAATATACTCTAATAATTCATAATCATTCAGACCAATATTTACTAATTCTGTCATTTTGACAACTATTAAGATATTTTCCGCATGAGAAGAAATTGAAAGTGTACTACTGCAGACTCACGGTGTGGGGCAAAGGACATGAGGAACTATTTATGCAAGCCCAAGGCCTGGCCTGGTGGTACAGATCTATAATCTCAGCACTTTGGGAGGCTGATGCTGGAGGACTGTGTTTAAGCTTAGCCAGAGCAATTTAGGAAAAAGCAAACAAGAAAAAAATAGAAACAAACCCCAAAATGACAAACTAAAGGAGCCTTTGAGATAGAAACAAAATCATGTCAGCGTTCCTAGGATGAGGTATTGATTTGCATGGTAATCATGAAAACAATGGGAAAATAATGAAAATCAGGACATGTTTTAGGGAAGATGGGACAACAGGATTTGGCTTCGGAAAAGGTCACTTTAATTAATATGTCTACTAAAAAATCCTGGCTTGGGGTGGTTAAGTCAGCAACAACCTCTGAAAGACAGGTTAGTTACTGCTACTGTAGCTCTTAGGAGAGCCAATAAAAGGTTGGACTAGACAGAGAGGGAAAAAATGATGGAGAAATGTGGAGAGACCTTAGAGATATCAAAGAGTGCAAACATAAAGGAACTTAACAAGTAATTAGAGTTGCAGCTGGAGGAGAGGGCTTCCCTAGGGAAGGCGCCTTCATTTCTGGCTTATTCGGCAGGTTTAATGGGGTTGCTGCTCTCTCTCTCTCTCTGGAGTGCCCTTGCTAAGAACGATGCACCTTTCCAGTAGAGTTAATACTGGAGGTGAACTTTGGATAAGTCAGCTTCAAAACTCATCAAAGGATCTTAAGTCTCACTAGTAATTGTACTTTATTCCACACTTTCATCTTTTATATTCCCAAAGAATGACTCTGGAAAACTTACTCTTTTTCTTTCACTTCAGACCTCTGTCGTTTTTACCTTTAATTCTTCTCCCTCTGTTGGACTTTTTCTGAAGAGAATTATTTCCTTGTCTTCCTAGCCCAACATGAAATAAGATTCAAAAATTAGGCCCCTGGCCAAATCGGTTGCTCCAATTAAACTAGTTTTCATTCTCTTTTTTTCCCCAATAGACCATTTTCTTAGGAAAACGCTGATGGGCTCATGTTTTCTGAATAGGCTGTTTACCTGCCTTTAAGCTCTCCATATGCTAAAAGATTATAGCTCTTCTTAATTTGCATATTGTCCACATTAGTTATTTGCGATAAGTGGCTTGGAACAATTATAGTTTGTTATAAAGATAAATATGTATGTTTGTCTGTATTCATTGTATAATTTAATAATTATATGAAGTACATATAGAAAAATATACATATACATACACACACATATATATTATTTCCTCTTTCACAAAAAAGGAAATTTGATTCTAAGGAAGAAACAGCAATTTTTTCCCATTTTTATTGATATGGACAAGTGCAAATTTAAGGTTTACCATGTAGTTGAGCATTTTGTGCACATACATATCCTGTCAAGGTGACAAGGGCTTTCCCACTCTTTTAGCCCTCCCATTACGCACCCCCCTCCCTCCTACCAAACCCTACCCCACTCTTTCACTTTGTTTTTCATCTTAAGTTCCATAGGAATTGTGATCTGGGTCTCTCGTATCAGAGCGACCATTCGATGTTTCACCTTCTGCTTCTGACTCACTTCACTAAGCATGATGTTCTCAAGCTTCTTCCATTTGCCTGCAAAAGCCTCCACGCTGCTGGACTTTATAGATGCATAGTATTCCATTGTGTATAAATACCACAGTAACAACAATAATTTTTGACAAAGTTATTGCTCGTGGGTCATAATCCTACTGTCTTATAGCTGTTCATTTTCCCACTGCTTTTGCTATATGACCAGATATTTTTCAATTATCCATGTCCTCGGTTTTATTGATATGAATAACATTACCATAAATATCACATTACCATCATCTCCTATAATCCACACAAATCTATTATTATAAACCCATAATTTCTGTTCTGCAGATGAGAAATCTTAAGTTCACTGAAACTCAGACTGCCTCAAGGCCAGCAGGAAGAAACGACAGAGACAAATTTATAGTCAGGACTATTCAATCTTTAAAGCTTTGTAATGTTCATTCTCCTATAATAAGAGAGTCTGAGACTTTATCTCAAGCCACTGGGGAGTCATTACACTCGCCCTGGTGTATTTGTTATCTTATTTATTGTATTTATTATCTTAAGGATTTATATTTTTGTGGTTGGTAATTCAAATTCAAAGCCAGGTTCTTCATTACATCCTTGGCCATCTTTTGTTTTTGTTTTGCTTTGCTTTGTTTCACAGGGTCTTGCTAGATTGCTAAATTTCCCAGGCTGGGCTCAAACTTTTTTTTTTTTTTTTTTTTTTTTTTTTTTTTTTTTTTTTTTTTTTTTTTTTTTTTTTTTTTTTTTTTTTTTTTTTTTTTTTAGTGATGTTGGGGATTAAGCCCAAGGTTATCACATTGTGTTTCATCTCCAGCCCACTTTTTATTTTCAATATACTAATAGGATCTCACTATTTCACTAGACTTCCCAAGATGAACTTGAATTTGGGATCCTTTCACCACAGCTTCCTGGAACATTGGGATTACACGCTTGTGCCACTATGCCCAGCTCTGGGTTACATTTTAATGATAGTCTCAGAAGCTCAACTTGCCCTCACAAGTACTTGGGAAATGCTCAGAACTATATTGGGCAGTATAATTAGTGTTATTAGATTACCCCTCAAAATCCTGAAGTACTGCTTGTAATTAACACCGTTTGGGAGAAAGATAATAATACATCTTAAAGTTTTTAATGTAATGCAGAAGTATCATAGTTGAACTTTTGAATTTCTCTGTATATTTTTCTTATTTTGTGTTTCTTATCACTCCTTACACAGAGCTTCGAAGTCAAATTGCTTTCTGCTTTTATAGATGAGGAAAGATTTTGTTCAAATTTCCCACTCTACTGGTTTCTTTTCTTTGCATTCAAATTTGCGTTTTGACCCACACTGAAGTTGGGCCCGTCCTCTTTACTCCTTCTTTTACAAATGAAGAATCTCAGAAAGATGGAGGCAAGATATTTAACTATAACCACATGGGTCGTGTGTGCAATTCCTTTCGAGAGTTTCTGTAATGCACGTTCAGCCTTCTTTGCAGAGATTGTTAAATGACATCCTGGTGATGTACACAGTTCTTTCATTTTCTTGCCAAGCATTGTGTGTGTGTGTGTGTGTGTGTGTGTGTGTGTGTGTGTGTGTGTGTGGGTGTGTGTGTGTTTGTGTTTTGAAATGAGCAAAGACACTTTAAAAACATGTTAACAGCTTTTGAGATTCAGGCCGTAATCAGTGGATTCCCATTACTATCACAAGTGGTACATCCTGTGTCTGCGTTAGGGCAACATAAACATTGGTCGCTTTTGAAAAGTTAAGAACCATAGTGGGCATGTACAACTGCTTTAACAAATTTCCTTTAAGTACTGTCATAATTTATCTAAATGAACTTAATCTTTAGGTTAGGCACAAAGGGAAAATCGATACAGAAAAAGACAAAAGAGTTGTAGCTCTTTATTTCTGTAAAGAACAGGAAATTAGGAAATTATACTATCAAATATGACTACAAATATACTGTAATGGCACGGATGTTGAGTGTCCCCCAAAAGTCTCACATATCTGTAGATGCCGTGTACTGCTGGGAAGTCAGGTCCTTGTTGGAATGACAGATGTCTGGGGCTTGGCCAGATGGCTTGGGTGCTGGCTGTGCCTTCCTGTATCCCACCATGCCCTAAGGAGCTTCTTTTCTGGTTCTGGCCCTGCCCACTCCACTTCCAGCCACACCCCTAACTATGACCTCCTGAAATTGTAAGGTAAAATAAATCTTTCCTCCCTAAAATTTTCAATGTTGGATGTTGGGTGTTCTGTTCCGGAAAGTAACTACTACAGATACATACCATTTATATCCCAGACCTTTTGATTATAGTGCCATTACAGAAATGAAAATCTTAATGATGCTTTGAGTCTTACAGATCCTACTTCAGTGTAGATGCCCCTTGTATTTGTCATGTTACTCACTTCTGTGAACAATTATTTTATTGATGAGTGTTAAGGATTCATTCCTTCTGTGTTACAAGATACCATATTCAGCTGTACTCAGCAGTAACAAACATTAAAATATGAAAATTTCTCCATAGATTTCTCCAGAGACAATGAAAGAATGAAAACAAATCAGTAATAACAGTGAGATAGATTTTGGAAACAGCCTTGAATTAAAAGATAAAGTTCAGATTAGGAACACCTGTTATTTTGTCTGCTTCTGAATGAAAGTGTCAATTTTCCTTTTCACACGGAAAGGAGGTTTTCATGGGCGGTTATCAACATATGTGGTAAAGGAAGGGAGAATGGAAGTAAAGGAAAAATAGACAAAAACCACACCGATGATTGCCGCACCACTGACAGCTACCTGTGTATATAGTTACAGTTCATAAATAAGCCAGTATTTTTTATATTTTAGAGAATGAATTTGCCCTTTTGTTATATTCCAAAAGATTTTAAAAAATAATTTCTTACCAGATTCTATCTGCTAAATCTGTATAATTGCATTGCAGAAGTGATGACTATTATTCAAAGAGAAATATGCAGATAGTTCATAACCTAAGGAACTTCACACCTAGTAAAAGAGTGAAATGTTAATAAGTGAAATGTATAAGACTCTTCTCAGAAAATAAGAATACAGCATGTATATTGTAGGTACCTACGACATTGTTCAGTGAATGGGGCAGTGACCAAACGAGGCTTAGGGAAAAATAGTGGTGAGACCATGTGGTTGAGGAGTCTTGGGGAGCCAAGGTCTAGAAACTGCATAAAGGGGACCAAGTAGGTAGGAACAGACTCACAGAAGGCGACACTACAATGTTATGAGAAAGTGTTTTCATGGATTTTTGTCCTTGTTTTTCTTGTTTCTCTACAGGTAATAAGGAGCCATTGGTAAATGTTTTAGTGCTGTCAAAGTAGTATGTACTTGTTTATTCATGTAAATATTTTAATGTGAATGTAAAAAAAAACACAAATTAAATAACGTTGTTAAATACAGCTTGGGGAAACAGGGTTCATATATATCACTTTCCTGCCTCTTTCCTTTCCCTCTCCTTGACTCCTCCCCGCTATTGTACCAACCTCTAACCCTACTCATCTTTAAAAAGTATCAGTTGCCCCATTTTCCTTGAAATGCTTCATATCTTTGTTATGGTGGCATAATATTCTGTTGTACATAAATACATCTTATTTAACCATTCTCCTGTTGGTGGGTAGTTTCAACAAAAAATTGATAGTTTTTAAAGATGAGTGGGGCTGGAGGAAAGGTACAGTGGCCTAGCAGGCACAAAGCCCTGGGTTCGATTCCCCAGTACTACATAAGCTGGGTGTGGTGGTGCACTATAATCCCAGAACTTGGAAGGCTGTAGTAGAAGGAACTCCATGAGTTCAAGGCCAGCCTGGGCTCCATAGTGAGTTCAGGACCAGCCTGGGCTACAGATTGAGAATCTGTCTCAAAAAAAAAGTGATTTATAGGTGATTCAAACTCTTTGGAAGATAAATTGAGTAGAAATTTAAAAGACAGACATAGTGACATATTGTAAGAAAGACTGCAATTACAAAGTAGAAGAAATGTTCTAAACCTGAAACAGAAATTATATGAGAATATTGGGAGGTTCACAAGAGGTGACCCTGAAGGCCATGCAGACATGGAAGTCATTGAAACTGATGACTTGGAGTGAAGTTAACCAGGAGGTTGGAAAGGTGATGATAATGACCCAAAATGAATACAAAATAAAAAAGGGAAGTTGCTTTAGCCGTTTTCTAAATCTAATCCATAATGAGGATATCAAGAGCTATGGAAGATTGTTAAAAGTTATAATCCTGCTAAGCCCAATAGCTCATGCCTGTAATCCTAGCCTTACGGGAGTCTGAGTTAGGAGGATAACAAATTTGAGTCTGGCCTAGGCAATGTAGAGATTTCGTCAGACTCAGTCTCAAAAACATCAAAATGAAAAATGGGCTAGGGAAGTATCTCAGTACAAAGGCTCTGGACTCAATTCTGCTCCTACATGATCTATGGTCGAAGGAAAAGTAAATTTAAGGTATATACATATTGATTAAAACTGACAAAACCAAGTAGTAATAAACACTGGATTGCCCAGAGTTGGCTTTTGAAATATATATTATATTATAATTAGGCATAGAAAATATACTAGGCGGTAGCACACGGGAACTATAATCTTATATGCATTGATCAGTATCTCCCCATGTCTCCCTTCCCTTCTCTTTTCCTAAGCCCCCTCATATCAACCATTGAACTCTTAACTTTGAAAAGATCAACTTTTTTTTTTATAACCCCACCTGTGTGAGATCATGTGGTAATTGTCTTTCTGTTCTGGTTTATTTTATTTATGATAATCTGCAATTTCATCCATATGATGATTGATAAACTTGCAACTTTTAAGGGCTGAATAATATTCCATTGTGCCCATGTACTACACTTTTTATCTACTCAACAGTTGGTGGGACACTTAGGTTGTTTCAATTTCTTGGCTATTATGAGTAGTGCTACAATGAATATGAGTGTACAGTTGTTTCTTGGACATATTAATTTCATTTTTTTAAAAAAACATAGGGATTGCTGGATCCTATTGTTGCCCTACTTTTAAATATTTTGAGGAACTCCACTAAATTACATTACTGTTCACAATATGCAAGGATTCCTTTTGCTGCCCAGTCTTACCAGCACTCGTTATCTTTTGCCTTTCTGGTAACTCTGGTCCTGGGACATCATCCTTACCAGACTCTGGCATAAGCTGTTCATGGTTTTGGTTTGCCTTTCTTTGATGACTGCCTATGCTGAGCACTTTTTCATGTGTTTTCTGGACACTTCTATACCCCGTTGGTATAATATATTTTCAAATCTTTTGCACGTTCTTTGGATTACTTTTGTTGTGGTGGTTTGTTGTTGTTGAGTTGTACTTGAAAGGTAATTTTTATTTTTTTTGAGTTAACACGTTCCAAATCATGGACTAGTTTCTCTCAGTCCTTTCGAGGTATTATCCTACACTCTTTTGACTTTTACTGGTTTTATAAGAATCCTTATATTTCATGCAGTTGAATTTTTGTTGGGAGAATGGTATATCTTTTTTTTTTTATCTAGCTATAGTAGCTTTCCTTTTTTCCTTGTTACAGTATTTAATGGGCCACCGTAAACTGTGGGAAAAAAAAAGAATCCTCAGTTTCCCTTAACCTAATCTCTATGTGCTGTTTCCTGATGATGTGAGCTAGACTGTCCATTCTATCTTATAACTCATTTAATCTTGTTCATCTGTGCTAACATGTTTCGTATTGCCTTGCATTTCAGTGATTGGATTACATTTAAGTTGATATTGGATTCATTCAATGAATGATTTTAATAATGCTCTCAATATCACAAGTTTTTATTTTGCTTCTCATTTATATTTCCTAAGAGGGATTGAAAAGGAATTACATGGATACATTGCTTTTTATTTTTAGACTGGGGATATAGCACAGCAGTTAATGTAGTGGCCTAGCAAGTGTGATGTCTTGGGTTTTGTTCACTAGCACTACAGACACTGGGTATGGTGATGCATGCCTGCAATCCCAGCTCCTGGGAGGCCGAAGCAGAAGATAGCCATGTGTTTGAGGCTATCCCTGACTACCGAGTGAGTTTAGGACCAGTAGAGTACAGAGCAATACCCTATTTAAAAAATCTATTTTTCTTTAACCTATGTATGGTAATTTCTAGGTATAGAGATTTGGAAGATTAAAATGAATGTTAGTTTCTCTTTCCTATTGTTGTTTTGCAATATTTATTTATGGCCATTTTCATGGTTTCATTCTGGTACATTATGATTATAAGTTCAACGTGTGGTAATTATGATGACCATGATTAAAAGCAATTTTTCTTTGATGGAGGATGAAAGTTACTATTTATGAAGAAAAAAGAAGGCGCTGCAAACCAGGAATCAAGTTAATTTGATTTCTCCTCTACCAATGTGGTGACTTATTTTTTTATAAATTAGTCTAATCTCTTCCTTAATAATAAATTATGGTTAGAAGTTCTGAATTTTTTTATACCGATAGAAAAGACAGAAAACAAATTTTATTCCCCAAGTTTCTGTGTTTTCCTATAAGCAGAATCCCATTCCTAGTCACCATATTACTTAGGGAAATACACTTTTCCAACATTCCTCAACTCATTTATTACTCCAGTCTTGTAGGTTTTAATATCTGAACTTAACACCAAGCAACTAATAATCCATAATGTATAGATTCTTGGTACAAGATTTTTGTTTCCATGGCTGCACCAGCTTCTGCATTCTGTTTGTTTTACTTTACAGTCTTAGCTAAAAATGTAAGAGTATGTTGTTAGCACTTACAGATTCTCTTTTCTGTCTTGTGATTTTGAAATGTAGTTGAAAGTTAAAATTTATCGTGCACCAGAGTATTTTGTGGCAATGAAGAGATTTTCAGAATATATAATCTGTATTATTTTGGGAAGTGATAGTCCCCTGACATAAAAAAAAATTAAACCTTCTAAAATTCATGCTCAGAAGTGTTATTTGACTTACTTGAAAACAAGCGTTAAGAGTTAGAATTTATTATTTCAATGTTTTGCAAGAAGAAAAAAATCGCCATCAAACATATGGGATTTTTATATTTTTTTTTCCCTTCTGTAACCTTATGGGGAACTTATCTGAGTACTTTCAAATAACTATATATGTAAGCAAAAAGACATGTTATATTTTATCCATCGCCAATTGGTAATTAGAAACTCCAATCTGGTGGGTAGAAAAGAATAGGTGCAGAAAATTTAAATTGATATTGCCCAAGTATATTGACATATGTACTTCTTATTGTAGATTTATGGATTTTTTTATTTTTCTAGCATAGTTTCTATCCTTGGACTTCTAAATTATATATGTCATAAATTTATTAATGTATTAAGCATATTTACTAGAAAGGCAGCATTCAATTCACTTAGAAATAAATGTTATGAAGACAAATTAGTGAGGAGCTTGAGCCCAAGTAGTGTATGCAAAAGTAATAATATGTCAGCTAAATAAGTGTCACCTTGGCTACAAAAAGACACATCAAGTACAGACTCATTGATTTAAACAAAAAGTTTTTCAGGTGGGATATGCAGAAAAGATGATTAAGTTTCTGTGGTTGGAGGTGCGGTGCTGCCTTTTAGTTGGCATATTTTGCATAAGATTTTGGCAAGGAGAGGTGGCATTGTACCAAATACTGATACTTGCCCTGCTATTCAAAAAGTTTGAGAGAAGTCTTTAAAAACACATCAACATGATTGACAGTAAGTTAATTCATATATGCATGTGTACAAACTGCTCAAAATCATTTAAATGTTGCACTTATATATCTCAATGAAATGGAAAAAAATCGTGAGAATTAAGTTGAGAAAATGCTTATGTAAGACTGTAGATTGGAAGCTACTAAATTCTCTGGGGAAGTTAAGTTTATGGCCCAAAGTGTTCTAGTTGGAATAACGCGGTATTAACTAGCTGATTGCTTGAAATATGGTAACACTGGATGTTGTCGCAGTAGGAAAGGTAGAAAAATATTTGAAAGCTCAGCTCAGTGGTGCAGAGAGCCCAAAGTGAAGCCTAGCCTGAGCTACTTAGTAACTTGGTGAGACCCTGTCTCAAATTTAAAAATAAAACGTAGGATGGGGTTGTAGTTTAGTGTGTAAGCCTTAGGCTGTATTTCCAGTATCAAAAAAATAAAAAATAAAAAAGAGAAATTAACAGAGCATGAACTATGAATTTGACAAGAAATAAATATATATTAATAGCTTATGGTTGTGCTTTATAATTGTAATTTCTAAGTCATATCATTTATGCAGTCAAAACTGAAAAATAATAATTCTAAGTAGTAGAGACAGCCCTTCAAAAAAAAGAAAGAAAGAGAAAGAAAACCAATTTAGGAGAATAAGCACTTTAGGAGGCATAATAAAATCTTCATTTTATTGCATTTGCCAACTTCAAGCAATACCGGGTAAAAAAAAGAGATATTCCTTTCTTGGTTTGGTAAAGCATCTCTGTACATCTCTACTCAGTAAATAAGTCTAAATGTAATGTATTTCATCTGCATTGAGCTACATAAACATATATCTTCTAACACAGTGTTTGCAGTAATTACATGTATGACCTCTAATTTTCCCCATTTTACAAATGAGCAAAGGGCTAAAAACTATGTCACTACACAAATGTATGTAACTTACTGCTGCCCCGCAACCAGCCATCTCCAGCCGGGGAAGGAAAGGGAACATGAGGACCCTGTAGTAACTCTTGTCCCATAAAGAAGAAACGATGGGAACTACTAAAAATGCAAAGTCGTTTGAAATGTGAAGTTGCGCAGGGTAGGAAGTTCACATATAAAACGAACCTATTTACCAGTAAATGAATGGTGACAGGGACCTTGTAGATTGGGAAACTTGTTGACTTGAGAACTAGAAATAACATAGGGAGTATTTCCTACGGCACCAAAGGCATCATGATTAAAAACGAATTAGGAATACTAAAAGAATTTTTTGGGAGAAGGGTGGGGCAAAGAATGTATGTTCAATTGAGACACGAGAAACTAACCATGACTTGTAAACTTATTCTTTCGTGGCGCTTTGCAGGTGGCTTGGACCTGTCGGGCCTCCGTACAATATTTGCTCTCTTTGATACTGAACTAGCTGGCAAGTTTTCCAAATCTAGTGTTTTTACTTTCATGTGAAAAGAAAAATGTAGTTTTGTGGATTCTCTTGAAAGAAATAAAAAGGGAAGATGGAACTGGAGGCACGCAGTTGCTGTCTGGCATTGATGGCGTCACTCAGAGCTACTCTTTCAAAGTTTTTGTCTTCATAGTCTCCACAGAGCTTGCATGTTTGAGTAACAGTGCTTTAAAGCACTCAGGGAATATAGTGTACCTGAAGATACTAAAATTTTGTACAATAGAGGCAGAAGTAAGGTAGAATGGACAAATGTCACAAATTGGGGATAAAATTGGCCTGATTTAAAATATAAGTATTTTTTAAAAAGTTTTCTAATCTCCATTATTCATGACATAATTTATAATTTTTCTTTGCATAAAATGTGCATTTATATGTGACACTCATAACACTTCATCCTATCATTGTTTTAAAGATGCCTATTTAAATACTCAAAGACTTCCATCCCCAGTATTTGTGTAGGTTATTCTATATCTAAACGTAATTAGATTCCAGCAATTTCTGCAGAATCTAGGGTAAAGGAAATGTTAAAACAATTTTGGTTTCTTTTTTCATATTTCTTCCAGTTTCTATTAATTATCTATGTTGAGAGATGTTCAACTCTGGTGATTTTTTTGAAAGTTATTTCATTTCAGTAACAAATTGGCACTAAAAATATAAAATAGCCCAATGTTGCTGGCCCACAAGTATTTTCTAACTAGAATGGCCTAAAACCCTGGGAAGAGACTATTAATTCAATTAAGATTTTGGTCACCATGGCCCATAAGATTTTTCTGCCTTTGTTTGTCTCTAAGTGTTTATGAGTGAATCATTGGGTGTTAGTGTGATTTCAATGCTAATTGTTACTTCAGGTTTTCAAATGTCTCAGCAAAGAACATTAATGATTATTCATGCTTTAAGAGGAGTTGATAAGGGAATGAGATTACAATCTTGTACAATTCTAGCTAACAAATTAAAGTGTAAATTAAATTTTCCCTCAGACAGAAAATAGCTTATTTGAAGAGACAAGAGAATGAGAAACTTCATTCATTATTAATTTGCCTTTTCCTTTTTTACAGATATTCAGAGTATCAGAGGGCTAGCAGTGGACTGGGTCTCACGTAATTTGTACTGGATTAGCTCAGAATTTGATGAAACACAAATTAACGTGGCACGGCTGGATGGTTCATTGAAAACCTCAATTATCCACGGAATCGATAAGCCACAATGTCTTGCAGCTCACCCAGTCAGGGGGTAAAGTATGATTATTTTTTTTGGTTTTATTTTTCAAAATTGCAGTTTTGCTCTGACTTTATGTAAAGCATTGTTTAATTCAAAAGACAGGTAGATTGGTATAAAAGTCAATAAAGGAGATATGAATATAGAAATTGTCCAAGGGACTCGTGGCCAGAAATTTCTATTTGTATAATATGGTTTCTATATAAGAAATAATCATATTATGATTTCTAATTAAGATTGTAAGATCTTAATTTATATGTCAAAGCAATGACAATTCAGAATAGAGAGATGTTGAAAAAGGTCAATGATTTTAATTCAAATGTCCATTGTTAATAACATATTTACTGCATGGTGATACAATGGTTATTCATGGGTAGATGACAATTCCAATTTCCTGATCAGGCATTATATGCCCTTGAGGAAGCATACCCTATAGGAAAAGAATTTTTCTTTTTCTCTCTAAGGCTTTCAGCAAGAATAGATGAAATGAGTTTGTTCCATTTTCAGTATCTGATTTCCTCTCAGACAAGAGGATTCAATCTTGATGAATTACCTAAAATGAAAGTCATTTACTATAGCCATTTTTAAGTATTCAGCTTTGAATGTAAGAAGAAAAAGAGTGAAATAATTTTCCTTCAATGACAGAAAAAAAATCAAGAGTGGTACATTCTTCTATGGCAAATACATAAGATATTGTCGGCGAATGACTCAGTAACTTTAGGCTCTTCTGAAAAGAACTAATCCTGAGTCAAAAACATATTGTAATGCTTATTTTGTTCTATAGGAACAGCTTCCACTCAGTAAATAAGTCTAAATGTAATGTATTTCATCTGTGTCTTTTTAAAACTAAGGAAACTGTACTGGACAGATGGGAATACGATTAACATGGCAAATATGGATGGCAGTAATAGCAAGATTCTCTTTCAGAATCAAAAGGAGCCAATTGGTAAGAATTCAATTTTTAATAATTCGTCACTATAGTCTTTAGATGTTTGTGTCCCTGTGAGGTCAAAAGGTGAAATTATAAATAGCAAAACAAAGTGTAGAGAAGGGACTATATTGCAGAAAGGCACAGAAAGGGCACTGACACATCTGCAGTTAAGGCTTGCTAGGCAGACTAGGAAAGGTGCGATCACACACGGAGCAGCTTGGCTCCGAGGCTGGTTGCTCTGGTTCTCCACCCAGAAACAGCTACTGGAGTCCTCTACACTTAAGATATTGTACCCTACTGACTTTGTAACTACCTAACATCAAGCCCTGAAATATCCTGGGGGGAGGTCTTCTACAGGCTATTATTCCTGTAAATTCTCCATTGATCATGTTCCCCACTAAATTTTCCATTTCTGGCGCACCCCTTGATCTGCGATGATCTACATGCCTACTGCCTCTTGTTACAACCCCCAGTGTTTAACCCTAACTTTTGTTAGGGAATTGAGACCATGACCACTCTGGTTTCTTGGAGCTTATAGGGAGCTGTTTGGTAGCAGTAGGGACTCACTCCATGGAGTGTGACCTAGGAGCACCCAGCAGAAAGCAGAAGAATGTGTTTGTTCAAGATGAGTGTTGACTTGCATTTACAGCTGGATACATCATATCTGGAGGAAAGGAACAGTAAGAGTTTATTAGACAAACACAAACAGAAAGATTATGAAGGTATTGCTGACTTTGATTAAAAGATTTATCCCTCAAATAGTGACAATTGCCAATAAATTTCAAAATAGAGTTTTAAAGGGTAAATTAGAGTCTGACATTGCATAAGCATCTTAGTGCAAATCCAGGAGGACATAGAGATATTATCAAAATTATGACACTTTGCATTAATAATAGTGTAAGTTTCCCCATGGATGTCCACTAGAATGTCTAATTCCATTTTTTTTTTTTTTTGAGTACAGCTTGCCTTGCCAACTTAAGTTCAGTATTTGTCCATCCTGAGGTGTTGTGACCAAACAAAAGAAAATTAGAAGCATAAGCAATTATTCCATCTTTGTCAAAGCTGGCAAGTTAGCTGGAATCACTTGAAGAGGAATATCAGAAGTTGTAAAATTAGAAAATGTAGGGTCTCCATCCCGAGGGGACCCCGGAACACCTGAGGAGAGGGTCGGAGGACAGAGTAACACACTCTGCAAGTTGTTTCAGTGAACACTGTCTCATTTATTTGGGAAGTACAGGGGCTTACATAGACTGAGGAAGCTATCTTGGGCCAATCAGCAAGACCTCAACTAGCAGGGGAGTGGTGGGCGGGGGGGGGGGGG
>PVKB01002773.1:22500-52355 GCA_004027205.1 Ctenodactylus gundi | reverse complement strand
GGGGGGGGGGGGGGGTGTTGGTGCCCATGGGGGAGGAAATGAGTAAAGGAAGGAGGATGGAATACTCCAGTTGTTTTTTATCCTCTTAATTAACTGAACTGGCAGTTCCGTGTTTAAGCTAAACAACACCTGGCTTAAATACAATTAGTAACATTTCTTTGTGGCAAGGAAGGAACTCTGCCAAGGTCAGCGATGCTGAGACTCTCGGGTCCTGAAGACCCCAACAAGCAAAGATTACTTATCTGAGTTGATTTTTATATGATATGAATAGAAGTCGACATCTTTCTAGTGGCTGTACTAAATATGAAGATTCAGGAGTTATATTCTCAATGACAAGAGGCCATACATCCTTCCAGAGATTCTGACATGTGTGCTAGATCCAGGATTCGTGCTTAGTAACTTTGGCTGCGGGGGTACTAAACAGTGCTACAGCGTAGCTTCTCTCCCAAATGGAATCAAGCAAGGGGGTTGTAGAGAGGGTGCACACCATCATTAGTTCCTGCAGTCAAAGAAGAGGGGTCTCTTGATTCGTGGTTTGGCCTATATCCATGTCTGAAACTGAGGAAGTAAAATAATGTGCTCAACTTGGACCTTGGTTTCAGGGTCTAATAAAAAATAGTTGTTGGAAATGACCTCCCATATTAAATCTTATAAAGACTTAGCCGGATTTCTTATTCTCTTTGGAGCTATGAGCAGTAATTTTATCAAAGAAAGTCTTGTTTCCTGTGTAAAGTTTCACATATGAGTTTTTAAGATTCCATTTCCTCTTTCAACCTCTCCTGAAGACTAAGGTCACCAGGCACAGTAGAGGTGATAACGTATAACCAGAGGCTTAACATTCATTGGGTTACTGTTTCTTGGAGAGAAGAACCACCGTCACTCTGTTTAACTTTTAGACAATTCAAATCCCGGAAAGATTTGTTACACCTTATCTTGGATCATTTTCTTGATATTGCCTTAGTTACTTACTCATTCTGGAACACGTTACCCAACATCTACAATTTAAGATTGGAAAGATTTATATTAGCTCACAGTTAAGTGAGCTCTTGGTCCATTCATGAGTGGCTAGC
This sequence comes from Ctenodactylus gundi, assembly GCA_004027205.1. NCBI lineage: Eukaryota > Metazoa > Chordata > Mammalia > Rodentia > Ctenodactylidae > Ctenodactylus > Ctenodactylus gundi. The sequence goes on along the minus strand of PVKB01002773.1, from coordinate 51,285 downwards.
AACGATAGGAAAAGTCGGGCAGACAACAGCTGCTCACAACATCCCCAAAGGAAAAATTAGAGGCCCAGAATAAGGTTATTTATATTATTCCAGGCTACATGTCTGCAGTCTAATCTACCACAAACCTGTCCTCCCCCACATACCTGTAATCCAGCCCTCCTGACCTAGTCCTACCTCTTAACAGTACAGGGAATTCATGGGTATCCTATAATTTGCATGAGGCTTTTGGAGGACAATCTAGATCCAAACCACAACAGCCTTTATTGGTTCTGCATAGGAGTGCTTCTACTCATCCTGTGAAAGTGACCACTCATACTAACAAGATGGCAGATGCCCTTTATTTGAGGCGTATAAGTAAAAGCTACATGGCAGTCATGCCCAGGATAAGTTCCTATTCACTGAATTCCCTTAGAAACCTGTGTGAGAAGGTTATTTCACTGGCAGAAACCTTGTATTATCTCCTAGCTTGAAATGTTAAGAAGATGGTCGTTCCTTCCTTTGTGGATTCACAAAGTAACAAGCCGTCCACATACTTGAGGACTTTTACCTTAGGAGGTAAAACTCTTATAAGTCTCTGGAAGGCACCTGTCCAAAGAAATGAGGCCCCCAGTGGAAACTCTGTCCATTGTGATTTGGGTGGACCAACTCAAGGGGCTTCTTAAGTGCAAACACAAACAAATATGGAGATTTAGTATGTAATCAGATGCAAAAGAAGGCATCCTAGTAAATCTAACACAGGAGACCATTTCGCATCAAAGTGTAGGAATCTGGGACTACAAGGCGAATGGGATCACAGCCTCATATATTAGCCTCCGGTCCTGTGGTCCTCTAGGTCCCGTTCGGCTTTTATACTCCCAGAATAGGGGTGTAGCATGGGCTATCAGAGAAACCAAGAGGCCGTTTCCTAAGGCCCCCAATAATGAGAGCAAGCCCACCGCTTCTTGATGTAGAGGGTATTGACTGTGATGTGGGAAGGAATTATGGTCTTTTAAGACAATCTTACCAGATGCTGTTATTCAAGCTTGTCCTACCTTTCCCTATGAGACCCAAACCAGGGGAATGATACCATGATCATTAATTGCTGGTGCCATTATCTTTAATGGTTATCCAGTAATTTTTCTGGAGACTCTGAAACTATTATCTCTGCTGTGGTTAGAAGCTTTTTTTCTAATAAAGGGGCAGGACTTTCCAGAATTTACCAAAAAGGAATGAGATGAACAGAAAACTCCCCCAGTACATAAAAGTGATAAGGTAAAATATCTACTGCCAGTACACTTTGCACAAGCAGGCAAGACTTTGAAAGCTTGCCCTTAAGTTTGAAAATTGCTGATATACTAGCACCATTATCCAATAAAGGAACCTCAGTACCCTCAAAAATTAATGTTACGTTGGGCTCTCTGAGAGCAACAGGACTTTGTACCCATCCTGTGATGGGCACAAAGGATGGGATCCTCTGGGCCTGGTGAATTCATCTGCACCATTATGTTCTCCTGCCTGTCATTTTCCTTTGGGGGCAGGCTGCATTCCTATGTTTGCATCTGCAAATTGGGCAGTGGCCAGGAGCCACTTTAGGACAGACCCTAAGCTTTCTGCATTGCAAAAGAATTTCCTTTCCCTGGATGAGCCCTTTCTTATCCTCTGGAATAAGGCCTGAGTCAGAGGGATTACCAACTTTTTTTTTTCCTTCTTCCTCTTTCCTGTGATGGAAAGTCTTGGTAACTATGTTTAATAAATTTGGAAGCTCTCAGTTTAGCCACAGATGCCATCTTTTGAATTTTTCATGGGTGTCTGAGATTGCTTGAGTTAAAAGTTGATCTTATGGGAAAAGTTTCCCAGATGGTATTTCAGGTTGTACCTTGATTTATTTTCTCATGGCCTCCTTGAGTCTATGAAAAAAAAAAGAAAAAAAAAAGTAGTAGGGCTTTCTCTATTACCCTGAATAACCTCAGAGAGCAATTCAAGGGTTTAGGCTTAGATTGACAAAACCCCTTGATAGCATAGATTACAAAGTAGCTAGTAAATTTCATGCCCTCAGGAATATTGTTGTTCCACTATGAGGGGTCATGAAGAACTTTCTTCCTCTGTGGATCCAAGCCTTACCATTGTAGTATTGGTTGTACTGGTCATCGGCCCAGTTAATTGTTTCATTTCAGACTTGTTCTCAGTTCTGGGGTGATAAAGTTTCTCCCAAGAGTATAATTACATCTCTGTGACCAAGGTATGATCCTGGATAGTTTCTCTAAAAACTCAATATAATTTTCAGGATTATGTGAGAACAGATCCTTTTTTATTTATTTCAATTCTTCCAGAGAGAAGGGGACATAGATCCCATTAATTCATCCTCTCTGGCCAGAGGTCTGAAAGGGAAAGAGAGACTGAGGCATCATTTTCTCTGGGTGTCCAGAGTAGAATGGCTTAGGAAGAACCGTTGGACTTTTGATCTGCCTCTTACTGCCCTCCTTATATTTCTAAGAGAGGAATAAACAGACTCAGGTGGGTCTGGGTCTCTCACTTCAGTTCCCTCTGGGAATCCTGTGTAGGGTTGGGGCTCTCAGGACCAGCAAGTGCATTTTAACCTCCCCCTTCCCCCTCCATGTGAACAGGCTCCTACTCAGGAGCAGGCTCCCTTTCTCTCTTCCATTCACTCTCTTTCCCATATTTTTCTTCACCATCTTTGACTATAGAAGTGGTGTTGAGGTAGACCATGGTGGCGGAGACCAATTTACAAGTTTGGTCACTACAGAATTTTTCTAAAGTACATAAAAGACTGGTGTATGTAACACCTAACCCCATTTTTCTTTTTATTTACAAAATACTTTCAATTCTTAGATATTATTTTCATTAATACTGACAATTTAGTGCACTTTTAAATGATACACAGGCCTTTCTGAGTACAGTAAATAATAAGTATTTACTTATTTAAATTTCTGAGATCAAACCTGTCCTAGTTGTTAAAGATACAGTTCAAAGGAGTGTTTGAAGTACTTGTAGCACATATTCTGTGGAGAGAGGCCAAAATATTTATTAAATATTTTATACCTTATCCTCCAGAAATCCATTTTCCTGAATTTATGCATTGCTACCCATCCTGCAATGCTTCTGTATACGGTTCAAGAGGTCCATTGAAGGTTTCCTGGGCAGTGGGCTGGTATCCCATTACCATGGATCACTTTTGAGTTACATAAACACTTCAGAATAAATTAGTAGAAAGGGAAACCCTACTTTCCTACTCTTTTATCTTTTCAGACATTCACTCTCTCCCCTCTGTTCTTCTAGATGAGCTGAGGAGGCTTTCAGGCAACTCAGATTACATGAATTAGGTCTCCCAGCCTAACTCTTTGGAACTCTAAGTGAAAGACTGAGTTGGATTCCCCAGCTCCATATAAACTGGGGGTGGTGGCACACACCTGTAATCCCAGCACCTGGGAGGCTCAGAGGGGAAGACTGCCATGAGTCTAGGGCCAGCCTGGGATATGTATTGAGCTCAGGACCAGCCTGGACTGCACAGCAAGACCCTATCTCAAAAAAAGAAGTTACTGTACAAAAATTACAAACTACTGACTGAGGCATTCATTCTTGTATAATTGTCATTTAATCCTTATCCATTTTGTCTTCTTTATATACCCCTTGTATAATTGTCATTTAATCCTTATCCATTTTGTCTTCTATATATACCCCTCCCCCCACAAAATCAACTTTGGAAAAATGATCTATAATCTTTAGCTGCTGTAGACCCTTAACTTCATAAATTCTATATTTCGGGGACTCATAACTTCTGGGTTGAGTTGCAGATTTACCATATGGTCAACACAGCAGAAATGTGCACTTCGCTTAAGATGGGAGCCCCAAAGATGGCAGGCGCCATGTTGCCTGAGATGGTGGCACCAAAGGTGCTGAATGTTGCTCCTCTCAAAGATGAGTCTTTGCTTGTCTTATACATGGTGGTGACTGGTGACCTGACATATGCTGGTTTTTTCAGCAATCCAGTCTCTCTTTCCAAAACAGAAAAATCCTGAGGAAAAGGGATTTTGTTTGTCCCTCAGTTCTGTATTGTGCAACCACCAAGTTGAAACTAGAGAAAATAAACATGGAAGGATTGACCTGCATGTCAAAAGTTCTGGTATCCTGCTTCTTTTTATTTAGCAGTTATCAGATAACAAAAAACACAATATTTAGAAGACATCTATAAGAATGAAAGTAAACATAGCATAGTAGTCCCCCACCCCTGATCACTTAGTTGTTTTCTTGGAGCTAAAACAAGGAAATCCCTTCACTTACTATTCACAGATAGTAATGAGTGATCTGTCTCCCTTACACTGGGAAGCAGAATAAGAATTAAAAAATCACCGAGCAAATATGGTCTCTGCTATGGTTTGGATCTAGAGTATATGCTAAAAGCCTTGTGTACTTGGTTGTAACTATGAAACTATATGTTGTTGGCAGGTAGGGCCTGGCTAGAAGGGGCAGATGTTTGGGGTTTGACCAGGAAAAATTGTACCACCTTGCTAACACCTGGGTGAGAGGCACCCTGAGTACGGCTTTTAGATGTTTGTTAAATGACTTGTAGGCCAAGAAGTGAGGGTGGGGGGCCAACCTGGGGAACTGTGGGGCCATCCAACTGGAAGCTTGAACTCAGTAAAGGAAGGAAAAGAAAGTTTGACACAGCTTCTTACAGGGGAAGCTTTAGCTTCCCCTTGGTCTCCAGACTCACTTGGCTACTGCTTCCCTTGATTTCTGTCTATACAATGCATCTTCACTCTTCTCGGCTGCCCCACAAGTAGACTGTGTAAGACCCTCTAAACTTGTGAGCTGAAATGAAAGTTAGTAAGGTAGTCTCTTAGTCTTAAAATTGGTGACTGCTGCGCTAGGTTGCAACTGACCATCAGAGGTCCCGTATTTTGAAGTGAAGGCCCTCATGGTGAAGGCAAGAGGCCATGAAAGAGGATTCACTTACCTTTCCTTGTCTCAGTGAGACAGTGTTTCATGACAAATACCCCAAGATGCTAGATGTTTAGTATCTTGCGGTGCCTGGTCTGTGTCCCAGTGAAGTAAAATAAATAAATAAATAAATAAATAAATGTAGTCAAGCAAGACAAGGTATAGAGAAGGTACATTATTGAGGAAAGACACAGTGGGGATAAAAATGTCTGCTGTTCAGGAAAGTGAATTGCCATGTGACTTTCTGTCTATGAGCTTCTATAGATGAACTGAGTAAGGTAGCCATCTAACACTAAGCAGTTTGGTTTTTGTTTGTTTGTTTGTTTGTTTGTTTGTTTGTTTGTCTTTCCAGGTGTGAAGAGAAGGCTTTATAGGGAAACTTACAGAAGGGAAGAGAAAAATGGGGTGTAAAGTGTTTACTAGTCAGAAGGAGGGGAATGTCAATTGTCCCTGTGGTGGGCTGTCTAGAGTTGTTTTTATAATGTAGCTAGGTAAGAAATTGTCCTATGCTAAGTAACTCAGTTACTAGGGCTAATTGCTAGCTTCTCCACCCTTAAGCTGCTGCTGCAGCCCACCCTTAAATACTTCCTCCTTAAAGATCTTTCTCTCTGTTGTCTTTTAACTAAGTTCTAGGGAGGTAAACTACAGACTGTCAAGAGTTATAGCCAGCTGCTTTTTTTATAATCCTGGTTTCCAGTAAATTCTCCATTTCTGGGGGAACTTGTATTCATAACTGCCAACAACCCCGGTGTCTCCTCTCACAATCCCCCCTTGTAGTGTTTAACCTTAACTGCTATAAGGGCATCGGGACGATGAGCACTCTGGATACTTTAAGCTGGACAAGGGTGTTCTTGTGTTAGCAGTCAGGGTTTCATTCCAAGGAGGGGTGATCTAAGGGTCCCTGGTAGAAGTCAGGAGGCTGGCTTTGTTCGCTTTCAGTGTAGACAGGCTATAGCTTGATGGCTTATAGTCCAGGGAAAATGTATAGCAACAGACTAAGACAGTAGACAAAGTCCGAACTGTAACATTACAAAGATAAAAATCCCTGGAATTAAAAAAAAAAAATCAAAGGATGATTAAAATTCTGGCAGAACATTAACTTGTTGGTTTAATTTCAGGAGTACATAAGAGATATTATCAAAATTATGACACTGCCTTAAAAATAGAGTAAGTTCTCATTGAGTGGCTGTTTCAGGCCACCCTATTTTGGAGAATGACTTCTCTCACTAGGTTAGAATCACTGTTTGTACATCCTGAGATGCTTGAGGCCATGCAAGAGAACATTAGAATCAGAAAAAAAAAAAAAAAATGATTCTGTCCTTAAAAAAGGTAACAACTTAGTTGGAACCGTTGGATTTCTTACCCAAAGTGACCATTGATAGCTTTTTCTTGAATAGAAGTTTTAGTCCTTCTAGTAGCTCCATTGAGTACAGATGCCCAGGAGTGGAATCCTCAATAAGAGGCTGGTCCTTCAAAGCTTTAGATGTGAGTGTGAATTCAGGACTCGTGTTCAGTAACTTTAGCTGTTCTGGTGAGCAGCTTGGCTTAAGGGTGCTGGCCATAGTTCTCCACCTTTAAGCAACTGCCAAAGTTCTCTACTCTTAAGAGCTTTCACCCTATTCTCTCTGTAACTATTTAGCATTTACCATCAATACTTCCAGAGTTCAAGGGAGAGGTCAGCTGTTCAGGCTGTCTGGAACTACAGTCAACTGTTATTGCCATAAATTGCCCATTGATGTTACTTCCCTGTAAATTCTCCAGTTCTGGGGGCCTTCTTGATCCCCAACTGTCTATATGCCCACTGCCTCTACCCCTTGTCACACGACAGGCTTATACTTGTAAAAATATATGTATGTTTGTATATCTGCATATATACATATACAGATATATACATATTTTAGAGCTTGAGCAAAACCATTACAGGTTAGTCACATGCATAAAATGAGAAACGATCTACTTTGTTGAATCTGTTGTCTGTGTGGAAGTTAGTTAGAGGGGTGAATGGGGTTTCCCTCTTCTGTTGCAAGGTAGCCTGGGTCTTTTCTGTTAATAACAATGGAAATTAAAACTGAGGCACGAATTTACAGGAAAATTTTTAACTAAAAGATAGAGAAAATTATTTGTGCCTTTTAATCTTGGGGAGCTGGCAAAGATTGGGCTAGGCATTATCAAAGACAGTAAGAAAAGTAGGAAACAACTTAGCTGGAGCACCTGAAGGAAGCATTTGTGATGAAGGGGATTCCACATGCCCACCCCTAAGGGCAGGAGGCCAGCTTTTAATGATGCTGGTGAGCCAGGGTCCTGTTGAGTGTTGTCTCATTTTACTTTTCTTAACTCAGAAGTCCTCTTGGCTTCGGGACATTTTCATTGTAATAATATGATTGTTTCTGTTCTGTGGTCTTAGGCACGTTGAGCTCTGCTTTTTCTGGAATCTAGGTGATCACAAGTCTAGGATAAAGGTGAAAAACTTCTAGGGGTAATTGAATATCCCTGTAAATCCCTTATCCTGGTTTCTTCAATCTTGAAGGAGAATGAGATTATGTAAATTCAAAGCTAATCAATTTCATTTTGCCAACTGGAAGACAGACATGCCCAATACCCACATGGAGATCTGAGAAGGTATTTTACCCAAAGATTATTAATATCAAAGACACAAATAGCTCTCTCATGTTTGCTGTCTTTCTTTCTTTCTTTCTTTCTTTCTTTCTTTCTTTCTTTCTTTCTTTTTCTTTTTTTCCTTCTGTCTGTTGAGTTACAAAACAAGATAAGTCATAGTCTTATTTGGCCACCTGACTTCTCTCAGAAGCAAAAGACGTTTCTACCTAAAGTGACCCTCATTTTTTTCACAATGTAGACTGGTTGACTCATGTCCTCTTTTGTTCAACAATCTCTCTACTTGTGAGTTTGGTGGTTGTCCAGAGTTTCAGGGTCCTTTCAGAGGGGCCTCAACGACTAAGAATGGTTCCTAACTGAGATTGGAATATTTGGGCCAATGTATTGGTGGGTCTCATAGCTCTTCTATCTTCCTTAGCTTTGCCCTCCATGCCTTTATTTTGAACATTTAGAAGGCCACTCGTACCAGTCTTTCAGTGGGAGAAGTGGATCACAAACCTAAGGAATGTATTTTCCATTATTGGAACACTGGGAAACAGTGTTATATTCCCATCTCAAAGAAGACAACCTATCAAAAACGCTGTTTAGGTTGCTCACTAGAGATTTTTAAATACTGTTTAGGTTGTTTTTTAGTGGTGTCAGATAGAATGTTAGAGAGAACAAACAATTACAATGTCTGCAAGAAAAATGTAAAAGAAAGAATAAAATAAATCTAATTAGCATAATAGTTTAAGAAACATAATTAACAAGTATAGTTTTGTAAGAACTAGGATTCTTTTAAATGGAATGTTTTTGCTTACAGATATCTCTTTTAGGTGACGGTTTTTAATCCTTTAGTAATTGAAGTGACATTGTTTGGAGTTTACAGTTTTTAGACATGTATAGTTTCCATAATACATTTAGGAACAGAAACATTAGACCTGAGGCAGTCTCAATACAAATCATTTCATTTTGTAATGGGCAAGGGAATATAGGTACACAGGTACGATGAGCTTCTCTTAAGCTCTGTAAGCTTTTAGCAAACAAATAAATCAACCATTAGTAATGTCACAGTTCCATAGCACTTTTTACATATTAATTGAGTCTTTTACTTTAGAGGCAAATTTTTCAATCTGTGGCTCTATAATATTGTTATATACAGATGTTTTTCTTTAACAGATCTACAAAGCTTGAGTACTGACAAAAATCAGAGAATAGCTTTAGACCTTTTGAAAACTTAGAAAGCAATATTAAATGATCATAGATTTATCACACAACATAGAACAAATATAGGCCATCATTTAAATATCAAGACTGTCTAAATGACAAGTTTTTTCCTAGCTGAATTGTATAAACAGAAGAAACATTAAGGTTTACTGACCGTTGTATCTATAAAAGGTTCACATGCAATTCACATGGTATAAAGAGAACCTTTACTGGTTATCATGAATTCCTATTTAGTTTTACAATATTTAATTGTTTATGCTGTACAAGAGGTGTGGTTTGCATACACAACGAATGTTGAACTTAAAAAATGCTGCAGTTAAAGACACATCAGACTTAATTACCATTGGAATATTCCTCCTCACTCTGAGTGCACTGATCTCACCCTTTTTGTCACATTCTGAGACTGCTTCACAAATGCGCCGCTGAATTCAGCTGGGACAAGTGGTGGAGAAAACAAATTTTTTGAACTTGAGTGAAAGATTGGGGCACAATTTTTGCTGAATGAAAAGAAACTTAACCACAAAATGTGTTTCTTCTGATTTGGCCAAGAACACAACCCAAAAATTTCTGAATCACCGGAAGGTGAAGAGGAAGTGCCCTGCCTAAGGACGTTTGAGTGTAAGGGGACACGGGGCAAATAGTGGCTAAGGAGAGACAGAAGAAAACTAGGAGAGATCTGGGCCCCTACCCAGGAGAAGTTCTGTCTCTAATCCAGAGGCATGTGATGGAAAGAATCAATGCCTTTTCAAACAAAAAGCTACTGAGTGAAATGAATCAGCAAAGAATCAAGACAACCAACAGGGCCCTGAGATTTACTTATTAGTAAAATATTTGATGAAATCATTCCCTGGTGTCCTATGGGAGAAAATAATGGAGGGGTCATGGAAACAGGAAAAAAAGGACATTTTAGGAAAAGATGTCTGACACCTCCCTCCAAACCAACAACCTGTGACCAACACAAATCAGCAGCTAGCTAGTCAGTAGAAGTACCTATCAAATTCTTCTCTGATGTCCCAGGAGCAAAATCAATGGAAAGGTCAAAGAGAAGAGAAAGTACTATGAGACATGTAGTGCCTGTGACACCTGTGGGCCTTTCTGGTTTTCCAGGATCTGATAGGGTAAGCACTGAGTTACACAAGTTCTGGGTGAATTTTGTGGCAGTGCAGAAGAGCCCCACATTTGGTGCTTTCTAATTTGATAGGCCAGCTTCTTGGCTAGGTTTGGGAGCCCAGGTAATAGAGGAGCTGCTTAATAGATGAAAAGCTTAATGTTTTATCAGCTTCATTTGTATATGGGAATCTTTACAAAGGAATGAATCCCAAAGTACTGACCAAAGTAGATGATTAAATGTATTTTAGGTGAAGAACAGTGGATTTGTGAAGGACTCGTAGGACAGATGAAGTTTGGAGCAGAGCAGAAAATTATAGGATATTACTCAGAGATGTATGAGGATGGAAAAATGAATGGAAGATAAGGATTACTTCAGACATGGTTCACTCAGGTTCACTGAAACCCGAAAAACCAGTCTCTGATTATCAAAGATGTTTTTCAGCCTTGGTACATGAAGGACACCCTCCCCCTCCCCAAATAAAAATAATTGTAGCTTGCTACATATAAGAGAATATAAGCCAACTGGCCTATTCTGAGGTTACAATTTCTCAGGCTATCTTAGCTTGAAATAATCAAAAAAGAACTTGCCATATATTGTCTTAACTCCTTCAGGGAAAATAAAGCTAAATTTTTGATTGGCAGCTAATCTTTATATGAGCATTTTGCATTGTGTTAATTAGTGAGATCTTTAAACTTTTAATTCATAAATATACTATTTTTATTGGTGAGTTCTGCTTTGATACTACAGCACTGGTACTGATGCTCTCTGATCATCACTCTTGTGCCATTGTTAACCCATTTTCCATTTAGAAAAAAAAAAATTGAAAGTGCATTGGTCTGCCATTCGCCATTTAAATTTTGGTGAGAATTACTATATTTTGTAAACAGAAATACCACTACAAAAATGAGACTGCTGTAAGTAAAATGGTTTTTGTTTCCAATGGTTATAGATAAACTGAGTGATATGAAAAGATTAATAATAAAAAGTTTTGTTTTGTGACAAACTTTGGTGGTGATATTAGGATTATAGTGTGTAAATTATCATATGGTAAATATGGCAACATACACTGTTGGCAAGTGTTCTCATAGCATCATTGTCATTTAAAGATACCTTTTACAAAACCCCCAAATTACCTCAATTTTGCTATTATGTTAAATTTGCTAATGATGCTCTATGCATGGAAAAATCATAGTTTTGCTTTGAGTTGAATATAGTTTGTTTCTAATCAGAAAAAGAAGCATTTGTCATCAAACTTCTTCAGGAGGCTTTTTTTTTTTTTTAGGGAAGTAGAAATATACCAATTTAGAGTCAGTCCTTTTTGCTTATTTATTTATTTAGACACCGTCCTGCTCTGTAGTCCTAGCTAGCCCAGAGCTCACTATGTACCTCAGGATGGCTCTGAACTCCTGGCTATCTTCCTGTCTCAGCCTCTATAGCACTGGTATTGCAGGCATGAATCACCACACCCAGTTAATGTTTGTGTGGCGCTGGGATATCAAATCCAGGCATGCTGGGCAGGCATCTTAAGGCATCTGAGTTATGCCCCATCCAGGCATTTTTAGTAGTAATTATTTTAAAAAGGTATTTGTCACCAAGATGGTGAATAAATACTTCTTTTTATATAATGTATGAGCTAAACCTCTGATATAAAATGGTATTTAGTGTTCTTAGACTGTTTGTTCCAAGATTTTTACAAAATTGGAAACCGAAATCATGTTAAAAATTAAGAGCTGAATGAAATGCTAATACTTCTGTGTGGAAGACGATAGAATAGAGGGCGCTACAAGATTAGGGTTCCTGCAAGGGGCTGGATTTAGACTAGCAGGATTCACTTAGAACTCATCCGTGCTCGTTCAGAATATTTAACATTGAAAAGTATTACAGAAATAATATGAGCAAATAAAATTTCTGACCCAGTAATTTGGTAGCTATGATTACACCAAAAAATTAACTTATATGCTTGTTTCTATAATGGGGAAAACCTTATCTCCTCTAAAAGTACATATCCATTTCCACAGGTAAAATAGATTTAAAAAAGAAAAAACACCTAACAGACTATATTAAAGAAAAAATAAATTTATGAGAGAAATTCATGTTACTTTTTGTACTCTGTAACTGTACCTTAAATATTATGTATCAAATGATACTTTCAGCAGAGTAAATGATAATTCAATATTCAGTGACAAATATTGGATTTTTACTCCATGTTATTGTTGTATTTGATGTTTGCTTTTAAATCTTCAAAATGACACTTTTAAATTGCTCAAAGTGTTCTATATTAATATAAATAACTTGGTATAAATAAATAAACCTGCATCTCATGCAAACTACCTTCAATTAATGTTGGCCAAGACTTTTATTCCACGAATCATTCTTGTATTCCATGAGTCAATTTTTGTTGGGTATGCATGAGGTTTTGCAGTGACCTATTGACAAAAAACTGAGTCTCCTTTTCTTTAAGGGACACAGAAGCCTAAGTTGTTTCTTTTTCAATTAAGTAACTTTAATTCTGTAACCTTGCACAAATAAATGTTAGTTTGAATAGTGCTTTGTTTTCTTATCTGTATAATCAAGATAAGTGTCATTTTAGAAAAAATTCATGAGAATAGAATGAAAAATGTTCACACACACACAAAAAAAATCTTGCCCTTCAGTAGAATTTGTCAGTAGTAGCAGTCACACATACACTAGGTCCAAGGGACTAGAATTTTAATTGCCTACAGTATTAAGATTATAATTGAGTTTAGAGAAGAATAAAAGATAGATTTCATAGAAATCTTATAGAGGAAATCTATGCATCACGTGGGGCACTTAGGTGAGCAAATTTTATGCAAACATGAGAATTTAATTCCACAGTGTTTCTGCAAGTGCAACGAGATACAGAAATTCAAGGGATGTAAAAGTGTATTCATAAATCTTCCAAGCAAATTTTCAAGGCCAAAAGAAAACTGGGCCCTCACCTCGATCTTCAGGAGGCTTGAAAAGCGAGCATGGTGGCACAGGCCTGTAATCCCAACTGCTTGGGAAGCTGACGTGGGAAGATTGCAATTTTTAGTCCAGCTAGGGCATTTTAGTGGGATCTTGTTAAAAAAAAAAAGGGGGGCTTCTAAATACACATAACTTGCAAGTGTGCAAGTGCCTTCTAGTACCTTCTACTTTAGGTTAGCTCGTCATGTTTACCAGATTTCTCTAAGGCAAAAGGAAAAACTGATTGTCCATATAGAAATATGACAAATTGTTGTACCTTTTATGTTTCCAAAATCTGAATTTTTTTTTTGGTAAACCGCGAGCCTGCAGTATCCTATCATATATGTCACAGAAATTCTTACTTTAATTCCATGAAAGAGTGATAATATCCTTTCTTCCTCTGCCTCCATTTGTCTTTCTTTTCTTTCTCTCTCTTTCTCTTTCTTTTTTTCTTTCCTCTGGAACTGTGGGTGAAACTAATGGCTTACACTTTATATATATATATATATATATATATATATATATATATATATGCATGTATATATGTATATGTTATATAAATATAGTGACTTTTCACTTTTTATTTATTTATATACACATATATGTATATATTGTGTATATATATATATATATATATATATATATATATATATATATATAAGAGTTTAGAGAAGCAAACAGTGGAATCAATCATATGACACCATTTAACTTTCATAATGAAGTATCAAAAATCAGCATATATTTCTTGGGGATGTGTTACCAGTCACTTAGAACTATATGCTTAGGTCCCTTTCCTCAGCAGTGGCCAAATCCAGGAGGTTATTAATTTTGTTAAAAGGAAAAACAGAGTTACTCAAAGCTGTTTCAGGGAGTTGAGGGAGTCTGTGTGCCTCGAATCATCATCTCACCACATACAGGTATGCAAGGGTCACTTATAGCAATGAACAATGGGGGAGGGAGTACAGAAAGATCAGAGACATGTCTAGGCTGATGTGATCTGTTTTTTACATCAGGCCTCTCTCTCTTTTGCCAAAGAAAATGAAATTTGGACAAAGGGCTTCAGCCTCCCGCATTTGTATATTTTGCATTCCTATGGGCAGTGAGTGCTTGAGGCTGTTTACTCCGGAGGAAGTTTCTGAAGGAGAACATTTTTTTCTTTTTTTCTTTTCTTTTCTTTTCTTTTCTTTTCTTTTCTTTTCTTTTCTTTTCTTTTTTCTTTCTTTTCTTTCTTTTTTTTTGAGACATTGTCATGCTCTGTATGCCAGGCTGATCCTGGGCTCCTGGACTCACTATGTAGCCCTGGCTGGCCTTGAATTCTCAGTGATTCTTCAGTCTCAGCTTCCTGAAGGCAGGGATTATAGGTGTGCACCACTACTCCATCTTCTAGAGTTCTGGGAAGTCAAACTCAGGGCCATGCACATGCTAGGCAAGCACTTTGATTGCTGAGCTATGTCTCTGCCTCTAACAGAGAAAGAAATAACTGTGAAAGTTCTCTGTCATGTTGACTCTAGGTTCACCTGTTTATGAAACTAAACAGCCAAAACTAACAGACATACCAACTTTATACTAGTGATTTTCCTTGGGAAGAGGCAGTAGGAATATCTGACAAGAAAGTTTCTTTCATATGAAAGGGCTTTTGGTAGTACTAATAAAATTTACTGATCATTCAATTTTAAATGTTCATATTTAATAAGATGGTAGTAATATTTAATTCTTGAGAGTGAATGTGTATTTATTCTTGTCTTTCTTCTATGTTGACTGCAGGCTCAAAATATTCCCCAAACAAAAACTATCATTTTGATAAAGTCAGGGGCATTAGGTTATCATGATGAGAGAAAGCAATAGCGTAGTTAAGTGATAGAATTTCAGATGAGGATGAGCAAAGTTAAAATAGTAATTGAGGTTTCAAAATCTTAAGGCAGGTCATTCATTTGAAGCATTGGTTAAGACAGGAAAGATTCATACATAATAATTTTGGAAGGGTGAACACATCAAGATTTTAAGAGATGTGAAAGTAACTCAGAGATTTACCTTTTTTTCTAAATGTTAAATCTTTTATGAACTTTCGGAATTGAATAATAAAGTTATCTACTACATTTTTTCTTAGATGAGAGATGCTTTTGCATAGTATAGATATATTATTAAAGAAAATGGAGTAGTAAAGCCATAATAATATGGACAATAAGTTATGGTTTTGGTTTTGGTCCACATTTATAGAGCTAAGCCTTTTGTCCCCAGATAGTATCCAAGTGGGTCCCTTAGGTGGAGCTGCCCTGCCCACAGAACAAGTCCACGGATTCCTATTACAAAAATGAAGAAAACAAACCAAAGCAAACCAAACAAAACTAAACAAAAACAAAGATTGAGAAAGATTTATTAGGCAGAAATTATTTCCAAAGTAGACACCAAAAAATGAGTCTTCAGGAGATGGAAGAGAAGCATGCTTTGGATCCAGACTTAGGTATATTTATGAAGATTTAGGGGATGGAAGAATTTCGAACTTGTGAATCTGTGAAAATAGGAGTTGTAATTTGTAGATGAAAAGCTATGGGCCTTCCAAGGAGAGGAGCGTTGGCCCATTTTTATATGATGGCTACCACAGGGAATAAAGGACCAAGGATTGGAGGAGTCCCTCAAATGGATTCTTTGTGTGTGGATTTTGCTCATTTGGTGCCAAATTATATACTATTTACATGTGCTTGAAGATGAGATGAGCTGTCCTCTATAATAGAACATCAAAAGCCACATATCTGTCTTTACAGATGCATAGTACTCCATTGTGCACATATACCACAGTTTTTGTATCCATTGATCTGTTGATGGACTTTTAAGTTTAATAACTGCAGATCACTGTTTCACTCCATAGACATATATGATTGATCACAAGTTTTGAAGACAAATATTTCTGTATTTTTATCCACTGATTTATACTTGTGACACAGTTTTTTTTTATTGATCTAACAGATTTCCATACATGTTTACCTGAAATTTGAATAAAAATTCTATTAAATGAAGATGATAAGTAGACAAAATGCATTTAATATCATGCCTTTTGAATGGAAGGTACTAAATTAACTTTATTATACAGAACTTACCTTGTTGTAACTTTGATATAGATTCTTACATATGCTGTGATGATGTGTTTTTCCTCGCTAAATATGAGGTTAAAAAAGTTTAAAAAACTCACAGAAGTACCCACACATTGATCCAAATAAAAGAAAGAAAAATTAAAACTCCACATTCAACCTTCCTTTATTAAATCTGAATCACATCTCAATGAGAAAAGAATGGGAGACATGGTAGGACCCACTTCTTTGCTTGTTTGTATGTGGAATCTTGATATAAAAGGGGAAAAATGACAAAAAAAACTTGACTTTGATACCATACCAGTTATTGGAAGGAGAGGAGGACAGGAGTGGTGTAGAACATTTCTTCATGGCATATATGATGTAAAAGTAATTTTAATATGACTGTTTGGAGTTTTGCTTCTTTTCTCCTCTCATAGTTACTAGGTTCCTTCCCCTAACATTACATTTTTACAAGTTATTCCTTGATTTCGTTCACTCTTTCTCATAAGCCAAATGTTACTTCTTTCAGCAAGCCTTCCATGATTATCCTAACTAGATGTTGTCATACCTAGTACCATGTATGCCTTCCCCGATCATGATGCTATTTTAATTTTCTATTTGTTTGATGAATACTTGATTAATAACTGCTTCAGCAACTAGACAGGAAACTCGAGAACTGTATCTGTTTGATTTATGGTGTCCTCAACTCATAGCTCAAGTGATTGGCACATGAATAGACCTTCAGTGAGTATTTGTTTGAATAAATAGAAAATGTTTCTCATTCTATGGAAAGAGACTCCTAGAGGATTGAATAAGCTTAAGATTTCTTCTCACATTTTTGTTAAGATTCCTTCACGAATGTGTGATATTTAGAAAGAGTATTTCCAGTGGAAGCACGTACTTGGTTATCTGGGAAAGGATCCAGGGTGCCTTCCATTGAAGGGTGACATCCAATGAACAGAAAACAAACCAGCATACAGTCAGATTTATATTTACGATGTAAATTAACTAAAGTACAGCATGATCAATCGGTCAACTGGAATGATTATAAACAAATGTATGACTAGATAGGGAATGAAATTTGGAAATATTTGGTTTCTAGAAGTTTCTCTCCCCATTTGTCTTGTTTCTTCTTTGTCCCTTCTCTAACCTTTTGGCTTTTATTAGTAACTCAAGCAGCGATTTCTCATAAACATAAAAAGTAAGCAAATATAATTAGCTCTCCTTTACTTTATTTTGTTTATTTTATTGTTGTGCTGGAAATTGAACCAAGAGCTTTCTTATTGAAATATACCTCCAGCCTTTTGAAATTTTTATTTTGATACAAGGTTTCACTAATTCACTAAATTGCCCAGGCTCGGCTTGAACTCATCGCCCTTCTGCCTGAACCTCCTTGAATTCCAGGATTGCAGGTGAGCTCCACCAAGCCCAATGTGAGGGATCTTTTATTGACAATTTCTTAAGATAAAAAGATAAAATCTTAGTTTTCAACAGGAATCAATTACTCATTTCAAACATATTTGTTGTCATTTTTTAAAAAAAATCTTTTTCAACAACCTTTGCATTTGTAAACATGTAGCCATTTAGTAGAACTCTATCATTTTGACAACAAAAATAGTCTAGTTCTAGTAACTATATTTGGACACTTACAATATTAAATTAATTACCAATTACTTTGCATTAATAAACTCATCGGGTGCTGAAAGAATGACTCAGCAGTTAAAGTGCTTGCTTATCAAGTGCTACATCAAGTACTAAGTACCTGAGTTCAATTCCCCAGCACCACATCAACAGGGAGCCATGGCACATGCCTGAGATACCAGTACTCAGAAGGCTAAAACAGGAGAATTGCTGTGAGTCCAAGACCAGCCTGGGCTTCATAGTGAGTTCAGGACCAGCCTGGGCTACAGAGCGAGACTCTGTCTAAATAAATAAATAAATAAATAAATAAATAAGTAAGTAAATAAATAAACCTCATGGTAAACATTTCTAGAAAGATTTATTTTTGATACAGATACAGAAACTGAGGTTTGCTGAAAAAGTTGCCAGTAATGAATATTATAGTTGGGATTTTTAATCCATTTTATGTGCTTCCAAGGCCATATTAAATCTTTACCATTATGTTTTGACCAGCCAGGCTGATTTCATGTTGTATTTAGGTGACCTCATGAAAGGCACTCTTTCAGGTGTGAAAAGTGGCAAAGAGAAATATTCAGAACAGAGCTTCTCCCAAGAGTAACACAGGCCCAATTAAGACATGATGGTCAACTTTTCTAAGTAGCCAGGAGTAAGAGAGCCAATTCCGTCTTTGTGCCAATGGTGCCCACAATTATTTCTGAATCTATAACAGCTAACTTTAAATGGCAATTTTTGAAAACTAATTCATTGATTTCTTTTGCTTGTTTGCTATGAAATCCATTTCGTGACATGCTTTGAAACAGAAGTGCATAATTTTATTAAAATACCTAACTTGACATTTTGCAAGTGTGTATCATCAAGAACTCAGCAATTGTAGCTTTCAGCATTTTGGTCTGAATAACCTTGTTTCTCTTAAATATGAATCAACATTCTAGTTATCCCGTCATGGAACTAAATATTCTCAATTAAGATTTATTGCCCAGTCATGGATACATTAAGTACTTAGATCAGTTTGCAAAACAGAAGGTTTTAATTTACTACTTAAAGCAATTTTCATGTTTAAAGTGTCTTCATATTATGAATTTTATCACTGAAGCCTTACATAATCTAACTTGATTTGTCAATCAGCATTACCCTTCATGGTTTCTTCTTAAGAATTTAGTATAATTTTGTTTTTTTTTTATTTTTCCCATTATTTTTAATGTAATCTCAATTAAGAGATATTTGTGTAAACTTCCAGTGACCCAGGCTATTTACCAAACATCCTACATAGCTTGGTAATTCCATCTAATATACTGCATTAGTAGATGTTGAGATATATCTGTGGATAAGATTTCAAAGAATTTTTATCGCATTAAGCTAATTTAAGGGATCTTTTTAAAAGTAAGGTTTTGCAGAAAAAAATTAGGGTGTTTTCTTCAATACAATGCAATTATATCATTTATATACACTTATTAATACAGCTATTTTTATTATGCATGAAGTACGCTTAACATGTAAAATTATACTTACCAACAAAAGTGTTAAGAATAGATTAAAAACTATACAGAGGACTTGAAAACTTTACATTATAATTATGTGTACGTGCACACAAATTACTTAAATTTACCTTCACCTCATTATTCATATGCTAACTTCTCAGATATTAATTGCAATAAAAGGTTATATTTTAGAAAGTGTACGGTGTGTTTGATCTCAGACCCTGAAAGTAAGCCTTGGGAAAGTCATTGTCCAGTGAACAAAAAAAGCCACAAATAGTCCCAAATCATCTGAAGGAGATCTTTAGAAGTGTTTAAAAAACAAATAATTTAGAACGAAGAACTTAATGTTTATTATGGCTCTGTGGCAAACTTCATAAAAATAATGTTAGTGGACATGGTAAAAAATGATAAAACAATGGGAATCAGCAAAATTTGAATTTTCCAAAAAGGTCTTGAAGGAAAGTATACTTTGTTTAAAAAGAAAACACACACACACACACACACACACACACACACACACACTGACACACACAGACTGACACACAGCAAAGGACTTTCCTTGTTTTTAGGAGGAAGGGAGAAAACCAAGATCAGGAGGCCTGAAGTATATGTGTACAGACTCTGAATTTTTCCACTTGGGCTACTTAACTAACATAAGAAAGTGTTTCATATTATATTATCAGAAACCACAATATAAAAATATTTGATGGCGTAAACTAGTGCTTTTTAAATATTTTCTTCTATTTTATTTATCAAGCTTTAAAATACATTTTTGACAAATGAAAAAAAAAACTATTGGTATTAAAGCTTTTAAAATGCTTTTAGAATAATATACTTCTCAAGAAATAGTCAATGACTCCAGTCTTTCCTTTTTATGGTATATTCACAAGACATAATTTTTGCCAGTCACCACGGGCTAGCAGTGTAGGGTAAACTGTTCTAGGAAAAAAAAAAAAGGATTTTTTACACGAGGGAGAATGGAAGTTTCTAAATTCTTAGGATAATAAGGTAAGTAGCACAATTCAGCTCATTAACTTTGGCGAGTAACTCCGTGTGCTGGTAATGATTTCTTAAAACTGAGTGTGATGAGAAGGGTGAGCTCCAGAAACAAATCAAGCTAGCACAAGGGAAAACAATGATTGATTAATGTCAGCTTTGAAAATTGAAATGTTATTGAAATAATTTTACAATTACATGAGCTTACTAAAAACAATAAGAGACCCTCAATTGTATTCTTCAGCCATTTTTAATCTGCTGAACATCATGAAAACTCGCTGTTCGGTATTGGACCTAGATGATAATTCACCATGACACTTGTCCACTTAGATTTCAGGTTTCACTTGTCCTAAGTTTTTCTGTATATAGGACTATAAAGTGCTAACCACACAGAGGTTTGGACGTATGTAGAGTTCTATACCTACAACCACAAACAAAAAGCTAAGTAGTTTCAGCACCACAGGGGTCTTCATGTTGTCTTTTCGTAACGACGTCATGTTGTGATTAACCTTGCTCCTTTTTCTCACTACTTAGCCTTCATTTCTAAAATTTGTCATAAAAAGTATTTTATAAGTGGAATCATAACATTTTGAAATTAGCTTTTTTTCCCTCTCAATTTATATTTTCCTGGAGAGTCATTGAAAGTGACTCACAGGTCAATAATTTGTTTGTTTATTATCGGTGTGTAGGATTTCATAACGTAAATACCATAGCTTGTTTTCTTTTAACTAATAAAGGACATCTGGGTTGATTTTAGTTTGAGTCTATTACAAATAAGGTTATATAAACATTTATGTACAAGTTTTTGCATGAATATAGCATGATTTCTCAGGAATAAATTCCTAGGAGTACAATTGCCAGTTTCTATGATAATAGTATACTTAGATTTTTTTTTGAACTTACTGTTGATTTCCCAGAGTGGCCATATCACTTTTTATTTATGGAAGCAGTGTCACACTGAACTGCTTCTCTGTGTCCTTGTCAGAGTTTTTACTATGCTCACTGTGTGTGTGTGTGTGTGTGTGTGTGTGTGTGTGTGTGTGTGTGTGTGTGTGTGTGTGTACATAATTTTGGCTACTTTGACAAGTATGCAGTGATAATTCACTATACTTTTAATTTGAAATTCCGTGATATTCAATACCTTTTTGTGTGCTATTTACCATCTATATATCATATTATTTTCAGTCGATTCTATAGCCTATTTTTGTTGAAGTTTTAAGATGTTGAATTATGCTAATTCTCCTGCTGATAGTTATCTGTGGCTGGAATTATAGGTTGGAAATATTTTCTCTAATATGGACAACTTTTTTTCACTTTTTAGAGATAAAACATTTCTAATTTGGCTGTGTTTGTTTTGTAACTGAAAAAATATTATATGTGACTATGAAGAAAAATCTATTTTAATGATTAAATTTTCTCAAAACTATGAATTGTAGGAATTAACTAAAAAGTACTATTAAATCAAAATTTGTGCCATTAATGAATAGGTTCCATCTCTTGAGTGCTTCTGGTGTGCCCGGCACTCTGCCATGAAGTTGCTATTCCCACATCTCATTGGTGAGTGAGTGCACCCAGGATAAGACCGAGATGAGGCTGGGGGGGATATGCAGATGGGGTAACTGGTGGGTGGCACTTTGGATCACTTAAGAGAGAAACCAAAGATATAGCATTCAGATTACTTGAATTTCCTCAGCATATTTATTATTTAACTTAAACATTTACTATTATGAAGAGATTTAGTGCATTTCTTGAAAAAAGTAGTGAATAAGCCGTTAGCATTATATCCTACCTCCTTATAGAGTAACTGTCTCCCATCTAAGCTCAGTGTTAATAATTTTGAAATATTTTTATCTGAAGAATAGCTATACAGGTTTGGAGAACTCTGAGAAAGGTCTTCATGTTAAAGTATCCAGAATATTATAATTATGCTGTAAGTATAGTAGGATATTATTTTTTTATTTTCAATGGCAATTTATACAACTTTCCAATCCCAGAAACTGAAAAAAACCCAAAACCAAAAACAAACAAACAAACAGAAAACTTTTGTGAAAAATAAAGACACTTCTCCAACGAACATTTACAGAATTTGCATGAATGTATCATAGCCACAATCTTTTTTCTTTCCCATCTGCATCTTGGGGTTCTCGTGTCCCATTGTCTGGCCCTTAGGGTCTTCTTTTCACCAAACTGTAAAGGACCCAGATACATTTACTTAAAATTCATATTTGAAATTTAACAGTAAAAAGGTCACCATTAAAGAAAACTTAAATTTTATGTCTTGAAATAATCTGGAAAGCATTTTTCAAAATACTGATACCTGAAATCAGCACAAATCACTTAAATTATATTTTTTTCAAGAAGAGGTCAATATTTTTAATGCTTTTGTAGGTAATTATAATTCGCAGCCAGGGATGAAAAGTTTGAAGTGAAAATTTGGGGTGTGAAGGCAAACATTAAGGAATTGGCAGATCTAGAAATTTTTAGTTTTTAAAATTTCATTTCAATAGATTTGTCTTTTATAATTTCTTGTTGAATAACACATTAATTTAGCTTTCAATTATTTAAGGTAAGAAAATCTATGACACACATGAAAGTAACATGGCAGAGAAATCCATTGGCTTAAAATAAGGAGTAAGAATAGAAATATGTGGATAATTTTTTTTGTTTTTTTGCAGCAAAAGGAGAGATGGGTGAGGGGGCATAATTTTCTTTTATGGAAGTTTTCTGTTTAGATTGTGACTTTTATTTTCATTTTTTACCTCACTTGATACAGTTTTCCTTTTTTGATAGTCAGGTTCAGATGATTTTAATGATTAATAAATGCAGGCAGAACCAGACTATATTATTATTAGCACATTCTTACATAAATCCTACAGTCCTTTAGAAGAATTTCAAATCTCAGATATCTAAGTTCCCTCTGTGCAGGTGCAAATATATTTCTTTGCATAGGTTGCAATTTTGTTACATAGCTCACATCTGGCCTGCTATATCATAACTACTGATTTAAAATTCTAACAACATTGGGCAGATTCAGTTTTATTAACACATGAGTTCAATTATTAGTGATTTATCTTTTGAAATATTAGTACATCAGGCCTGCCTAGAAATTATTTCAATAAATGTGCACCAATTAGTTTTTCAGTATTTGTAGAAGCACATAATAATGATGTGAACAAATCTTACAATGACAAAAATAATTATCATAGTAGACTTCACAAATATGAGCTTCCTAACATATTTGTGTCACCTTATATAAAACTAATTTCTTAAATATATAATAGAATTTGTACTCCAATACAGTTCTCTTTTGTAGATCAGGAATGTATTCAGGAATATTCAAAGGATAAGCTACTATATTTATCAAGTGAAAGAGATCTTAGTACACTATGTGACATTCATTATATGCATATATAGATTAATATATGAAATTAGAATGTATTTTTGTGAACCTTAACACTATTAATATGAAAATATTCAATCTTAAAATGATACACTATCTACAGCATTATAAATAGACCTATTGAATCACTATTCTCTCCCTATTTGTTATAGTATTTGAATGCAAATAGTTATATCTAAAAAAACTGTATCATAAAAATAATCAGTGTGTTACTTATTTTCTTGTTGCTGTGACACAATACCAAAACCCCACAACTTAAAGAAGAGGGATTTTATTTTAGCTCAGTTTCAGAGGGTTCAGTCCATTCATGCGCGGCTTGCAGTGTGGTAGAGATGGTGGAAGGTCCAGCCAGAGAAACACTGTCCATGGTGCTGGCCAGTAAACAGAGCAAGAGAAGGGCGGAGCTAGTGAAAAAGGTGTATTAAGTTTCTTCCATTTTGAGACCATCATGCTTAGTGAAGTGAGTCAGAAGCAGAAGGTGAAACATCGAATGGTCACTCTGATGTGAGAAACCCAGATCACAACTATCTCTTATGCATATCAATAAAATGGGGGAAAAATTGTATCCTTCCTTGGTAGGTCTCCGTGACTCACCCCTCCAGGTTACTCGTCAGGGATGCCCCCCTCCAATTCATGCCTCAGTGGTCTGCTTCTTTCAACTTGGCCCGACTTCTTAATAACAGCATGAAGTTATCAGTCGGACAACTGCTACAATTAACACCCTTCATCCAATCACCTTCCAAAAGTAGGAGTCGTTTCAGAGATATTCCAGATCCAAATCATAATAATTAAAATTTGATGGGGGTGTAACTCTTGACAGAGGGCTCTTCTAACATTCAGAAGACCTCATATTTGGGCCCCAGCATCCCAAGCAATGAAGACTGAAAGCAACTCACTCCCCTCCCCCCCAAACAAAAAAAGAGAAAAAAAAGAAAGCAAAAAACAACTTTACTAGAAAGAGCTAGCTAAAGACAACTTAGGTTTTCATAATAGATTTAAATAAGGCATTAATTCAGCATCTATAATTTGTCTTTCCTTTTCCATTTACCTTAGAGGCAGTGAATGTATAAGCTGACTCGACAAAGGTCTTTTCCGGAATGCCCTCAAAGTCCAGAAGCAAAGATGTTAAGTAATAGACCCCAGTGATCTCTGGCTTAAACTCTGCACCTTCCCTGCTGCTTAATTCTGCTTTATACAACATATATCACAGAAACTGCAGGGAATTAGGTGGATGGGAAAGTATGACATTGAAGATTAATTTTGAATCAGGCACATTCACTCTGAATTCACATCCACCTTCTAAAAGGAGGTTAAGCAAACTTAAACAAATGCATTCCCTTAGAAAGGCTAGACAAGAATATTGATTTCCATAATCCAGGTGAAAGAAAATAATAGATTAGTCCATGAAAGTCCGGGGTAAAGCTAATAGTGTGAATGCAATTCCTTTACAACTACTGGAGATAGGTCACAAATCTGAGTCTTCGGTTTCTTTGCAGCCAAAGCTAAGGGAGAAATATGGACAGCTAAAATTTTATATTTTCCACATACAGCTTTTTCTGGCACAGAGCCTTGAAAGAAATTTCTCCCACGGGTCCTTGGATAAAGAGGTCACACTGTATGATGTACTGCTTTCAGACACAGTATTCTAGAAAGTATAACAGAGGGTTTCCTATGTCTGTTTCTCAAAGCATCATTCATTCAGTCTGAGGGCTCAAGGCCAAAGCTGAAGTCAACAAGACAACTCGGAAGGGACAAAAATATAGCCATCAAAAATGTAGCTCTCTGAATATTTGGTTTGATTGAGAGACATAGTGTACACACATGTGTATAAGTTAAATCTTGAAAGGACTTCATAAATATATTTAGTCATCTAGTTCTTAGTGAGAATATGGCAATGAATATTTTGAGGCTATAGTTTGTTCCATTAATCTGTAATCAAGATATTCTTTATTGTTTATTAAAATGGAATAATGAGCTTTAGACAACTAAGCACAAGGTAACATAAGCTGCTTATTCCAAAAATTGAACAGTTGGAACTAAGATTTATACCAGGACTGATGCATCACATTGCCTTAAGTACCTGCAGAATAAACTAACTTTCTCTCAAGAGAAGTGGCATGGTGAAGACCATTTCCCCCCTGAAAATGTTCCACCATAAACTATGGCTGCGGCTGTTATTTGAGTCCTTTTACTTGGCCATTAAAGCCAATCGCCATCATTGGTCATCAAAAAATCTGAAAAACTGCACCGCTAAAATGTTGATTTTAGAAAATTGTGATTTTGCAGGTGAACCCACTACTATTAGGAAACCATAACCATAACTCAGAAGAAAGCTGTTAACATTGTATGGACTTGTTGGGTTATTTCTTTTTGATTAAAACTGATTTGATAAAGTAGCACCACTCTCATGCCTGACACTCAGTGCAGTTGAGAATTATTGAGGCTGTGTTTATCCTCTCGCAGTGCACTTGAACTCTTACTATTCTCTCCAGTTTTATTCCTATCCTTCTGTTCTTCCTTATCTTTTTTTTTTTCTTTCACTGGGAGGAACCGTCTGTAATTTATTTGTTTTTTAAGAGAGATCCTAGGAAACAGTAGCTTTACTTGCCTTTGATTCTGTCTTTATGTGCTTTTCCAACAAGTAGTTAAGGCTGAAACCTAAAAGCAATGGCTTTAACGGTCCCCTGATCATGCTGAGCACACCAGTCATTAGGTAGATGTGTTACCGGGAACACAAATTTCTTAACTGTTGTGGATTGCATTTTCCTTATCTGTAAAGTGGAGTTGTCATTCCTCTCAATGTCACAAGATTGCTTTGATAGTAAACACAGATAAACTGCTAAAGGCCTATAAATGTACAATGCTTCTAAGCCAGTTAAGACACTGTATCTCTATTTCCTTATTAGTCATGTGTAATTTTTTTAAGACAAAAAGTAAGCTCTCAACTTATGTCCTTCCTCAAGTCCAGTATTTCCAGGTGAATATTGCAATTAAACTGACTACTATTTTTTAAATTGTATAATTTAATTACAGGTCTATCGATAGACTATGTGGAAAACAAGCTGTATTGGATCAGCTCAGGAAACGGAACCATAAATAGATGCAACCTGGATGGTGGTAATTTAGAAGTAATAGAATCGATGAAAGAAGAATTAACAAAAGCTACCGCCTTAACTATCATGGGTAAGTGAAATGGTTCTATAGCTAGGCTGTTTCTTATTGATTGGAGGTTGATTAATTATGACTGGCTGAAAGCTTAGGAAAGGTACTACTCCATTAACACCAAAACCACATTCAAATTACACATCTCTATGAGATTTCTTTTTCCTTTTCCTTTTTGAAGTTTAGAAAACAGACTGATACGATTATATCCAGGCCGAGGACTTAGTACTGTTAGCTGTGCCAGCCCCCCTGTTCCTGGTTCTTGGCTTCCTGTGACAGGTGCTATCTTGCAGTTATATTCTGTGCCCTGCTGCAGTGATCTAAAGGAACTTGTACCTTTGTCACAATAAACAATCTTATTTTTTGTTTATAAAGGATAACTTGAAGCATATAGCTAATTAAAGAGAGAAAAGAACAGGAACCTTATGACCAAAGAATTAAATCATTAATCTCGACCCATAATCCTTCCCCATATTTAGAATTTAGAAGAGTTATACTGATTCAGGTTTCTTGGCCATTCCTTTTGTTAAGTCTTCTTGTAAAATGAAAGTTAGCGGGTAGGTCGGATGGCTAGAAAGCTAAATTGGAGTGTGGCTTTGCAGAAAACAAATCATCACATAGGCTTTGACAATAGAAACTATTTTTTGAAAAGTAGAATTTATTCCCCAAATTATTCTTTTAATTAGTGTGTGCTTGAGATACATAGTTACATTAAGCTTGGGCAGTTGGTGCTTGTACATATCGTATTTTGATGTTTTTACTTCTCTTACCTCCTCCAACCCGCTTACACCTTCCCATCCTCTTTCCCTCTTTATAAAATATATCTTTCTATTTTCATTCCTTGATCTTTTCTTTTGCTTTCTTTCTGTCTTTTTTTATATCGTTTTTTTTTTTTAAATTTTGTCTGTGTGTGTGTTAGAAAAATCATTCCCACCTCTGTGTCTGGTTCATTTTGCTTAGCATGACGGTCTCAAGACATATCATATTGCTAAAACTGATTCAAATTTCTCTCTCAATGTGGTAAAGTAAAAGTCCATTGTGTATGCATACCGCATCTTTATCCATTCACCTGTTGATGGATGTGTCGGCTGCTTTCAAGATTTAGCTATCATGAGCTTTGCTGTATAAATATGAATATACACGTATCACTGTTGAATGATATCTTTACTTTTTTGGAAAGAGACCCAGGAAAGGTAAAATTGGATCAGATGGGATACTTATTTCACTGGCTTGAGGATTTCCATACTGATTTCCATAATGGTTGTACCCCGGTTTACAATCCTACCAACAATGTAGAAGGGTTCTTTTCTCTCCACAGTCTGGCCAGTATTTGTTGCGTTTTTGTGTTCTTAATAAAAGCCATTCTTGTTAGAGAAAGGTGGAACCTCAATTTTGTTTTGATTTGCATTTTTCTTGTGGCTAAAAGTGCTCAACATTTTTTATATACCTATTTAACTATATAATGGTACTTTGTACTTTTGGGGACTGTCTACTCATGAAATATAATTTTTTTCTCATTTTATTGATATGTATACGTGCAAAATTTAAGGTTTACAATGGAGTTGAGCCTTTTATGCACATGTATCTTGTCAAGGTGACTAGGGCTTTCCCACTCTCCTTTCGTCCCTCCCCCTCCATCCCCCTCCCTCCCTCCTCCCCTACCCAATCCCCATTTTACTTTGTTTTTCGTTTTAAGTTCCATAGGAGTTGTGCTCCGGGACTCTCATACCAGAGAGACCATTCGATGTTTCTCCTTATGCTTCTGACACACTTCACTAAGCGTGAGGTTCTCAAGTTTCTTCCATTTGCCTGTAAAAGCCTCCACATTGTTGGACTTTATTGATGCATAGTGTTCCAATGTGTATAAATACCAGTTTGTGTATCCACTGGTCTGTTGATGAGTATTTTGGCGACTTCCATATTTTAGAAGAAATGCAAAAGGCCAATAGATACATGAAAAGATGTTCAACATCTCTCTAGCCATAAAAGAAATGCAAATCAAAACAATGCTAAGATGCCATCTCATCCCAGTGAGAATGGCCTATATTAACAAGTCAAGTAGTAATCAGTGCTGGCGTGGCTGAGGCTGCTGGGAGAAAGGAACCCACCTCTACTGCTAGTGGGAATGTAAATTTGTACAACTCCTTTGGAAAGCAGTATGGAGAGCTCTCAAAAGACTAGAAATAAATGTCCCCTTCAATCCAG
>PVKB01002773.1:0-17500 GCA_004027205.1 Ctenodactylus gundi | reverse complement strand
TGATGTTGACTTATGGAGAGAAGGAGAAGGAGTTAAGGCAGCCAACACCCAGCTGTGCCATCACAGGGGATTTTGGTGGGAAAAAGTTAATGTGAAGAACGGATACTGTTTATAGAGAAAAAGGACTGCCTCTTACTGAGACAGGGTATATTATTTCTCTCAGTTTTTGTGATTTTCTTTTAACAGAGTTTGTATTCTATATGAAATTATGGAGATAAAATTGTCCTAATATACTGTCTTATTTGAGTTTCTTTTTCCATTGAAATTCTGCTTTATTATTCAAAGGTGGTAATTTGAACAATATTGAGTATAGAGAAGGCAGCAATGACTTAAATCATACAAGTCAAAAATTATACAATAATCAAAATTAAATGAATCTCAGACTTCAGTACATTGATTCATGAATTTCAAAATTGTATTATGTATGCAATTTTAGCTTTTTTCTTGCCTAATTATATATATATATATATATATATATATATATATGTATGTATGTATTTTTATTCATGCATGAGTATTTGAGTTTTTATTTGATTTAAATTATTTGTTTGTTTCTTTGTTTATTTACTTAGTGGCAGGATCTCACGCTATAGTCCAGGCCATTCCTGAATTTACAGCATAGTATGTGCTGGCCTCAAATTCATGGCAATCCTGCCTCAGCCTTCTGAGTGCTAAGATCACAGGCATGCACCACCACACCCTGCTTATGTATTGCTGGGATATTAAACACAGGATCTTGTGCTTGCTAGGCAAGTGCCTTAATTGTTGTGCTATTCCTGCAACTCCTGAGATAAATTCTTGGAACAAGAAATATTTGCAAGATATCATGCTCCACTCTTCCCAGATGGTCTGCACAAGGTGCCTCTTATTTTTTTATTCATAAACAAATGTCTATTATTACTTCCTATATAATTGCCCACTAATATATGTGGTGGCGAGAACACTGTCTTTGTCAAGTTGCACAACATCAAGAGAGGATAGAGAAAAGACGAAAAGTAAAATATGTAGTGTGTTAGTTGGATATTAGGAAGATAAGAGAGCGCGAGATAAGGAAGCATCTGTCAGGGTTCAAACTTCGGTTGGATTTGCCACGGCACGGCTCACGCGATAACGCGTTCTGAAGCTGCTGTGAAGAGGTAAGGAGTGAAGGTCAGAGGAGGAAGCTCGCATACCCTAGCAGGGCCTGAATCAGTTACTTATTTTACAGTTTTTTTCATTAAGAAGTGCTTTGCCTTCAAAAATTCGGGTTACTAGTGTTTAGGGAAGCAAAATGGAATTCAGAAAAGGACAACATGGTAATTTATTTGTGTTCTGTACATTTAGAGTGGGACAGGAACATCTACTGTGAGTATTAAGGAAAATCAAAGAAGTCCACATGTCCACATAGAAAATTATTGGCATTCGTGCATTTAATTGTCAGCATACTGTTTAGCTGCATGTGATCTTGGCTTGGTCCATTACGATGTAACCTGTAGTGACTTGTCAAGGTGTGGTAGGTGGGGAATTTGAATGCCAGATAATGCTGAAAGTATGAGCTTGAACTGAAGAGCCATCTCATGGGACTACCTCATGAGCTGCTTATCCATGGCTCCCTCTTACTCTGTAATGTCCCGTTACTGTCATTAATTCAAATCATGTAATCATCTATCTAGTTTTGTTGGTCTTACAAAGTGTTGCATAATCTATAATCTATGAAAAATATACTTACCTTGGTAATTAAAGATAAGGATTACATGTATTCACACACACACACACACACACACACACACACACACACACACACACACACATTTTGTCCTTTGAGTTCAGGTTCAGGGGAGGGCCTTCTGGGTGGTAGGCTACTGACTTTTCTATCTTCTGTAGGTAGGATGCTTGAGTGGGAGACTGAGGGGGGGAAGCGGAAGAGAGAGACAGAGAGAGAGAGAGACAGAGAGAGAGAGAGAGAGAGAGAGAGAGAGAGAGAGAGAGACAGAGAGACAGAGAGACAGAGAGACAGAGAGACAGAGAGAGACAGATAGATACTGATTTCCTGGAGTCCCTTTAGTCAGGAAACTGTTTTTAACCATTAGGCCTCTGTTCCTACAGTCTAGTCATCTCCCAAATTCTTTGCCTCTTATTGTCATCCTTCTAGGGATTAGGATGCCAAAGCAATCATTCAACATTCAGATATTATAAACACGAATGAAATAATATGTTTGTGTATATATATATATATATATATATATATATATATATATATGCGTGTATCCTAATTTATGCATTATGCATATTTCAATATCTTTTTATCTCTATATAGCTACCTATATATAAATTTTAGAAAATTAGTCTTCATCACACAAATAATAAACTTTTAAGATTAGTGCCACTGTTAGAATAGCATCTTTACCAGTAAAGGAACTGCACTTTAGATAGTTGAGATTTGCACTAATTCCCCAATTGGGCATGTTTCAAGACAGTCACTAAACATAAATTTCTATCGCATAAAAATATGAATCTTCCCAATATGTAATCTAGAGTTCTAACCTTGCATAATTTTATGAAAAAAGATGTGTTGATCAAAGGTACAAAAAAGCTCAATATCTTTAAGAAACTATTACATAGATTGAAGCCGTGCAGAAGAGACATTGAAATTACAAGTGAAAATTAATTTCGCTTTTCAAACTATACACATCAGAGTTCATCTTAACCAATTTTGTAATTTAAGCAAAATTTCATTATCTTGACTTTTGATTGAGAATTTGGTATTAGTGATTGCAAGAGAAAATTGTTCATTTGTTTTTAATAGGTTCAAGCTTTCTATAAATATCTGACAGCATCCATATAATCTTAGAATCAACTGCAATTTGCTGATAACTTTTGTATAAAACAAAAAATAACAGATAATAAAAAAGTCTAAACAACTTCCATTAATATTCATGCTCTTTCAACCATTTTTTTTCTAATATCAATCTCAATTTAAATGCATTAGTACTCTATTACAAGTAGCCATTTGCCAAAAGTAGGCTTAGTAAGTTAATATTAAAGAGGCATATACTTTAAACTACTATTGAGATAAATAGTGAAGAAAAAAGCCATGATCTATGTGTGTTTTCAGTCTCTTGACAGAAAGGCTGTCAGCCTTGTATTGAGGAAAAAGTTAGTTTGTATTGATTTGATTATGCACGCAATTAGTTTTTAAATTCACAGTTAATGAAATTAGCTTATAATTTGTCCTTTATAATTTTTTTTAAATGTAGCCCTTAAGAACATTTATTCATACATCATTTGGGCTTGCCTCACAAGATTGAAGTCTTTATGTGATCTTCTATGGAGGCTAATAATAGCACGTGATTAATTTACTTCTGGGGGAAAATCAAGGCCATCAGATCAAAATATTTCTAAACATCCATATCAGAGAATGTCATATTCATTCCCTTGAGAATGAATACAATGTTGCTATTGTTGGGGATTTTTTCAAAAGCTCCCACTA
Source organism: Ctenodactylus gundi (assembly GCA_004027205.1). Taxonomy (NCBI): domain Eukaryota; kingdom Metazoa; phylum Chordata; class Mammalia; order Rodentia; family Ctenodactylidae; genus Ctenodactylus; species Ctenodactylus gundi. Next base: position 14,031 of record PVKB01002773.1, on the reverse strand, counting down.
CACTTTCTATGACAAAACATTTACGGTTGTCTAACATCTTTGCTAATTAAAAAGGAAACTCTGAGTATACCATTAATGGTGAAAAATTAATTTTTATCTAGAGTAATACAAGGTTTCAGTTGATTTTTCAAAAGAATGTTTATCAAAATTCATATATTTATTATTTTCAGCAAAACTTTATTTGCTATAATAATTTCTGATCTTATTAAAATAAAGCATGACTAGTGTTCAGTTTATACACTTTTATGCATTTCGTCAGATAAATAAGATACTCTATAAATAATGATAGGAAAAATTAAAATATGCATATAACAAACAGCCTAGTAAAATTGGCATACAAAAGTCATCAAATGCCTTTTTTCTACTTTATTTCCTAAGATGAATTATTATGGTAAGTTGTCATGGCCTCTGTGGAGCAGTATAAATGATGCAAACTGTGGGCTCAGGTCTGAGGCATTTAATCTTGTCAAAGTCCTTCGATGGAGCTCTTGCAGGCTCACGCTCAGCTAGTCTGAAATGACTCTGGATACTGTTCCAGCAGGCTGGAATGTCTGGTAACTTGGAAGTCCTTTAGTTCAACTGTTCACCTTAGGACATCATTTCCTGTGTTTTATTAGTTGCAAATTCATGTGGCATGTTGTCAAGGGCAGGTTATTTCTTTACCAAAGCTTGATACATTTTCTCCTCTCTCTACATATGAAAAGAGGCTGAAACTTAATTTCAAATAAGGTGTTGATTTTATGAGACCTCAGTCTCTTCTCCCTTTTTTTCCCCTTCTTCTTTTCAATTCTTCTTTCTACTTGTTAATTTTTTTTCCCTCGGGCAGTGCATTTATTTTCTTCATGAGATAAAACTATTTAAAACTATTTATATCTATGTTTATTTACCTATATCTTGATACCTAAGTATAAATATATTTTCACTGAGGATTGATTTTTATTTATTTATTTTTATTTTTTTAGACAGGGTTTCCTGGAGTTCAGGCTGGTCCTGAACTCATGATATAGCCCAGATTGGGCTTGAACTCCTAGCAATCTTCCTGCTCATCTTCCTTAGTGCTAGGATTATAGGATTATAGGCATGTGTCACCACTCTAGATTTATGTGGTGCTGGGAAATTGACTTTAGGGCCTTGCTATTGCTAAGCAAGAGCTCTAACCACTATGCAATTCCTCCAGCCCTGGGATTGAATTTAGGTCCTAGCTACATCTCAGAGGTTTTTTGTTTGTTTGTTTGTTTTTGTTTGTTTGTTTTTGTTTTTGACTACTTCACTAATATACTCATGTTGGGCTGAAACCTATGTTTTGCTACCACAACTTACCAAAGTGCTAGGATTACAAGTATGCACTCCCCTGCCTAACTTTATGTTCTTACTTTCTGTAAGTAGTTTAACTAATTCACATTCAAAAATGTTCCTTACATTCATGAGTTGTAAACTATGACCAACAATGACCTGGGTAATCTTGTAGAAGTTATCTAACATAATGCAATCAATCTAAATGTGTTTGTTGATAGTGCCATCTTAAGAGGTGAAGTTAATATTATTGGCTGCTGAATTAGATTGAGTTTAGAAGCTTTAATATTTAAAACGTTTGAAAGCCACTACCTTGCTTTGGCTTATCTCGTCAGTGGGAAAACATTGACTACACTTGGTCAGGGATTAATAATGCAAGATTGAAGACAGACGTAGCATAATGTCTTGACATTCTCAAGGTTGACAGGATAGACAAGACACACATTAAGGCTGAAGCACGTGAATCATCACCTAAAAATGAAGTGAGATCGGCCTCCACGTAGAGGCTGAGAATAAAGTTGCATCTACATGGCTAGAAAACAACTCCAGAGGAAAGCAGTGGTATTGTGATGTTCCTGTGCTAGAAAATCCAAGAAGCAGGAGGTGGAGCGTGAGGGGAGAAGCTTGAGTCCTTTAAGCCTACTCCTCCAAAGCTTTTGTGTGTGTATTGAATCTTCTTTATCCCCTCTTGCAAAACGGTGATGAGCTGAAGATGGTACCCTAGAACACAATGTGAAGGAGCTTGAATTTTGACTTTGGCCTGTGATAAAAATGAGAAACAATAACTAAGAATTTTTTATTTAAAATTTGATATGAAGGGGCTCTGTGGGCAACTATAGTTGAAGTAACAAATGCTTTTACTCACATAAAAAATCACTGACAATGAAATTACTGAAAACCCAGACTTCTACAGGTGGAAATTCTAAGCTCACAGGTAGAACTTTGATGGTTTAATTTTTTTTGAATTGGATAATGATTTTGGTAACATTGTAAGTAATATGCAGAATGATTTTATTCCTGAAAATTTTTATTTTTTTAATATTTTGGAGAAAGTGTGTGTTTACATTAAAAGTAGAATTAAATTCTGGTTTCAGATAATTATAAGCAGTCTAGTGCTATGCAAGCCTACATATCTAGTGACACATACAATAATCATTGCATTATAAAATGCCTACATCTTTGACCCCTTAAGGTTAATAATCTCCATTGGTTGATTTTATATCTTTTTTAATGTTTTTTTTTTTGTGTGACAGGCTGTCACTGTATATTCTAGGCTAGTTTTCAGCTGACCATGTAGCTCAGACTGGCCTCTAACTCAGGGCATTCTCTTGCCTCTGCTTCATGATTGCTAAGATTAGAGCCATGTGCCACCCTGCTCCACTATGTGGTGCTGGGATTGCACCCAGGACCTTGTGTATGCTAGGTAGATGCTTTAATCATTGAGTTATAACACAAGTCCCTGGTGATTTTGACAGCCAAAATTTCCATGTAAGTTTCCCTGATTCCTGCAAGGGAAAACCGTTGGATCATTTACAAAATTGCTTGTCAAGTTACAAAAAGTTGTCTTTTTGTAATAACTCGTTAATTTCTCCATTTTCTCAGTTACTCTGCGTTAAGAGAAAATGATAAAGGAATCATTCTTTTTATTCCCTTTGATTCTTCAATTTTATCCAGATTTTCACATATTTTTCTTCCTTTCCTCAACAGTTTTTTGTTTGGCTCATTGCTGACATATGATATAAAACCATTTCTCTGTTTATACAGTTGCTGTTTTGTGGGCTTGCTACTTCTCCTTTTGCACTCTGCACAGGTATTCAATGACTCTTGTCTGAGCTACTGCAGTTGTCGCTAAATTTGTTCTCACTCTCTATTTCAAGTATTAAAAGATTCAAGATCTGCTGTTAGAATCTGCTGTGGTACCGTGAACCTAGCCATCGTCAGAGGTTGAAATTCACAGAGACAGCTTCCTCTGAAGTCTTCATTTTATCTCAGTTAATTCATCAAATCTTGTTCATCACAGCACTGTTAATTTCAGTGTTTATGTAGAGAAATTCAGGGTCAGTAACATTTGCTAAAACACAGTACTGTGAAACTCAGGCTCCAAGATCTTGGTTCAAGTGTTATCTCCACCAAACAAACAACCTTCTCTGTCTTGATTCCCTGTCTCTAATCCTCCCTGATGCTTCCTTCAGTGGAGTGCTGTGCATTCAGTCTGGCTCTTTTCCTTATATCATGCCCAACTTATTTCTCTTTATCTTGTGGTTCCTGGTTGGAAACACTAGGAAGGCTTTCCATGTTTATTAGTTACACCAATGGATTTAATAATATCCATCTTCAAGATGTATCTCAATTTACAAAACCCACCTCAGTTTTACCTCGTTACATAATTAGGTATATTTTCCTTCTTTGAACTTATCTGTGTTTTCCTAAATTAATGACTGTGTGTGTGGGAATCAATCCAAGGCCTCGCACATGCTGGGCAAACACATTTCCACTGACCTGTGTGTTCCCAGGGTCCTCAGCACTGAAATATTTTTTCTCTTATAATAATGATATAGAAGCATGACTCATTCACCTATAATTTGGGAATACATTTTTTTCACATGTGCATCATTCAGGATATACAGATGGTATTTAAATGGTTTTGTAGTTTATATGTAGTTTTATGTAGTTTATGCAGGTTTTCAATAGCTAATAGGAGAACATTTGGATAACTCAAACAATGGCCATTTAAACTTAAAAATCTGCTATTGTGATCAAACATGTTTATAGTGAAAGCCGATGTTTATTTAGAATGACCAGACATAAATACACTGTAGAATTAAGCTATCTAATACGATCACTATTGCAAAGAAGTGTTTTTTTTAAAATTCAAGTATTATAAATGATTGGGAAAATTAATAGCAAGCAAATGTGTAAATTGTCCTTAATCACGCCTGGCACATTTTATATATTCATATGTTCACAGAAATGCAGTAAGCAACAGAATTTATTGGCTCTATTAAACCATCAGGATAAAAACACAAAAATAGGTGTGAGAAAGTTCAAAAACAAAACAAAAACTTTGGTGATCAGAGCATTTTAGTTTTGTAAAGGTAGTCTCACACTAAGATTGACATTAGGCTTTGTAATAGTAATAATGATAGTCTACATTACAAAAATCATTGCAGTGTTTAATTCACATGCCTTGACTTTTGTAATTTGCACAGTGTTTTCTGAGAGAGGTACTGTTAGCACTGCTTACTCTCAAAGTCACAGCTGAAGCTCACCTAGGTTAAATTAAGTGCCCAGTTAAGTGCCCAGAGTTATATAGTTAATAAATAAGATAGCAGACTTTCTAATTTTGATGAACTTACTTTGAATCTTTTATTTCTTCTGAGGATTTCTTCTATAGGTATACTAAAACTAACCAACATATACATTGAAATTTATAAAATAATATACTTTTCAATGATACTTGTACAAGCAGATTATAGCAAAATAAAAACCCTACAAGTTCACTATAAAGGAATAAACAAATGAATCATGGATTGTGTGTGTGTGTGTGTGTGTGTGTGTGTGTGTGTGTGTGTGTTTATTGAAATATTATACACTTATTGAAAATGAAGTATGAACTCATGTGTTAGTTTGGTTAGCCATAGCAAAATATCACGGGATATACTCCTTAAACATCAAAAATGTGTTTTCTCGCAATTCTGGAGATAGAGGGAGTTCAGCAACTCCATGCAGGGTGATTTTGTTCCCGGTGCAATCTCTTTTCTTAGTTTTTTACCTCTGCTGTGCCCTGTCAGAGAAAGAAGAAAAACAAGATGTCCTGTGGTTCTTCTGATCTCATCACGAGCCTCTTACCATCATGACCTTATATAAAGTTAATCACCTTCCGAAGTCCCCATTAGTAAAAAGCAGCCGAGGCAGGGGCAGACAGGACTCAGTTCAGTCCATGAAGATACTAATCTTCATATTAGGTTTTTTTCTACAAAACATATCTTTAAGGTCAATTATCTAGATCTAAAAAGTCTGCAGAGACTACTTCATTTTTTTTTATTTCATATGCATGCATTACTTTAATAGTGTTTTTAACCACTATGTCACATTATTTATCTTACTATTGTTTATAGAGCATCAGTTCTATTCTGAGGAATTTATGCTAGTGCTAATACACACAGTGATATGCAGTGGAGATAATGTAACTACAGTATCATAACTACAAACAAGGTTGATTACCTAAGGTCAAAGCCTAGTCTGTAACATGATTCTTACTCAAAAGTCACGCCCCCCCCCCCCCCGACTACATCAGTGACTTTCAACTACAGTAAGTTTTATTCTCCAGCCAATATTTGGAAATGTTTCAGAACTTCTTGTGTTATAACAACTGTCAGATTAAGAAGTTACTGCTATCATCTAGTGGGCAGAGTACAAGATACTGTAAACATCCTCCAAGGCTCAGAGCAGCACCCTTACAACAAATAACTCTGTTAAATAACCCTGACGATGAGAAATGTATGTTACTCAGGAAAGACTGCCCTAGTCACCATATGCCCGTTGCATCTGGGAAGCCTACTCTTGGCACCAGATGTTCTCCATCACAGGATTTGTTAAAATAGAAACATTAAAATATAAAACAAACACCTGGAGTTTATGAAACGAATGCTGTGGCATTTTTTTTTCCTGGACAGTACGTAGTAGAGAACAAAAGAGAGAAGATAGTTGACTTATGTTCACTTCCTTTCTTTTAAATATTATTTGCTGAGAAGAGGTTTTTCTTCTCTAGTGTTTATACTTAAATACTGTCCTTATTGCCAATATTTTTATTTGCTTCAATCCTGATTTGGTTTTTGATGCAGCGACTTATCAAGTGAGTGTTACGTGTGTGATGTTCTTTAGATGATGGCCACCCAGCGCAGCATCAGGCAAATAATGATTCTCTTTCTTTATAGAGCTGATTTTCCCAGTCAGGGAAACTGTATGTATAATGCACAAGTGAAATTAAGGTCATCAGATGAGGCAAGGTACCCTGGAGAAAATTCAACTAGGTGTATTAATAAAGGATGCAGAGTTGAATTAGGCTGAAAGAGACAGAAAGTTACAATTTAAAGTAGAAAGGTCCTGGCAGGTCTCAGAGAAGTGGCAATCGAGCAAACATCTGAAGGAGCTAGAGAGTGGACCAGTCAGGTATCTGGGGAAGATAACATGCGGAAGAGAGTCAAGAGATGCTAACTTTGGCTGGGTGTGTAGCTCTGTGGTGGAGTTCGTACCTAGCATATTGCAGTCCCTGGCTCTAATCTTTTGTATAAGGGAAAAGAAATGAAATGCGCCTTGACTGCTTACTGAACTTGTTAACGCCATGGTTTTAAAAGTAATCTAAATGTGCAACTGTGTGTATGTGCACTAGTGTGTATGCATGTATGTCTGTCTGTATGTGTGTGTGTGTGTGTGTGTAAATTGCTGAGGCACACACTTTAACTTTCCTTCTCTGTGGAACTTTGAAAAATACCTGTTGTTTATGTAATTTCATTGCTGTAATTTATCTACTGAAATAGAATATGTAGTTAACTTATACGTGTGTTAACAATGGGCTAAAAGTAATATTCTATAATAACTTTAATTGACAGTAGCTTTCTTGTGTATGGAACTCTTACAGGCGATAAAATTAATTCTACTCCATTTGTTTTACTTCATTTTCAATTTTTTACACCAAGTGTTTCTATTAATCATTTTGCATTTCAATAGGAAAGGAGACATTTTTAGTAAATATGATTATGTCAATCTTTTATACTTGATGATTATAGAAACAATAAAACAAAAAGTTGGGAAAGTGAAGAAAACAATTATGATTGCTTAGAATAATCTAAATCTTGAAGAACTCCTAGTTTGTTTTTTTTAAATTTTATATCATCTAGAACACAAAGGTTGAATGATTTATGCTTATGTAGTAGAGCTTTGCTAGTTAAAATAATGAAGATTAGTGAAAATCTTGTTATTAATTAAAAATTGACTTTTTAGGAAGAAAGTTATCTGTATGCATCAATTTTCTGAAGTTGTGAGTTGAAATAGTACGTAAGTGAAAGCATCCAGACAGCATGGAATGTGGGGCTTGAGGATAAATCTTTTAATTAAGGCTTTAAAACAATTTAGGAAAATAATTCCAGTTGCCTATCTCAAAGACTGAAAAACTACTAATTTTCTTTTATATGTGATTGTCCATTTATACAATTACAGCAGGTTTGTATATAATTATCATGTTTATATCTGCCTGAGTTATGTAAGCACATTGTACTTAGAAAATAAAAAAATAGTGGAAAGCTTATCAGGTATCGTCATTGAATAAGTTTCCCATTTACTTAAAAACAGTGTTTACTGCACTTTTCAGCCAAGAAACTCAATGTTTTAATCGTTGTATTTGTGTTACACTCTCCATCTCTGACCTGATGTTTGCAATCTAGTGTATTCTAAATGCACCATAATCACACCATAGGAAGAGTCTGCTTTTAAATCATACTTTTTCAAAAGAGATGCTACTTTGTAGCACACTGAGCAATGTCACTTAGCTCAAGGAACTTTGAATATTATCCACCTAAATTGTCTAACCCGTCAGTCTTCTAATTGCCATAACACTATTCATTAAAGGAACAGTAATATGTGAAGTGTATCCAGGCAATTTGCCCAGCACTAAGTATAGTACTTCTCTAACTACTCAAACCAGCATTAATGAAAAGTAATAGCCCATCAAAATTTACATTAAAAGTACTGTGAGAAACCTCAAAGGACCGTATGTGATACTTTCCCAGCAATTTTTGTCACCTTAAAATGCTGTGTTCTAATATGCTGCTCTTCTTAATGTTAATTACCTAGCCGAATGGGTAAATACAAGGACCTCAGAGTACAGCATAGTGCTATCTGTAACCCGAGTGTAATTACTGAACAGAGGATGCACTCGTTAACACCAATGGAATAATTAAATCATCTTAGCTTTATCATTTGAAAGCAGTAAATAATGATTCTCTTTATTAACTTACTAAATGTTAACTTTATGTAGAGTCATATTCAGGAAGAATTTGTATTGTTTAATGTTTTAATATTTTAATAATATTAAATGTGATCCATTGTTTTTAATTGGAACACGATTAGTATATATTTACCTATGTATCCTTGTTAATTTATTTTTCTTTTTCTCCTTCTTATTATTTTTGACACAGGGTATCTCTATGTAGCCCAACCTGGTCCTGAACTCGCTATGGAACCCAGGTTGGCTTGGTCTCATAGCAATCCTCCTGCCTCAGCTTCCCAAGTGCTGGAATTCCAAACAAGCACCCCCATGCCCCACTTATGTGGTGCTGGGGAATTGAACTTTGGTACTTAGCACTTGTCTTAGCACTTGGTGAACAAGTGTTTTAACCTCTGAGACATTCCTCCAGCCCTGTATCCTTGTTAATTTAAATATGTAGTAAAAATTTTAGAATATAAAAAGACAAAGAATGGTTTAGATTCATAGTAGATTTTTGAGCTACTGAAGTCCTGCCCTGTCCTCTGGGACACGTTCCTAAAGCCCCTGTGGTGTCTGACACCAAGGACAGTACCGAACTCTGTATAGATATTAATTCCTTTGCCCATGACAGAGTTTAATTTATAAATTAACCACAAAGAGAGATTAACAGGCAATAAACTATAAAAATTAATGCATCAAGATAAAAGTTATGTAAATATGGTCTCTTCTTTCAAAACACCTTACTATACCCTACCTATCCATCATCCTTGCTGTAATATGACATGATACAGTGTCCACCAGAGAGGATGGACTGAGGTCAGCAACTGAGCGCTTATCTCAAGCTGTAGTGCCTATTTTTGCAATTAGAGTGCAAAAAGAGACAAAAAGACTGGCATGGATTTATTTTACTTCACGGATAGGTTAGTTCTTAGTTCTTGGTAGGTCTCGGCAGCCTCAGCTAGATACAATGCTTTTTCTTTCCTCATTAAATGGATTACTTTCGTCTTTTTACTTACAGGAAATACTTGATGACCTCTTTGCTGTTTCCAAGTTACTAACATCGCTATTCTTGTGCATTCAGGCCATGCTAAGCTACATAAGGAAAACTTCCATTTCAGCACTGGGACACTGTGATGGTCAGTCTGAGAACTTAAAAGGCTATCCAGTGACCAAAGGGCTGGAGGTGTATTCGGTATGGACAGGATGGACACAAGAGAAAATTTATTTAGCAAATGGGATAGAACAATTCGAGGTTTCATCAGGCTACACAGAACAGCACACAACATAAAAACCATGAGCTGTTTATTTTTGTTTTCCACTTTTATATTTTTGGACTACATCTGGCAGAGGAGAACTGAAACCAGGAAAACTGCAGATAAGGGAAGTGTTACTGTGATATTATTATAAGTGCATTGTAATTAAAGCCTAAGAATGCATCAACAGATCCTAAGAGATTATTTCAGATATCTTCTCATGTGGTGTAGGCATTTTATGTTGCATTGCAACAAATAACTATGTCGCGTTCTGCTAAGTATTGTCCTTTCAAGCTAAAGTTACACAGTGAGGCATGAACTCCTTTTTTACTGGGCAATTTTATTTTAACTGAAACTGTACTTGGATAAATGGCATCAGATCACAAATTTCTGAGACATACAAACCTTGATTTGATATACTTTAAAAACTAATATGTGCTCAAGATTAATACCTTTAAATTTATTTCTCCCCTGTTATAATCAGTTTCAGAAAAATCTAACAGTATCAGAAGAATATAATCATGCACAACTTAAAAGAAATGACAGTATCAATTTGATGTGAATCAAAATTGTTTCATATTTAAAATGTAGGCACTAAAAATTTCTTTTATAACAGAGGAGAAACTAAAAGGCCATGGACACTCACACTTTTTTTTTATTATATGTAGTTTTCAACATAAAAATACTACATGTAGATAATTCTCAAAAGACCAATGATAAAACTATTTGTGATGAATTGACTGATAGATAATATTTATTCCATGAAGATTAGTAACAATGAAATTTAGAAAAAAAATTTTAAAGATGGTTTTGACCTCCTAATCCCCAGTACTGTCCCAAAATGGAAAAACAATATATTTTTAAAAATTGAACATCTTATAGTTTAAAAGTAGAACACAGCAAAACTATAGTTACAAAACATTCTTAATAAATGAATAAAGCTACCGAAGCAGTCATATAAACCTAAATGAATAAAATATTAACATTATTTAACTAAATATTACTTATGTTATCTGGGCATCTTTACCGAAACCTATGTTCTTCTTTTCTGTAGCAGCAAATATGCAAACAAAATATTTCCGTGCATGTTTAATGGGGTTATTTTATGTATTTTATCCTGGTTTTTATTATCCAGATTTTTTTTTACTCTGAAATCTGCTTGTGAGAAATCTGATCCATTTTGAGGAATATTTAATGTATAATGACAAAAATCACATTTATAGATCTGGTAACACTGAATTTTTATAAAGAATTATATTCCCTCAATGACAGCTTTTCTTTCAATCTAGAATATGAGAAGAGTATCTAAAACCATTTATATTTGTTACTGAATAACATTATATTATGATTCATTTCTAAGATATTGAGTCAGTATTAGTGAATTTCTGGTTATGAAATCGAGATTCCAATGTTATGGTCACATAAAAACAGTTGCTTAGGGTTTCATTGTAGTGGATACAAATATTTTTGCTCGCTTCACGGATTACTTAAAACAACGTTCATGGTTGAAGTAAAGTTTTAAGAAAAACGGGTAGAGGCCATTACTCATTCTACAAGCAACAACAACAACAACAACAACAACAACACTTTCATTCCTACATTCTGTTTCCAGAATGTAATTCAGGCGACGACAGATATTGCATCCAATTCAATTTAAAGTACTGAGTTGCAATGACATGATATCTTCACAACTGATTATTTAAGTAAACAATTTCTCCCTCTGGAATATACTAGAATGTGGAGGTTTTTATCATTTTTATTTTCAATTCTATAAATATATAATTAAAGTCTTTGGCAAACAGATGCACCCAAAATGACTTATTTAAGTTTTCATACTTTTTAAAATCAATGTATTGATATTTACACTATTAGATATATTTATAATCAGAAATATTTAAAATATTAATTATCTGGGAATTTCATTCTTTAGGTATTAACTACAACAACATCATGTTTTAACAGAGATATAGGAAATAAATTATTCAAGATAGCAAGCTTTTCAACTTTAGAAAATCTTATAATAAACAGTGTAGTTGAGCTGGAATAAAATGCTAGTTTTTGATTATTTGACATTTTAAAAAGTCCTTCAAATATTCTATTATAAAAAGATTTTAAATAAATTGAAGTCAAAGTTTCAAGTATATAATATAAATGTTAATATAGAAAATTGTGTAACAGATCAGCACAAACATTAACATTTGTTCCAGAAATTATTGTTATGTCATTGTGGTTCAAAGCTTTATTTAAAAATATTAAAGTTCATGACATATTTTCAAAATATATATAAACTACTTTTCAATTTTTAGTTTATTAAAACTATTACTTTTCAGGTCAATAATCATTTTAATGACACTATTTAATGTATATGCAAAATTTTTGAGGGACTAATACAAAATAATATTCTAAACAATAAAAGTGAAGCAATAATAAGTCACTTGAATTGATATTCAGTTGAAGCATTCTTCACTGGAATTTTAGACTTAGTTTCTGAAAGAATAGTAAATAGTGTACGGAGACTGGGCGATGAGACGTGGCGTGAAGGTAGCTGGAGAAGTTCAGATAATAGAGTTTAGCCAAGAGGATGTGATAGCTTAGACCAGTTTGCTTGCAGTAGAAATGGAGGGTGGAGGTCTGGAAAAACAATTTGGAGGTAGGTAACTGGACTATGCTGTAGAGGTAAGGTTCTAATCTGTTAGAGGCAGTATAAGTTTTCCCCAGTGGCCCCTTTTGTTCTTTCTCAGAGTAGACTTTGCAAATACCTCACTGTGTACCTTTCGTGTACATTCTGCAATGATCTGTCTTACTACTAGTAATTGGTTGAATGGAAGATTTGAAAATGTGAAAGTATGGTGAAGTTTCAGGTTTTAAAAATTGTTACAACAAAAGACACAACTCTCAGAACACTCCTGCTTTCTTTGAACACATGTAGCGTATCATTCTTGTCATTTCCTAAAGCTGTTCTAGAAGTCTTCTTTTCTGAATGTCGTAAGTTGTACTATTGTGACTGCTCCAGTGTCCTTAATTAATTCAAAGTGTTTGTCTTTCCTGGACATTTTGACTCAGGGAAAGAGATAGAAGTTACATTGTGCTAGATCCAGTGAGGAGAAGTAAGAAGACGGATGAGGACACCCTCTAGTATCTTTACAAACCTCCCTTCCTATTGGTTGCCTCTCAGTAGCAGTATCCACTGTAGTTCTGGTCACACCTTGATACTGATCTTGCAGGCTGCCACAGACTTTCACAGATTTTGAAGGGAATTAGTGAAATGCATCTTTTGTTATAATATTTTAATTTAAGCATTTGCCATATAAGTAGATGATATACATCATAGGGTTGAATATATACAACAGGAGAGCAGAAGGAATCAGGTGACACATTCTGCCTCTTAAAAGACAGCTAGCAAAGCCTTCCAAAAGAGATGCTTTTGGAGCTGACAGTGAAAATATGTACCTGGTTCATCGATAAGGGTGGGGTACCAGGGAACGTAAGATTGCCAGAAGGAAAAAAAATAAACTCAGGCAACAAAGAAGGCGTATGGATGATATGAATTCATTTTATGTTGCCAGTAGTACAACACTATAGACTAGGGTAGTTTTTAATAAAAAAGAAGTTGATTTTTAATTGTGATTGTCAATGTCTAAAATTAAAGGGCTACATCTAGTGATCACAGTGTTTGAAACAAAGTAGAGGATAACATGGTAAGAGACTGTGTGTGCCTGAGGGTGTGTATCCTCACGACAAGTCTCTCTCTTTCCCTCTCCTTCTTCACCATTATTCAATAATGAGAGCACACCCTAATGATCTTATCTAATCCTAATCAAGCACCAGATCTTCCACTTCTGAAATTCATACTCAGCTTAATGTTTCACTTTCTTAATATCTTAGAATGCAGACTAAATTTCAGCACATGCAGCCTTTGGTGGTGAGCTTACTCAAACCATACTCTAGCCAGATGAGGTATTGTCTTACTTTTTCATCACTGTGACTCAATACCTGACATTCACAACTTAGGGAGGAAAGATTTGTTGTAACTTATAGATTCAGAAGGTCTTAGTCTCTTCATGGGTGCGTAGCTGGAAAATGGTGGAATCATATGGTGAGGCTGCAGCTAGAGCCAGAGCTGGAGCTGATACTCCAAGTGACAGAGATCCTCACAGTAGTGTGTGCGAACTGAGGCTAGTCCGGGAGGAAAGGCAGAACCAGCACATGCCCCTCCAAGTCAGGCCCCAAGCATCTGCCCCTTCCAGCCAGGCCCTACCTCCCAACAGTAGTATCCATAGGAACACGAGGCTTTTGGGAGACACCCCAGAGACATCCATTATGTTTGGAAATGATCATATCATTTTAGAAACTAGATAGATGGGTTATTAACCTGCTAATTGAGTAATTAAATATGGGAGAAGATCACAAACCCAAAGCTGAGTCCCAAACATAACTCCCACATGAAGTGAACATATAATAGAAATTAATTAATTCATTTTTATTTATTTTTGAGACAGG
>PVKB01002772.1:0-252012 GCA_004027205.1 Ctenodactylus gundi | reverse complement strand
GGGGGCGGGGATTCGGCGCTCATATGTAAAGGTGCAGCCGGAGCGCGAGGGCCGGGTGCGCGCGCGGTGTCTGGCCGGGTGCGCGCGCGCCGCTGCCCGCCTGCTCGCCCGCGCCGGCTGGGGCTGCTCGGCGGGTTTGCCGGGAAGCGGGCGCTCAGAAGCTCCGTCCCGGACCCCACGGCGACCATCGCTCACCCCGCGACGCGGGGTGAGGCTCGGCGGCCCCTGCCGGAGACGCCGGCCGAGCGGCCAGAGAGGTGGGTGAGTTTCCCGCGGGGCTGCACGGCTGCCCGGCTCGGCTCTGCGCGCGGAGGGCGGCAGGTGGCTTATTTTTAGTTTGAGGCGTGCTGCTTTGGGGTCGGTTGAGTGGTCCAAGTGGACGTTGTGGCAGATTCTTCCACCTCGCGCACACACACACGCGCGCGCCCGCGACGCACGCACTTGCCAGCCCACTGCGCCTTCTCCTGTCCCCGAGGACCGAAAGAATCCGGCTGGTTCCAGCAGCCCTGGCCCCCGGGGCGGCGGGGGCGCCACGGAAAGTGTCCCGGTCTTGGGCAGCTCGGGCTGTTGGGGCCGCTGCGCTGCGCTGGGCTTTGTTTTCTGCGCTCTGCACCCAGGCGTTCTGCGTGGACTTGGATGGGGGGCTCCCGCAGGCTGCTCTGAGATCGCTGGCGCTCAGAGGGACGCGGAAAACGAGGACGAGCCGGTGGGCAACTCTTAGAGCCCTGCAAAGCCGGAGGAGCGTGAGCAGCGCGACTTTGCAAGGTGCCTAAATGTTGAGCTGGTTTCTGGCTTGGTGAGCTGGTAGTGGGAGGGGGCGCGAGCGCAGGGAGCCTGGGCTCCAGAACCACAGGGTCACTCTGCCTGTGGCAAACGGGTCAGTGACGCCCCAGTGCCATTTCTCTCGCGGCCTGAGCTAGCCGTTTCCCTCCACCTCCTCCCGACGCCCGCCCGGGTCTGGAAAGACCAACGGAAACTCCACAGCTGCCCTTTGTGGGACGGGAGCGCGAGGAGAAATGTGTGCGCAGCGGGGCTGAAGGCCCCCCGCGACACCGCGCCCAGCACCCTGCCTCCACCTCCCCACCCGCCAGGCTGCTGCTTGGGTCGGGGACCCGGGAGGGGGCTGCGCGCCGGCTTCCAGTCACCGGGATGCGGCAAAACATTGCGGTACGCACCAGCGCCAGCGGCCCTTCGGACCGCGTCGCCGCCGGCCCGAGGTAGCGCACCGGCGGCAGGAGCGGCCAGGTCTCGAGGCGGACCCTCTAACCCCACGCGACGCTGGCGGGGTGCGGGGAACGCTCTCGTGTCAGCTCCTGTGGAGCCACCTCGACCAGCGGGCCCCGTGGTCTGTCCCCCAGGCTGGCTCTCTCCGCCGACGCGTGGAGCCCCAGGCGCGGGGCTCTGATGGATGCCGGGTTTGTGGAAGGGCTGGGTTTGTGCAGTCCTGGCTGCTCCTGGGAGTTGAGCGTCTTGCTGGCACCGAGAGACGGAAAGACAGGGACACGGAACGCTCTTGGTACCCAGCTTGTACTTTGTATACATTTTTTTCCCTGGATGTTTCTCCTCTGCATGCTTCAGTGACACCACGTGAAGGGGAGTTTTTTTTTTTTTTTCTCTTCCTTTCAGTGTCCCTTTGAACCCCCTTTCTAGCTGCCCTCTTAGTCTTTCTCTTCCACGTCTCTTGCCCTTTCATTCCTTCTTTCTCCCTCGGCGGACAGACGCTTCCCTCGCCTGCTCCTCCAGCTGCCTGCCTTCCTCCTTTTCACAAGAGCTGCATTCGGGAACTTCCAAGCTCGTCCTTGTGCCTTTCTTTCCCCTTTGCTCCTTAAAGTAAAAATTCAGGAGGAGGGCAGCTCCTTCGGCGTTTTCCGATCTGTGCATGTTTCTGGTTCTTGTTTTCTTACTGAATTCGGGTTATTTAAAAAGATTTTTTTTCTTTGCTTTTTTCTGGTTTGGATGCTTTTGGGTTTCCTTGTTTTTGAGTGGGGGTGGTGATAGTTAGTAACAGAAATGACTCAACTGAACCAAAATAGCTGTTGAAAATCACATCAACGCCAGGCAAGAATGTTCAAGGGAGATTTTGATTTCACAAATAAAGTTGGTTGGGGTGAGGTCATATTTAAAAATTATGACTTTTTGCAATGTCAATCATGCTGTCCTAGTGAATAGGAGAAATGCACTTCTGTACGTCAGCTAAACAATATATCAGGCAGGGCTGGCTTCTTTTCTGAACCAAACTACTTAAAATGCAAATCTTCCTGGGTTGTGGCTAATGGATTGTCTACCTTGAGATGTGTTCAATTTTACCACTAGCTGATTCCTCGTGAGCAAAATAAACAAAGGGGTTTCTGTATGGCGATTTCTTCTTTGCATCTCCTCATCATTGTGTGTTCTGGGGTATTTTATTTATTTAATTAATATTTGGTGGTAACCATATTGAAATTTCAGCCAGCTTCCTTTTCAAGTTGGAAAATATTTGCACGCCGAGAATTGAATCAGTGACATGCATGCTGTTTGTGTGCCTTTTAAATCTTTGACGTGGAGCAGAAACATCGTGTTTGTGTATAGATGTGGTATTTAAGGAGTGGACAACAACGGGCTAATTTGCTAAGCATTAAACTCTCCCACAAAAAGTAATTCGTGCTTGTTTACACACAGGGACATGGAATGATGATATTGGGAAGATGTTTGGGAACTGACAATTTTAGGACAAAAATATGTTGCATGTGGTTCTGCAGCTTAAGCTACTCAAAGATTGTAGTGTGCATTTTCCTCTTCCTCAGCAGCAGCATTCTGTGCTCAAAGTGAAGGGGCTAAGCATGTGAGCCAAGTGTCAGTTGGACCATGGTTCAAAGTGACAGGCAGAAGAGACAGTTATGGTGTTGAAAGCCAGCCTGGTGATCAGTTAAGCAATGCAGGAGCGAGCAGTTCCTCTCCTGCTTTCAAGGACCTGAAGGCAAAAGGCTTTTTCGTTTTTTTTTTTTTTTCCTTTTTTTATGCCTCCTATTTGGAAGATGACTGACAGGAACTAGATACCATTATTTCATTTGAAAATAAAAATGGGCTGTCCCCTACCCAGTTGCTTTTCTAGAATACCTGAGGGTCAACCAGTGCTTATGAAGGCAACAGTATACTAGAGTGAACTGGCTAGTGGCAACTCACTTATCTGTGGGCCAAAGCTCAGTTTAGGATGCCTTCTACTTCCAAGTAGGTCTCTTTACTGCTCTCCACCCCATACAGCAACCAAGTTATCTCATTTAGGTCCTCCACTGAAACCTGGTCTCAAAATGGTCTCAACCTCTTTATCTAGATAAAGCCTAGAGAATAGATAGCCCCTAATTGCAGTGCCTTTGTGGTGCAAATGTCATGATACACTGGATGGCCTGGGAGTGAATTTGAGTTGCAAAGAGGAAGCTTTAAGGCTTGTGTTCTAGGGCAGGGTTTGGTGGTCTGAGTTTAAAAAATTAGACAGTTAAGGTGTAGGTATGGTGAACAATCTTGTTCCCATTGTTACTTGTTTTATATCTTACAGGCGTAAATTTTGTGTAAACTATATGTTGCTTGGAAATAAAACATGTGGCACTTTTGTGATTATTAATGTATGAATGAGTGCAAATAATTGGAGTTTGAATGTGTTAAAAATACAATCCTGGTAGTTCTAGCCATTTGTTCACTGTGATATGATTTAAACACAAGTATTTTTCAAGTGATGACCATTGAAAAACTGTTTTCTTTTTATTTTTTAGATTATTTCTCTTTATTCAGAAGCATAAAGTTGTTTGCTGATTGCAAGAAGATGTTTCTTTGGCTCTTTCTGATTTTGTCAGCCCTGCTTTCTTCGACAAATGCAGATTCTGACATATCAGTGGAAATTTGCAATGTTTGCTCCTGCGTGTCAGTTGAGAATGTGCTGTATGTCAACTGTGAGAAGGTTTCAGTCTACAGACCCAATCAGCTGAAACCACCTTGGTCTAATTTTTATCACCTTAATTTCCAAAACAATTTTTTAAATATCCTCTATCCAAATACATTCTTGAATTTTTCACACGCAGTGTCCCTGCATCTGGGAAATAATAAGTTGCAGAACATTGAGGGAGGAGCCTTCCTTGGGCTCAGTGCATTAAAGCAGTTGCATTTGAACAACAATGAATTAAAAATTCTCCGAGCTGACACTTTCCTTGGCATAGAGAACTTGGAGTATCTCCAGGCTGACTACAATTTAATCAAGTATATTGAACGAGGAGCCTTCAATAAGCTCCACAAACTGAAAGTTCTCATTCTTAATGACAATCTGATTTCATTCCTTCCTGATAATATTTTCCGATTCGCCTCTTTGACCCATCTGGATATACGGGGGAACAGAATCCAGAAACTCCCTTACATTGGAGTTCTGGAACACATCGGCCGTGTCGTTGAATTGCAACTGGAAGACAACCCTTGGAACTGTAGTTGTGATTTGTTGCCTTTAAAAGCTTGGCTGGAGAATATGCCATATAACATTTACATAGGAGAGGCTATCTGTGAAACTCCCAGTGACTTATACGGAAGGCTTTTAAAAGAGACCAACAAACAGGAATTATGCCCCATGGGCACAGGCAGTGATTTTGATGTGCGCATTCTGCCTCCATCTCAGCTGGAAAATGGCTACACTACTCCTAATGGTCATACTACCCAAACATCCCTGCACAGGTTAGTGACCAAACCACCAAAAACAACAAATCCTTCCAAGATCTCTGGAATCGTGGCAGGCAAAGCCCTCTCCAACCGCAATCTCAGTCAGATTGTGTCTTACCAAACGAGGGTGCCTCCTCTTACACCTTGCCCAGCGCCTTGCTTTTGCAAAACACATCCTTCAGATCTGGGACTGAGTGTGAACTGCCAAGAGAAAAATATACAGTCCATGGCCGAACTGATACCGAAACCTTTAAATGCCAAGAAACTGCACGTCAATGGCAATAGCATCAAAGATGTGGACGTCTCAGACTTCACTGAGTTTGAAGGACTGGATTTGCTCCATTTAGGCAGCAATCAAATTACAGTGATCAAGGGAGAGGTATTCCGCAATCTTACTAATTTGCGCAGGCTCTATCTCAATGGCAATCAGATCGAGAGACTCTATCCTGAAATATTTGCAGGCCTGCATAACCTGCAGTATCTGTATTTGGAATACAATTTTATTAAGGAAATCTTAGCCGGCACCTTCGACTCCATGCCAAATTTGCAGTTACTGTACTTAAACAATAATCTCTTAAAGAGCCTACCCGTTTACATTTTTTCCGGGGCTCCCCTTGCTCGACTGAACCTGAGGAACAACAAATTCATGTACCTGCCTGTCAGTGGGGTCCTCGATCAGTTGCAGTCCCTTACACAGATTGACTTGGAGGGCAACCCCTGGGACTGCACCTGTGACTTGGTGGCATTAAAGCTGTGGGTGGAGAAGTTGAATGACGGGATCGTAGTGAAAGAACTAAGATGCGAGACACCTGTTCAGTTTGCCAACATTGAACTGAAGTCCCTCAAAAATGAAATCTTGTGTCCCAAACTTTTAAACAAGCCATCTGCACCGTTCACGAGCCCTGCACCTGCCATTACATTCACCACCCCACTGGGTCCCATTCGAAGCCCTCCTGGTGGCCCAGTGCCCCTGTCAATTTTAATCCTAAGTATCTTAGTGGTCCTCATTTTAACTGTATTCGTTGCCTTTTGCCTTCTTGTTTTCGTGCTGCGACGCAACAAGAAACCCACGGTGAAACATGAAGGCCTGGGGAATCCCGAGTGTGGCTCCATGCAGCTGCAGCTACGGAAGCATGACCACAAAACCAATAAAAAAGATACACTGAGCACAGAAGCTTTCATTCCGCAAACCATAGAACAGATGAGCAAGAGCCACACCTGTGGCTTGAAAGAGTCAGAAACCGGGTTCATGTTTTCCGATCCTCCGGGACAGAAAGTCATTATGAGAAATGCTGCCGACAAGGAGAAAGATTTATTACACGTGGATACCAGGAAGAGACTGAGCACAATTGATGAGCTGGATGAATTATTCCCTAGCAGGGATTCAAATGTGTTTATTCAGAATTTTCTTGAAAGCAAAAAGGAGTATAATAGCATAGGTGTCAGCGGTTTTGAAATCCGCTATCCAGACAAACAACAAGATAAAAAAAACAAGAAGTCACTGATAGGTGGCAACCACAGTAAAATCGTTGTGGAACAAAGGAAGAGTGAGTATTTTGAACTAAAGGCAAAACTTCAGAGTTCCCCTGACTACCTACAAGTCCTTGAGGAGCAAACAGCTTTGAACAAGATATAGGTCATGCAATGAAACTTCATACAGAGGACAATTATTTAATGATGAAAGTGCCTTTTGTTGACTTCTAACTTCCAAATACTATGTTATCAATAGGCATGGAGGCAGGTGTTTCCAAGGGTATCTCGTTAACTGTAGCTGCGAAGATGTGTCAAGTAGAAGAGAATTTCCTTAATAGATTTTACTACGGAAAAACCTATACTGTGGAGTCCTGTGGGGATACTGCAAGCTCTATTGCCAAAGGGATGCTTTATACACATAATACACTGACTTCAACCTCAAGAGGCAAATCTGTTTTGTGCCCCAAATGCAAAACCTTCGTCTCTTTGCGCTTTGTAAAGCAAACTCAAGAAAACTGGTACAGTGCTTGTACCTCAGCTGGGTCCTGCATCTTGCACGTAGACTAAGTTGGTGGAACTGGAATTATCCTTCTGATTTGTGGCATTGTAACAACTCTGTGTAAAGATTATCTGAAAAGTTAAAAAAAACGAGCATGCAAAGAGAGAACATTTGATAGTATTTGTAAATTGGTAATCTTTATGGCTTGCATCTTGAAACCGCTGGATTTATAATGTTAAATTGTGCAAATATTGTTTAAAATATACCGTGCATTACACACTATAAAATAAATTTGAACACTCTAAGCATTAACTGTCTATACATAAAAAAACTAAAACAGAAAAAAATCAACGTGAATTACATAGCGTTTGTGGTGATCTAAAGAAATATGTGATGTTTATCAGAATTAAACATGGCTCAAATTAAACTGACACTAGAGTTTGTTCTCAGTTATGTGAAATACCCACAATCCTTAAAGGTTGTCCAAAATTAGCAAAGTGCTTACCGTGTGAGCGCACCCAAAGCTATTTTTGTAACATAATTCATATTTATGAAGTACTTTGTATACTAAATAGGAAAATATGTACTCCTTAATGTATTTAATATGCCTGACTTGTTTTCCTGATCACAGTGAATTTATCAGTAAGTATAAATTTAGATAGAAAAAAATACTAAACTGAAACTGAAGCTAATGTGTACAGAGATATTTTGGATTTTGTGATCAGGTATACTTTAAAAACAGAAAAAGCAAAAAACACACAAAAAAGAAAAATACAAAAAAAAAACAGTTCTGTGCTATTCTTGTGAATTTAGCATATTATCTTCCGATTTGTTACCAGTTGTGCATTTTAAAATAGTTTCCTTAGTTTTATAGTATTGTGTCTGGGGCAGTTGTTATTTGCCATCAGTTGTCTTGCTTTTCAGGATTCTATGAGCTTAATTCAAATAGTTTTCACTACAAGTATTTAAAAACCTAAATGACTAAGGTTAATAGTATCTTGTATGTATCCTGTTTTTTCATCATTCTGATGCCTATCAGATAATCTAGTAGAACTGTAAACATCATGGTAAACTGTGCTATCCAAGCCACACTGCAAACTGCTTGCATTGGTCTCAGATGAGTTCAGTCTGCAACTGTAAATGATGCAGCCCTGTGTTTGCTTGTGCTGTTAAGGTAGAAGTCAAAATTGGTGAAAGGAATTAAGTATTTGAGAACTGGCGATATTTAAAGATTTTTAGGAGCTCTCAATTAGCAAATTGTTGTTCAGAAACAAATTGCCTCCTTGGCCAGCTTCTGTGTGTGCGTGTATGTGTGTGTGTGTGTGTGTGTGTGTGTGTGTGTGTGCGCACGCGCGTGTGTGTGACATCCATCCCTTATGGATTATTGCATCAGTTAGTTAATAACCAACAAGGTAAACATAGACATTTTTCATGAATTTCAAGTGGCAGATGTTTTGGTGCAGCTTCCAAAATGATATTATGGTTAACGTTGTAATAGCAATCAGTTTATTAAACACTAATTTCAGCTCTTTATGTGTTTGTTCCAAGAGGATTTTTTTTAGAAAAATAGACATATTTGGAAATGTGTTTGTGTGTTCATATATATAGATTATTTGGAGACATTTTTAAGTAGAAAATTTCTCCATATGTATGTGCCGGTGCTCTTTAAAACTCTAATGTGTAATTTTAATTTTCATGACAATGTCTGTGAATACTTTATATAAATATAAAAACCCAAACAAATAATTGCTTTCTGATCTCAAAAGAAAAGTTATGCGCTCAACAGCTTGTATTCATCTACGATTTCATAAGGACTTTTAATATGCCATTACCATGCATGCATCCATCCATGGATTAAAGGGCTCCTAATGCATACTGACAGGACAAAGATTCAGAGGCTTCAAAGAAAGTGTTTTAGCTTATTCCGTCAATAAAGTATGGATTGAGGAATCTTAATAGACCCTTATGGGAGGAACCAGAGAGCCCCATCCGTGATCTGGGGCTGATCGGTCATTGGAATGATGCCTTCTATTCAGTGTGGTGATGCTTTGAAGATGCTTCAAGGCTTCTGCAGAATTGTCAATGGCAAGAGAACCTGCCACCATCTCAAAGCTTGCTGTAATATATTGGCAATTTCATACTCTTCTGCTGAAAAGTATAAATGTTCAATTTTTTAAAAGAAAAAAGTAATTTAATTGTATGTGGTTATTTGGAAGTTCTAATTGTAAATGGAAGTAACAAATCCTTGGTTAAGGCTGATATACTTTCCTTAACTGAAGTCATTGTGCCTACATTATACCGCGTATACTATTTTGCACCTGTCCTGTTAGTTCTACTGTACATTTTATGATAATGTAGAGTTAGACATAAGTTCTGAGTTGAGTACAAGAGCAGTTAAAATACTGTATCTACATTTTGTTGGCTTCAACTATAAGCTTGATGTTAGTTTAACCCCTTGAGGTATGGTATGTATGTGGGTACAGCATTTTTAGTAGAACTTTGATTCAAATCTCAAGAACCCAAGAAGTGCTAATTTCTAATGCACTCTGACAGACACATCACAGGCTTCTTGGCATTACATACATGTGTATGAACTGTGTTAGAACAGTTGCAAAGGAAACTAGATATTATAAAGTCAGTGAAGGGGTTGAGATAATATATTGTGTCCGTGTAATATAAATCAAGTTTTAAATTATTTTTTTATAAAATCAATACAAAGGATTCAAGTCTTTAAAGTAAATCTTTGTGTAATTTTATGAGAAAGCAGCTATTAAAGTACAGTGATTCAAGTCTATAAGGCAATTTATATTCTATATTTAGTTTTCCATTCTGAATAATAAAGTGAATAAATATATTAATTAGAATGTCATTTGAGACCATCATTATTTTTGCTTTTTTAGCCATTTACTTTTTAAGCCATAAGTGTGCATAGTTTATATGTGACAGTGGCCTCACGAGTGCCATAAGCGGGTATTTGGGACATAGACTATGTCTAGAAATGTACGGCAATGAATAAATCTACTGTATCATCTGCATGCCTTTACATTGACATTGTATGAAATGAGCACAGTGAGTTTTCTTTCTTTTTTTTATTGTCACATCCAAAGAGTTGGGGAGAAATATATTGAGAATGTATTTATAATCGCTATTTTGAAATAAAGAAAATGCATTGTATTGTTTTTACCCTGATTTGACTTTTAGTACTTTAGATTAGTTTATAAGACAAAAATTAAGTAAGGTTATAAAATCTAATGTAAATCATAGAAAGGAACTGTTTTAATGACTTTTGTTTGCTTTTAATTACATCAAGGTATTAGAGAGAATTTATTAAATGCCATTTTTACAAAAAGTATTAATAAAATTATTTGCTACAATGGTATTTCTGAAGCCACAGTTTGTTAAATATATTTATATCCATTGTTTTTAGAAGCTATAAAATAGTAAGCAAATTGATTATATCACTCAGATTTGAAAGTAAGATATATATAGCTTTAAAATGCAGTTTATATTCAGCTTGTTAAATCTCTGTTAAAAGAAGCTTTCTTTACAAACATCTTTGCAATCTGCGTTCCTTCCCACTGGCAGCCCCTTTGGAGAAGAATAAGGCTGTGCCAAGATCAACATGCTTTGATTTCTGCCCGTTCTCAATTATCAGTCAGAATCTGACATCATTTCAAATAAGCAAATATTAGCATTCCATCTTAACTATCTGCTCAGATCAATATTGGACCTTTTATATTCTGTGGCCAGTATATCCGATTGCAGGTCAGTTGCCCACTTATGGAATGAATCTTAATTTTTATTTGGTTCTTTAAAAAGGGGCCTAATTTATCAGTTCATCACTTGATACAGTTACTGTGATTGAGCAAAATGAACCAATTGCATTATGGCTACTTTGAGGATAGAAGAGAATTTCAACACATGCTGTTGACCAATAAGGTGGGTTAAAGACATGGATACTTAAGAGAAGTAAAGAAGGATAGAAGGAAAGAGACAATGTGAATTAAGATGCTGAGACCTTATGCTTACACACAGCTATGCTGAAGGCAAGAACTCTATGAGTGTCTTATGTGTCACATACATTATGAGATTGTGCTACTGTAGTACTTTCTGAGCATTAAGCATAGCACTTTAGGTCCCAGCCTCTCTTTTATGTAGAGAAGTGGCATCAAGTCACGGGTTGGCCTCAATTCCAGTGCTCCTTCCATTAGTCACCATGCTCAGATGGCTGAACTAAAGTATCTCGTTTGTCATTGTAACTTACTGGAAATAGCTGGTGAAATATACCAAGTTCACCGAATAGTTGTTGACCTTCACCTGTAAACTTCCTGGTGATCTGTCCTTTGTTAAAACCAAATGGAAGGTCAAATTAATTCAATAATTTATTGTAGTTCAAACAGCCCTTAATTTAACTTTGAATTGTATTTATTTATTTATTCATTTATTATTTAATTTCAGTTTAGTTTCCAGTGGTTCATAGAATTCCACTTTAGAAAATGATAGAATAGAAACTTGTGTTCTTATATTAAATTGTGATTTTTAGTTAAAAATTATTTTTACTCCTTCCTATGTCTGCAGAGGAAAAATAAAGTGGAGCTCTGACACATTTGAGTACTTTAAGTTAATAAATTACTATTGAGATTTAAAAGACTAATACTTTTCATTACTTGGTAATTATAAGATCTACTTACTATAGAACCCAGAATCGAGAGAATTACTCAATTCTCCACGGTAGCTTACTTTTGTAGAGACTGCCTAAATAGAAACAGAAACTGTGAGGATTCTAGTAATATAGTGAAGTGACATATGACTTCTTTGACCGAAAGACTCTTGAATGACACTTCCAGTGAGATGTGAATGTGTAAAGAATGTGACATTATTAATTTTGTTAGTTATAGCAAGGAGATAGTCTTTTAAAATCTCTAAGTGGTATGTTTCTCTTAGTTGGCAATTCAGAAATGCTACATCATGCCAGATGCTGCTGGTTAGCAGCCTAAGAAAGCCATGTTGTGCAATGAATATTGCTCATGAAAATATTTGAAAATCACAGTAAGAACTGTTCTCCCTACTAAGAATTGCAATGTATATTTCCATCATTGTCTCATGTAAACTGAACCATTGTGCTAAAGTTCTGGAGTTGGTATGCAGTAACTTTAATGCTGTTTTCACAAATAAACGTCTTTTCTTATAGGTTATACTTGTAGCCACTCAGTGTGTTTATTAGCGTGAAATTAGCGAAGCTCACATTCAAGCAGAATGCTAATTATCTGGTTTTTACATATTATTGCTTAATTGGTGTATATAGACTGGAAGAAGTCTGTATAACACACACACACATAGAAAAGAGAAGTACACATAAACAGTGAGTAATGCACAAAGGAAAATGTCTGAATGATGTAAACACTTAGAATATTTGTCTTGACCACCTAGATTTTTCAAATCAAAGTAGATATCAAGGCCCAAATCATAATTATCTTGCTTTTTGCTTTCATCTTAAATTGTGACCTGACCACCCTGTCATATACTGTAGAGACTATGCTCCCTTATCTTCTTGGGTTTTAGTAGTGTCTGCTGTCATAACAATTGAGTTTGGTTTTCTTTACTTGCTAACTTTTTCTCATCTTTCCTCCTTGGTATTTAAGTTTACTGAGTGAAGAATGCTATCTGGCAACGACACATTGTGCAAAGCAGGGCTGGTATCACCTTTCAAAAGCATTATTCAGAGAACCATGTAAGAGCATATATATCCAAAGGAAGAAATCGCAGAGGAAGGATCTGTTTACCCTTAAAAAAAAGAAGGAATCATTTGCTGTAATTATGACTAAAGTGCCCACAACTAAGATGAGAAAGGGAATGAGCAAAGAGATAGTCAGAGAGGAAAAAAAAATTTTTTTTCTTGCTTTATAGCATTCAGAAACCAATTTCCAAACAGTTATCATGGTAAATCTTACCACGTCTTAGACATCTTTCTTATTCTGGTTCTCTTAACGCTAATTTCATTTATATAAATGTGAAACTTGAGACATGTCAAAGCAATACTGATAATTCAGTACTTTACAAAATTCCCTGCTTAAATAAAACCTTTAGTTACCATTTCAGCCTCCATGAGTATTTTTCAATTGGTTGAATGACACAAATTGAGTGTCTGTTCAGGCCTTTTGACATGACTTTAGCTGCTAAACTGTTGAAGAATACTGTTTTGTTTAATAAGAAAACATAAAACATGCACATTGCACATAGAACATTTTAATAAACAGCAAAATAAATCAGTACATACATTTCAAATCTTGTGATAAAATATTGCTTGGCCTTCCGGGTTGTTTTCAGAGATTTGGGTTCAGTAAAAATTATCAAGTGGATATTTTAGAAACTAGTTCCTGCACGAACCCCCAGGAAATCGTGTATCTGCCATGGGCCCCCTTGCTCCGTAGCAGGCCATGCCACATTTGCCAAGTCCTCCCTGCTGGAAGTCGCTCTCTTCTGCTGTTCTGAACAGTCAACACTGTGTAGGGCATGGACTAGCTTAGGAAGATTTTTGTTTTGTTTTGTTTTCCCTGTTGGCTGGTAGGTAGTGGCAATACACACAGAAAACTAGGATTCTAAGTCCAAGCATACATGCAGCACTGTACTATTACGACATTAGAAAGCATCTTTATCGTATACACTTTCCACACTGCACCTCTGTTTTTCCTCAACAATTATCCTCCAGCTCACAGAAGCTGCTAGGTGTGTTATTCATTATTCTCCTGCAAACTCAGTTATTTATAGAAAGAATCATCATGCTTTTCTCTACCCATTTCCTTCTATAACTTCAAGAAATATGGAAAATTCAGTATAGCAACTGATGGATTTAAAAGAAGCTCTGCTGACTTAAAAAATGATTGTAACAAGATAGAGTTAGATGTCAGAAAACAAGTCAACTTCAGGAAGCTGGTTCTTGTGTTTTAGAGCTAGTTTCTTGCACTGTCACTGGAATGCAGTGCCTTAGCTCCTGAGTTGGAAGCCCCCAAAATCAGTTTGCACTCTTGAGTCCCTGCAGCAGCTACAGAAGTATTTTATTGCTGACATTTTGATCAGGTGTGTTGTGTGTTGCCATAAACACGGCTATTATTTTCTCCTTGCGCCCTACTTCAGAAAAGACGAATTTACTCAGATTTGGCGTGGCTGCCGAAATGCTGCTGCATCAATGTGCGCTGTGAAGGTTCACAAAACATTGTTTTTCTACATGTAATGAAGCAATAATACAGAAACTGCAGTGGAAACTGGATAAAGGCATCAGAATTAGAACAATGGGTGTGTCCTTAAAAAAACAGGGCTTTAAGGGAACCAAAATGTAGGCATTTACTGAAAATTATATGATCAACCACCTATGCTTCAATGCAGGCTCTGAAAGGAAACAAGGCCCAGCTCACAGGCAATATTTCCACTTCCTGTTTAGTCCCTTGGTTGCCTAATCTGTGCTGCAGTATAGAATAAGTGATCACTGACTTGCCTCTTTCATTGCCAATTTTATATAATTTCTACTGGCCACTGGAGTAAAAAATACACTGGAGAAGGCCAAATTTTTAAGGTGATATTCTTAGTATAACTGCGTGGGACTGTGCTATCCAGTCTTTATATACCATTTTAATTATTATTAAAGCAGGGGGAACCAAGTGCCTGTCGATGAATACTGCTCTTCATTTTTTAAGGCCCATCACAGGGATGGACTATATGTGCTAATCAAGGTCGACTACAAATACTCATTTAATTTTCAAGCCAGCTTATTTGGTCTTGACCCTTTCTTTTTCCAAAGAGCAATAGAGCTAGAGAAGAAAAGTGACTTAGCCACGGTCATTTGTGTTACGACTTCCTTGGTTTTCCTTGGACCTGATTCTTCTGACTCACAGAATGATGTTATTCCCAAAATAACGCTGTATTTGGAAATTCCATACAGGAGAATGAGTATCTGTGGGTGCAGGAAGTTATTCCATTGTAGCAGAAGGACATTTTTCATCAATTTCTTGGAGCAATCCATAACTGCAATAAACTATATATAAAATACAGGCTTATTTAGCCATTCAACCGTCCAAGATGAGAACGGTTCTTACAAGAAAGATAGATGTTGTTCAAGATTTATCTGAATGGAAGATTATGCTAGATAGATGATTTTAGAGGGTGTTTTCAACTTTGAAATACTAAGGATTCTCTGTTACATGAGTTAAATAGTTTAGGTAAGAACAATAAACTGTACTTTGTCCCAAATAGTCAAATACCTGACCTATTGTCATTTAGTTACTAATAGATGATATCTACTAGGTACTATAATTAAAATAAATAACCCTGAAATACCAATTAAACAGTAGAACTAAATAGAAGATATCATGTTATATGAGAAATACAATAAAATTTCCCCTGGTTCTTAGTGTTTTTATTTTAAGTGCCAGCATATCAAATAAAAAAAAATCTCTCACTTTTAATTTTCTATAAAAAACCCACTTCCTCTGTACATTGCACTGAAGATGGCACTCTAGTAACAACCTCATACTTGAAAGGGCGAGACATGCTTGTATTTATTATTCTGATCTTAAGTTCCATTTTTGAGGTGATTTCTGAATCCTGGCAAATGGAACATAAAAGTTAATTTATTATAGTATCATTTTCACTTATTGGAGTTGGTTGGATCTCTTTTACTCTTTACACTCAATTGGAATGGAACTTTATCCCACAGGGTGTTGTTGCAACTAAAAATTATTCAAATTATAAAAAGTTCTGAGAAATACTAATTTAAATTTCAAGCCACAGAGACTTTTCCTCCAGAAGAAAGGTAAAGAAAATTTCAGATCTCAAGAGTTTTTGTTTGTTAACTGTGGTCATTGTAAGGTTTCAAATATTCTGGATACATCCGAGCTGACTCTAAATGCAATTCTTAGTTTTTACAATTCAATGTCATCAAGTAGAACCCCATTAAAATGGCTACTATGCATCCACTGGCACCTCCAATTACAAGGAATATGTCTTTGGGTACTAGCAAATCATGGAAAAAATGGCACTTTTGCACTTTGAGGTCATAAGTAGTTACAGTGTTAAAAGTACAACAACCTCTATCTAATTAATTTTATGGTAGAGAAGAATAGATGAAAATAAAAATATTTGGCTTGACCTGCACTGATTCACCAAGATTAGAATACTGCCCTATGCCTTCCCTGTCTCTTCAACTCCGTGCTCACTGATGCTACACTTCACCCTGCCTGATACGTCCGTGTCACTCATCTTCTCATGCAAACATCTCTCCTTTGCCTCTAGCCCTCTGTCCCATTAAATCTCTTTTTCTGATTAATGCTTTTGTTCCTTCCTAATTACCATTCTGACACCAGATTCACACTCAGCTAATGCACACGAGCACTAAATATGGCAGGTGTCTCAGAGTTACTTGCATTTTAAGAGTGACTATCAAAAGGTAGAAGAGACCGCATGATTGCTTTGTAGGCCTGTGACAAACAGTTGAGTGGATGACATCAGTCTTATCACAAGATGAAATAATTCAAATCAGTGGGGAGTGAGACTAACTTAAACCTACTCTAGTAGCTTTTATTGATTCAAACTTATTTATATTGGACTAGGGAAAATGGAAGAGGATCAGTGAGGGAAAGGCTCTTCTGTGGAAATGACCTTGAAATTAAAGTCCTGAAAAAGGGAGTTTAAATTAGGTGTTCAAGACTGGTGTTGGGGAAGGCAGAGAGGAACATGGGATAATACAGCAATGTGGAAATTAGCTTATTATTTTTTACTGGCGTTAGACAAAAGAATTAGCTCAAAAGTTGTCTCCCTTTTTCTGTCAAGAGCCTGTGACTAAATATTGGAGGCTTTGCAGGCCACACAGGCTTTATTTTTTTATAACTAGCTGACACTACCCTTATAACATAATAGAAGCCATAGACGGTATATAAATGAATGGGTATGGCTCTGTTTCTAATATAACTTTATTGACAAAAAAAACTGAGAGACAAATTCTATAGGCCATAGGTTTTGACCCCAAGGCTAACTCATGAAGGACCTGGTATCAATCTATCTTTCCTGTGCTTTGAAAAGTCAA
Source organism: Ctenodactylus gundi (assembly GCA_004027205.1). Classification (NCBI taxonomy): domain Eukaryota; kingdom Metazoa; phylum Chordata; class Mammalia; order Rodentia; family Ctenodactylidae; genus Ctenodactylus; species Ctenodactylus gundi. The sequence goes on along the minus strand of PVKB01002772.1, from coordinate 235,291 downwards.
TGAGAGTTTTCAAGAACATGGAAGTGACATAATTAAGTTAATCAGGAGAGGCTCTTGGAAGTTAACAGAAGCTGGATGAGAGAGAGAAGGAAGCAGAATTTAAATTGAAAAAAAAGCAATAAAGAAGCTCTTACCATAGTACTGAAAGAACATTAACACAATCTAGCTAAGATAAAGGAAGTATATGAATGTGAGCTCTACTGTGAACACAAGACCTCGTAGACCTTGTCAGGAAACTCTAACAGCCAAATTCTACACCTGGTCTGATGAAGATGCTGTCCATTGACAGAAGGAACTTTAGAGGAGAGGAGATATCAAGAAAGTAAGAAGTTCCGTTTGGAGCATGTCAAATTTGAAATATTAAAAGTGCTCAAGTTGTTGGGTAGGTGACTGACTTTGTCTGACAGGCGGTCTTATGAACAACATGCACCAGAGAGAAAATTGAAAATCACTATTGGCCCTTAAATCAAGGAAAACAGTCACAGATTGAGGAAACAAAGGCCAACAATGAACCCAAGTGCTTTAGAGAGCTGATGTTTAGTATCTCTGCTGTATACCTTCTGCATCAAAATCTCTTGAGTAATTTAAAATAGAGACCCACGTGTCCATTCCAGAATCTCCATGGGTTAGGTGTAGGAATGAGCATTTTAAATGTTCCAGGAATTATATTAGAATTTGAGAATCCTTACTGTTAAAATAACTTGAGAGAAAAAGCTCCCCTAAAAAAAGAAATGTAACTATACAACTTTGGGGTCCTGGAAGTTAAGAGATAAGTTCAATATGAAAAGGACTCAGCAACCAACCATGTCCAGTAGTGCTGGGTGACAGACAGTGCTGCTACCAAGCCAGGTTTCTCCAGGGCTGGGTTGTTAGGCTTGCACACAAGATAGACATGAAGACATGCATGAAGCATCATACCCTGTTAGGGGACAGACTTTCAGGCAAACTCCCCAGAAAGAAGGTACAGACTGAGCAATAATGGAGAAGAATCTGAACCACAGTACTGAGGCACATAGAAACAAAAGATCAGTACAAGAAAGACTTTGAGCATGATGGCCTCAAGTTGCATCCCTTTACCAACTCAAAGTCTTTCTTGAGCTGATCTTTCACATCCACATGTTCCAGTACTGTACTTCGGCTTCTTCTCCATTATTGAGACTATCATGCTCTGCGAAGTGAGTCAGATGCAGAAAGTTAAATATCAAATGGTTTCTCTAAGATAAGAAACCCAGATCACAGTCTTGCATAGACCTGAACTAAATGGGGGGAACAACGGGAACTAGTGGGGAAGGGGTGGCCTGCGAGAGTCAGAAAAGAAGAGGGGAAGGATTTGTAATTTTGCTCTGATGTATATGTACAGAAAGTAGTCAAGTTCAATGTGAACATTATGTATTGCATACATACATATCAATAAAATGGGGGAAAGAAGGGGAGACTTTGAGATTCAGGCAGTGGGGCGGAATTGAAACAGTAGGGCCACCTATTCCATACCCAGAGCAAGAAGTCACAGTGAGCGCCAAGAGTTGGTGCTAAAGGGGACCACAGACTGTAGCAGAAGAAGGTCACCAAACTCAGGCACTTCTTGACAAGCTTTATGTATAATGGGCCTGCCTCCTCAGGGACAAGGAGCAACGGGACTCATGGAGTTTCAACCATGTGCTGTGACCTTGGAATTGAAGCAAATTCTGCCACGAAAGCTTCTCTCCCATCTTACCCTACCGAGGCAACATCACCTTAATAGTGTTGTCTTTAATTCCATTTAATCCTCCTTCACTGAATGCCTACTGTGCATTTCCTCTGCACTGGATGCACAAAGAGGAAGAAAAGTTAGACAAAGTCCCAGCCTTCATGGCGTTCCCAAACTAGACGGTAAGGCGGGGGTGAAAATGATCGAATTACTACAGGGTCCCTTTGTGGGTGCTATAATAGAAAGGGAGTGTGCGACACCAACAGGTGCTAAGCTATGAGAGGAAGGGAAGGCTTCCCAGTGGAAGTGAGCTGTGATGCAATATTTAGAAACTGGGTTGTATTTTGATAACAGGTGAAGGAGGATCCTGCCAATAAAATCGATTAAGAGCAGCGAGGTGTGAGTGAACATAGTGTTGTCAGCAGACTGGGCGGGTCAATGTGACTGGAGGGCCTGCCTCCTGAGGGACAATCCCACTGCGTGCCTTCCATATCCTCCCCGATGACTCATAGAAACTGCAAGCGAAGGAAAGCCAGACTGGCATTATCATTCTCTGTGCACAGAATATTCCTCAAGTCCTTGTCGCTTTCCTAGACAGCCTCTCAGCTGCCTGTTTCAGCTAAGATTCTGGTCATGATGCTGAGTGCCACCCCCTCCAATTCTTCAGCCCACATTAGATCTGGGAGTCCTCCAGTTCTCCCTTCCACTGCAGTGCCACTGTGGTGGGTGCTCTTGAACCCCAGATGAGGCCTTCCTGCTACTCGCTCTGTCCTGCTGTTCCACTCTCCATTAATTTTGCACACAAGATCAATCACAGGTGTCTTAAACTTCAAGTCACACTCAAGACTCTTCAATGACTTCCCATCGCCTTCAAGATAAGATAAAAATAGCTGAAAATCATTTTCATTTGTCGAGTGCTTATTACCTGCCAGTCACTGTTCTAAGTTCTTAGCATGTGTTAATTCTTTTTTTTTTTTCCTTTTTTCTGCTTCTCGCTGTTTAGCAAACAGTAGGGTGTTGTTTTTTCCTGCATGTATTTAAGGTGCACGACGAGATGTTTTGATATCCATAGTGAAATGATTGCTACCATCAAGCTATGTAAACTATCCATGACCATACACTATTTTTTAAGTATTTTTTTTCCATAAGGGCACACAACAATCTTCTAGCTCACATTCAGCTTAAAATATTATTAATGATGGTCCTCAGCTCTTACACCAGATCTCTAGAATTACTCATTGTATTTAACTGCAGTTCGTACTTTAGGACCAGCGTCTTCCTATTTCTTTCTCTCCCCTGCTCCTGGGAAGCAGGGCTCATTTCGTTTCTGTGAGCCAAACAATTTCAGCTTCCCCATGTAAGTAACATACAATGTTTTTGTTTCTGTCCCTATGTTCTGTCTCTTAGCAAAATGTCTCCCAGGCTCCTTGATGACTCTTCAATTCGCAGTATCTTCTTTTTAAAAACCAAATAATATTCCATTTCTGTGTCATATGTAATTAATATTTAATTGACATGCAATAGCAGAATATATTTATGTACAACAACATGACACACTTACACAACATGTAATGACCAAGCCAGAGCCCCATGCCTTGCATCTACCAAGACACTCTTCACCTCCTTGTGCTAAGAACTCTCAAACTAGCCCAATCTACTTATTTATAAAATATACAGCAAATTGTTGTGAGCCGTCATTACCCCGCTGCACTTCAGTACAGTGTAACTGTATTTTGGTACCCACTCTCCAACCTCTCTCTCCCCATCTTCCCTTTAGCTTTCCTAAACTCTCATGACCACCCTGCATACATAAAACCATTTTATTAGCTTCCCCTTATGTGCAAAATCATACAGCATTTATCTTTCTGTGTCTGACTCATTTCACTTAATATAATTTAACCATTTATACAACTACAAACACAGGTTATGCCCATATCTGGAATGCTGTGGATAATGCTGCGGTGTGCGCCAGCAGCATGGCCGTGTACACAGATAGGCCCTGTTTTGCTTCCTTTAATGCTACACCCGGAAGACAGATTGCTGAGTCATGTATATTTATTAAAAAATCATCTTAATTTTTTTACCTTAATGGGTGCCCCACTCTAACCTCCCACTAACAACACATGTGTTCCTTTTCTCCAAGTGCTTACCATCATTTTGTTTTCTCTTGCTGTGACATGCTACCTTGTTACAAGTTTGGTTTCCATTTTCTTGATGAATAAAGATGTTGGGAACCTTTTCTATATCTTCTAACCATTTTTATGTCTTTTGTGAAAAGAATCTATTTGATTCTACCTCATTTAAAAAACCAGCTTATTATTTGATGAGGAATTGCATGAATATATTTTGCATATTAATATTTAATCAGATAAATGATTTGCAAACAACTTTCCTAAATCACAGGATACAATTCTTTATGTATTGGTACCACACCTTCTTTAACTCTTCCTCTATTGATGGTCAGGTAGGTGGTTTCCAGCATTAGGCTAATACGAATTGTGCTGCTATAAAAATAGACACGCATATGTCTTTTTGGTATGTTGACCTTATTTCTTTTTAGAACATGCCCAGTAGAGCAGTAGCTCTATTCTCAGCTTTCTAAGGAAACTTCAGACTGCTTTCTATAATGGTTGTACCAGACTGCATTCCTACCAGCAGTGAGGTAGAGTTCATTTTTTTTTCTGCACCCTTGACAACAACTGTTGTTTTCTGAGTTGTTGATGTGGGCCATTCTCACTGAGGTGAGGTCAAACCTCCACATTTTTATTTACGTTTCTGTGATGGCCAGTGATGAACTACAATTTTTCATATGCTTGTTGTCCATTTGTACTTTTGAGAAGCTTCTTTTCATTTCAGCAGCCCACTTCTTGATGGGATCATTTATTTAGGGGATTTTATGATTTTTAGTTCTTTGTATATTCAAGATATTAATCCTTTGTCTGCAGTGTTACTGGTGAATATTTTTCCCACTCTGTGGGTTGTCTCTTCACCTTGTTGACTATTTCTTCTGCTGTGCAAAAGCTTTTTAGTTTAATGTAGTCCCATTTGTTGATTCTTGCTGAGATTTCTTGTGCAGTTGGTGATCTGTTCAGAAAATAGTTTCCTGTCCCTATGTCTTCTAGCGTTTTACCTATTTTATCTTCCAGTAGGTTCGGTGCTTTTGTTTTGATGTCTAGATCTTTAATCCATTCTGATCTGATTTTAGTATGTGGTGATAGATATGGGTTGAATTTCATTCTCCTGCTTGTGGAAATCAAGTTTTCCCAGCACCATTTGTTCAAGATGCTGTCTCTTCCCCAGTAGATTTTTACGGACCCTTTGTCAAAAATCAGGTGGCTAAGGGTATTTGGATATGATCGATTATTCTCAATTCTGTTTCACTGATCCATCGGTCTGTTCTTATACCAGTATGATGTAAATTTAATCGTTGTTGCTTTGTAGTATTTTTTAAAGCACGGGATTATGATTCCTCCAGCTTTGCCCTTGTTGCTTAGAAGAGCTTTAGAAGCTCTGGGTCTTTTCTGGTTCCATATGAATTTTAAAGTTTGTTTTTCTCTATGTGAAGAATGTAGTTGGTATTTTGACTGGTACTGCATTGAATCTTTGCAAGTATGGCCATTTGGACAATATTATTTTTTCCCATCTAAGAACATGGGATTTCTTTCCATTTTCTAAAGTTCTCCTCAATCTCTTTCTTCAGGGCTTTGTAGTTTTCTTTGTATAGGTCTTTTACTTCTTTGGTGAGGTTTATTTCTAAGTATTTTATGTATTTTCGTTGCTATTATTTGCAGATGACATGAAACTCTACATAGAAGACCCAAAAATTTTCACCCAAAATTTTGTAGAATAAATTCAGCAAAAGAGGAGGTTACAAAATCAATGCCCTCAAATCGATAGCATTTCTAATCACTGACAGTGAATGTAACAGGAAACTGTGTATTTTTCATATGTCCCTTCATCGAAAATACGAGTGTCTCAGCACGAGATTCATACTAAGCTTATATTGTGTCCCCAGAATGTAGCATAGAAGTTGGCAATTGTTGTGCAGTGGACACTTAAGTGACTCAGTAAGTGTATTAATGAACACGGCATCGAGTGAAGTCTGAGAGACAGTATTTGGAGACAGGTTATTAAAGACTTTGGGTACCATGCTAAGTAACTTGTTTTTTTTTTTTTTTTCTGCAAGCTATGGTGAGACGTTGATGCTTTGAGAAAGGAGAGATGTGATAAAAACTTTGTATTTCAGGAAGATAAATCTGGTATTCTGTGAAGATGGAAGAATTGTGAAGGCCAGAGGATAATTAAGATGTTGTTAAGATAATTAGAAAATTAGAATATTCGTTAGCTTTTGCATCAGAAAACTTCCTCTAAACTTCGTAACACACACAAGTCAGCTTCTCTGGGCTTTGTTCCGTGGTTCAGTCGTAGAGGCTCTTGTTTAGATCACACGTTTGTAATAACTGGTTCAGGCTCCACTGTCTCTAAAATGAGAGGGTCTGTTTTGTCTTCTCTATGAGTTTGTACTTCTCCTGAGACCAGCTGGCCACGTAGGAGAGGATTTCCCTGGCAGTTCTAGAAGGACAGGAGGGGACACTCAACCACAACAGTACACACAAAGTCTCTGCTTGTCTATCATGTTATGGACCACAGCAGGTAACTAATCCTACCCTTCAATGAGGAGGGAAAAGTACTCCCACCATGGATGAAAAAAGGGAGGCAGTGGCAATTGCTCAGCAATAATATGATCTGCCACTGCTATTGTTCCCAACAGAGGCGTCATATCCCTGAGATCTGTAGGGATGGAAAAATTGCTTGAGAACCACTGTTACAGTTGATAGATACTATAGGCTTGGAGGATGACAGCAGAATCATACAAACAAATGATTGGATGTGGAGAGTAAGGAAAAAGAAGATCTCAGTGAGAAATTCAAGTATTAGAGATAAGTTGATCAATAACAGATCTGGCTTGAATAAAGATAAAATGTGGGTTGAAAAATTAACTCATTCAAGAAACAGTCACAGGGCTGGGAAAATGGCTCAGTGGCTAAAGCACTTGCCTAGCAGGTGCTAAGTCAAGCACTAAGTACCAGAGTTTGATTCCCCAGCACCACATAAGCCTGGCGAGGTGGAGCACTCCTATAATCCCAGCACTTGGAAGGCTGGAACAGGAGGATTGTGGCGAGTCCAAGGTCAGCCTAAGCTTCATAGTGAGGTGAGTTCAGGACCAATCTGGGGTACAGAGTGAAGAAAAACACTCACAACTATATACTACAGGCCTCTTATTCTCAGATTTGGATTAGATACACTCCTTATCTAAATAGATCTTTTATTTTATTTTATTTTGAGACAGGGTCTTGCTCTGTAGCCCAGGCTGGTCCTGAACACAATATGGAGCCCAGACTGGCCGTGGACTCAAGGCAATTCTCCTGTCTCAGACTCCCAAGTGCTGGGATTACAGGCATGCCCCACCATACCAAGTTTATGTGGTGCTGGGAAATAGAACTTGAGTACTTAGTGCTGGTTAGACAAGCACTTTAACCTTTAAGCCATTCCTCCAGCCCCTCTGAATAGATCTTACAGTCCAGTGAAAATAAGACTTGCACAAAAGACATATGTGTTTTGTGTGTGTGTGTGTGCGTGTGTGTGTGCGTGTGCGTGTGTGTAAAACTATTAAATATCATAGAAAATAGTAATACCATAGGAAGAAGAAGAAATTGTGGGAGTTTAAACCAACCTGTAAAGTCAGCAACAGAGAACATGATCACAGAACTAAGCCCAAGAAAATCCATGGGATTTAGATAGTGTCATAGACATTGGAATGCATAGCTGTGTCTGGAATGTGTGTGAGACTTTGTGCATGCAAGGCAGGCAGAAATAGGGCTGAACGTGCAAGGGTTCTTTAAGCCTCTTGACAACAAGAGACAGAAACCATACCTGAGTCAGCTTGTGCCAAAAAAGAAATTTCTGAAAAGTATTCTCAGCTATCTTAAGAAATCATGGGAGGAGCAGACAGCATGCACGTATGTGGCCACAACAAAACTGTAAACCACAGGATACCACCGTCCCTCTCTTTTACTTCTCTGTCCCTACTATTTTCTTCTCAGTTACCCTTGTGTCACAAGCTGATCCATCCATAAGTACTGTTGATTGCCCCTTCAGTGTGTACCCAGTCTCCCTACGTTCCACCAGTCCACTCCTAGCCCCTGGGTCTAAAGTACCATCATCTCTGTCCTAGATAAGAGCACAACGGAACGACCCTTCCTGCTTCCACCCATTGTGTCTCTTCAATTTGTTCTCAATATCGTGATCACATGTCCTTTAAAAGAATGTATGATAGGAATGCTACTTTTTCATTCAAAACTCGCCAGTGGTTCCATGTTTGTTTCAGAAGAAAAAAGCTGAAGTTTCTAAAATGCCCAGCACAGTCCCAACTCCGTTACTGTTCTAACCCTTCCTCTTTCCTATCATTTTCCCTTTTGTTCACTCTGTTGAAGTTCGTTCTTCAAATAAGCCAGAAAGATGTCAATTTAGCCTCTCCTTTCTGGAAAAGTCTTTCTCCAGAAAGCCTCGTAAATCCCTCCTCTGCTCAAAAGTCATTTTCTTAAGGAAGCCTACCAGGACTGCTTGATTTAAAGTTGGCACATGAAACCTATACTACAAATTCCTTCATTACCCTGCTGTGCAGGCCTTTTCTTATAAGTACAGTATTTTATTATTTATCATAGCCCATCTTCATCCTCTACATTATAATGTTCTTAAGAGTATTCATACTCACATGACTTATATACTCTACAACTATAGTAGCTAGATCAATACCCAACAAGAAGTAAGAGCCTGATCATTTTGTTGAATGAATGAATACAACTATAAGAATATCACAGTGCTATCTTGAATGTCATAGCTAGAGGATGTGTGGGTGAGGATTTCTGAGCAGGAAGATAAAGGGGGCTACAGGAAAGAGGATACTGTTGTGCTAGACCAATCATTCCATGAGACTTTACTACCACCCAAATTTCCTGAGACACTTACCCTAACTTCCAGTTAATAATGATCAACTTTCTGTTTCCAAAGCTCTTTAGACAACTTTCCAATAAAAATGTAGATTTGGATACATTGTTAATTGGTTAGGTGCAGATTTATTTTCCTTGACATTATGGAACTGAGGCTGAAATCTTTGTTCCTGGAAAAGAGTTGTAGTTAACCAAAACCTCCCTCACCCTTCTGTGTCCCTTGATATGACTTACTACGAATAACCATGGTTCCTCATAAGATAGAGCTAAGGGTCTTGTGAAAGTGTCTTGACTCTCTGCGGAAAGGCTAGAGACAGACCCTTCAAGTTGGTACCATTTATCTCATAAATGATTAATTGAAAAGTTTGCTTCCACTGACAAATAAGAACAAAACATCCACTGACTTGACTTGACCAGATTTTATCAACTTCTTTCCTGTGTCCAGGCCGCTCAACTTTGACCTACACTAAGCCTGGGTCAATATTCCATAAAAACTGTTCTCCAACATTGGCTGGCTTCAGAGTAACACACACTCTAACCTTCTGCCCAGTCAGCCACCGTTGTTCATACCATTTTCCCAAGTCTGAGTCTTTTCAGCCTTGTTTATTACTTCCTATGAGAGTCAAGCCTTTCGATGCCTGACCATTGAGAGAACTTCAGATGTCATGGGCGAAGCCTCCTTTTATTTCCGGTGAGACTCCCTCCCTCTCTTCTAAGAATTCCCGTGAATAAAGTGTCTCCTTACCTAAGGTCAGATTTTTTTTTTTTAAATGACATGATTGACTTAATTATTTTTCTTAAAGACAATGGTCACATACAATTCGGCTCTGGACTCCCGGTGTCAGCACCTCTCCTTCCAGTATAGATTTGGCTGTGTATTAGCTGAAAAAAAAATGCACATGAGTAAATAAATACTATATGCCAGGTGCTGTTGTATTTGCTTTTAAAGACAAAAAAAGAAAAATCCTAGAATTTTCCACTTCGAAGATCTTCCACCTCAGATAATTTATCCCAGTGAGTTTTCTCTTAACACAGATGTTGGACATAATGTAAGCAAAAGTATCCTTTTGTAACTAGACCACAGAATTAGTCTAAATCAAACATTGGCTGGCATTTCTGGCTATTTGTTCCTAATCTAAATTAGAAACGACTGAAGTCAAGGTGTTTTCTCAACCAAGTGGAAGGGTTTGTATTTCTTTCTGGCTTAGAAATGCCCTTGAGGGAGTTGGGGGTTATTATTTTTAAAACCTTGAAAGCCAAGTTGGCAGTACGCTATTCCTACCTCTCTATTGGTGAGTGCGCTCTGCTCAACTTGAGCGATGCTTTTCTTGTAGAGACTTGTGTTGTTTTTATTCTTTGCAGGCATCTCAGAGTTGAAAGAATTGGGTATTGAGGTTTAAAAAAAAAAACAGCCCTCAAAATTTCATTCAAGGCAGTCTCTCCACCCTCTTAGTGATTTCTATGTGGGGTCTGTATTTTCCACTGTGTTCTAACCTCTGGTTTCAGGAGAAACAGAGATTGTCAATTCCTTTTGGTTTTTGGCCTTTTTTGTTTTTCCTCTTTCCTTGCAAAGAATAGCCAGTTTTGTTTTCTTTTCTGTGTGTATCTGCTCTGTTGTTTGAGGAAGGAGGGTCTTGATGAGCCCTGGTTTTTCTGGGAGCAGAGCAAATATTTGGAGAGTTTTTCTAATAAATAAAGCAGCAGTTTAGGTGGTCTATTCAATTGCATAGGGGTCTCAAAAGGCCAACATGATGGGTCAAATATCAACAGAGTGAAGAAAAGGAGCCTAAGCTTGTGTTTGTAGCTAAGCTCTGTAGCTTAAGCTTGTGTTTCCATCTTCCCAGGATGATGTCAATCATGGTACTTGGGATATAAAGCTGGGGCATGAGGGATCCCTTTATGTGATCCCCTACTTCACCAGGATACAATAGAAAAAGGCAGAAATGTCAGTCTTCAATGACAGACCATGAGGACACAGCCTGGCTGAAGATCTCAGACCAAAATGACACATGAAGGAGAGATCTGGACCCCTTATTGAGGGTGCCACAAGCAATTGCTATGCCCTCATGTAAATTCAAAAAGAGTTGCCACATTTTTAATGGAAAATAAAAACTAAGATAGCGTTCCATTGTCTTTTGGGCTAGGGCAGCACCCTTCCTTCTTGCTCCCTTGTGTATGCAGATTTGCCTGTCACTGCTAATAAGATCCAAAGTCTCTGCATAGTCTCTGTCACGAAGAGCAATCTAGGATAAGGCAGCAAAGTTTCTAAGGCATAAGAAAGATAAATGTTATGAGCATTTGCCAGCATTAAACATCATTACCTATGGCAAAAATGAAGAAGTTTCAAGAGGCGTTGTGTTTTGTTTTGTCTGACAGGGGAAGTTTAGAAGAAAGGAGCAAAATTAATGTGGAAACAGACTGAGTATAAATGGATTAAATTTTTAAAAGGCAAAGGACATATTGTTATAGAAGAATAGAAAATTTGAGAAAACAAAATAAAAACATTGTTCTATGTCAAAAGACGAAACTGGATTTTTATCTTTTCAGTCCACTCTGCCTTCAATTTCCATATATATATTTACTGGAAAACACCTGGGAGTTTTTCTTGGAGCCTAATATGTTCAGACACTGTTGCTTATTTGTTTGGGTTTTCTTTCAGCTTTCTCTGTAAAGCACATTGCATGCAGTCTGGCAACACCCTGAGCTGTTGTCATCTACCCAACAGAAACATCCCCTATGTGGGCCTAGAAAACAGTAATATAACACTTGAAAGGTCAAGTGTGGCTAATGCCTTTCTCCATCTGGTGATGGATCTTTTTCTTCTTTCTTGCTGTCTCTCTATAGGAGTGCTGCTAGAAACCAAGAGTGATTAAATACACTGCCTGTCCAATGCAAGGAAATTCCAGCATATCAAAGAGGCTAATAACTTCCTGGCAAATCCCATGCCTGTACAAAAGGAATGGCTTTATATGGTAGCTCTGGCAGTTCAAACTGGAAAACAATTCAGCAGCTTCCAGTGATGCTTTGCAGAAACGATCATTCTTTCACCAAGGATTCAGTATATTTAGTAACACAGGTGACCAAGTTGGTTGGTGTGTGGTTCTCTTTCTTTTTTGACAAAACAATGAATTAATTGACTTAGCCTTTATCTTTCTCAGCTTACCATGTAATTGATATGTAATAATGATGCATGTTGACACTTACTGAGCCCTACACTGGGCCACTTCCTGGGTGGATTACTTCATTAACATGCCTTCGCTCACTATTCTTAGCAATTTTTTCACATATTGTATATAGAATTTTCAGAATCCATCTTTTTCCTGTGTTTGCTTATCACATTATGATCGCGATGAAACCAAAAATTTCAACAAAACTAAAAAAAGATAAATCAACGACGGAGCACTATGAAATTACAAGGTGTTACTATTGAGAACATACTGGCTGTCGATGGAGCTTCTTGTCACAATAGCCTACATCAGGTCTCAGTTTTACAAACGGGGTCCTGTGAGATGCGCATCTTGGCATATCACAATATTCTCTTTGCTCACAGAATAAATTTCTTTCAATTATGACAGAATCTCAACATGAGTATTGTGATAAGAACCCTTAACATTGTACCTGCCCTCTTAATAAAATTCTGTGTGTAAAGTATAGAATTTCAACTGTACGAACTGTGTTGTACATCAGATTCAAAAGGCATGAGTAAGGCTTGAGTGTTAGCTGCCCTAAAGTCGATACTCTTCTTCCTCTGTCTCCTCAAGCCCTGACTACGGTCATACTACTATTTGCTTCTATACGTTTAGTATTTGATGTTCTTCATATAAGTAGAATTGGGGAGTATGTGTCTTTGTCTAGCTGGATCACTTCACTTCCCATAATGCATGTATTAATGTATACCATGATTACATTTATTAATTTGTTCATGGAAATTTGGGTTGTTTCCACTTCCTCAGTTGAACTTCATCAACAGAACAAAAGCTCTTTCCCCCTCTTCATGGCTGTGAATAATATTTCAGTGAACATGGGAGTAAAAATGTCTTTCTGAGACAGCTATTGCCTTTCTTTGGATAAATCCACAGAGCTGGGATTTCAGGGACATGCAGTTCTACTTTTAATTTTATTAAGAACCTAAATAACAGCTGTACCCTTTTATATTCTGACTAAGAGTGTGCAAGTATTCCACTTTCTCCTCATCCTCCCCGACAGTATTTTGTGTAATAACCATCTTAACATTTGAGAAGATAGATATCTCATTTTTCTTGATAATTCATAACACTGAGCATCTTTTCATATACCCGTTGGCCATTTGTATGTCTTATTTGGAGAAAGGTCTACTCAAGTCTTGACACTTTTAAAATGAAACTGATGAGTTTTTTGTTTTGTTTTATTGTTCTATTGGATTGCAGAACACGTGTGTGTGTGTGTGTGTGTGTGTCTGTGTGTGTGTGTGTGACTGTATGATTAGCTTCTTGCCAAATACATCATTTTCTCCCACTGAATAGGTGTCTTTCTCAAGTCTGTAATTGCTTTCTTTGTTGGACAGTAGCTTATTTACTCACTGTTATTCTTCTTGTCTATTTTTTCCTTCATTTTCAATACTTTTGGTATAAGATAAAAAAAAAATTACTCAACCAAAATCAGGGACATTTTCTCTTTTATGTTCTTCTAAGAGCCTTAGGGTTTCCTGTCTTATATTTTAGTCTTTAGTATATTTTGAGATGTCCTTTGCTGTGGTAACAGTCCAATTTCATTCTTTTGCATGTAGACATATGCTTTGTAACATCATTTGTTGGATATACTTCCATCATCGTTTATTCTCAACCCATTTGCCATAGGTTAGTTGTGTCCATGTATGTGAGGTCCCATTGCTGGGCTTTGTACACTGTTATATGTATATTGGTATTATACTTTTGACTATGCAGAGGTATGTTAATGCTTTGGTTACTGTAGCTTGTAATGTATTTTTCTAAGTTGGTCAGAGAATGGTGTGGTGCTTCCAGCATTGTTCTTTCTCAAGATTGTTTTATCTCTTCAGGGTCTTTTGTAATTTCACAAGAATTTCTTATTTCATATGAATTTTAATTTTATGCTTTTGTTAAAATGCCATTGAGATTTATGTTTGTATTCAATCTTATCTGGGGTTATCTGGATCTTTTTAAACAATATTGTCTCTCATTCCATTAACAGGAAATTTCTTTGCATTTCTTTGTATCGTTAATTTCACTCATCGATGCTGCTTGCTTTTATTGTAAAAAAATCTTTCAACTTCTTAATTAAGTTTATTGTTGTGTTTCAATTATTGGCATTAGTAGGATTATTTTCCTACTATTTTTACAGTTTTTCTGCATAGAAACAAATGATTTTTATTTGTTGATTTTGTATTATTCCAAACAAGTGAGTTTTTCTTAGTTCTACCAAGTTTTTGTGAGCTCTTCAATGTTTTCTATATGTATTATCATATTGTCTCCAGACAGACAATGTAGCTTTTTTTTTTTTTTCCAATTTGGATGTCTTTTGTTTCTTTCTCTAGCCTAAGTACTCTGGGCTTAGAAATTTTAGTACTATGTTGAATAAAATTGGAGAATGGTCGTCTATCAGTTCTTGTGTAGAAGAAAATTTGCAACTTTCACTCCTAGATAAGATGTTAGCTATGTAATATGTCACTTTTTGTCAATAGGTGAATAGATTGAGATAATTCCATCCAGTTACTTGCTGATTGTTTTCATTTTGACACAGTGTCTAACTTTTCAAGCCTATTTTCTCCAGGTGTTGGAGTGATCATTTCATTTATACTCCCTTTATGTTTTTAACGTGGTGTATCACACAATGAATTTTTGCATGTGAAACCATCCTTACATCCAAGGGGTAACTCTTACTCAGTCCTGATGTATGCCCTCTGTAATGTGCTGTTGAATCTGATTTGCTATTTTATGACATAATATCAAGGTATTTATTTAACACATATTATTATTGAAACATAAAAAGTGAGACCGAAATTTTGCCTCTTATCCCTGATGTGCAAAGACCCTGAAAGTAACAGATAGGCGGCAACAAGAAAGCTGAAAGAACATTTAGACTGGCAAAGGTTATAGTTCTTACCTATTACTCAGTTTCATGAACTCAGTGGGTCATTTCCTCTCCCTGGGTCTGCTCCCCAATTCTTTGAATGTGGTTCTAGTTTATAGATGTACCTTTACAATCGTGGAAAATTAATTACAAATACCCTCAAGGTTATTAAAGTCTGAAGACATTTATATCCCTTATACAAAACGGCACAGCATTTGCATCTAACATACAGAATGCTTCCGTGTATTTCACAACATCCTGAGATCGCTTCTAATACCTGTTATAACGTAAGCACTATATGAATAGTTGTTATACTATTGAACCATGTGGTGGATAAAGACAGGAAAAAAAGCCCATTTATGCTCCATACAGATGCAATTAAGTTTTTGAATGTCTTAAATCTGTAATTGTTTGAATCTGTGGGAATAGAGAGAGATAGGAAGTAGCGACACAATTTTTTCTCATGAAAATCTAGTTAATTTTGTACCCACTACTTTTTGAAAATATATTCAAAATATATGCAAATAACAAAGAAAAACAAGGAATGTATATGAGCCTGAGCAGATCTCCTGCCATAGCAGTGTGGTCCTTCCTCCCTATGCTATCAACTATAAATCTTTTTTCTATAATTTCTGTGGTCATATTCAGGCACATATGCATATTTTCTTTGATATTTTCCTCAAATAGGAGACTACAGAGTGCTCTATTTAGCAAGAAACAGCAAAGCGAGGCTCTTAATAGAATGCACTCTCAGGAGCCAGACTGTTTTTTATACTATAGTGCTGTCACTATTTGAACTTGGCCATGTCACAAACGTGTTGATCTACAGTTCCTTGTGAAGTAATATGAGGCTGATGATAGGACCTACCTTAGAAGACTTGATGTAGAGTGGTTTAATTAATAATATATAAGCAATTTATAAATAATAAAACCAGTCACTCAATAAGTAATCATCAGTTCATACTTTCACATGGTTTGTGGAACATTCATAGAAGTTCTTGTCTCAAAGACCGGTTTTGTGCCATCATCCTACTTAATGCCTTTACATCGTTGTTCAGAAACAAACTTCATAAATCCAGTCTCCTAGCAAACACCTTTGAAGCTTTTCCTATCTCTTAGTATTAACAACATTAATGCAAGGAGAATCCTTGCCCCTACCACATTTGCACGCAGTTGTGAATATGTGAGTAGGATAGTTTGTGAGACGCAGAAATTTCTGTGTGAAAGAAATATGCACTGAAAATTTTAGTCTGTATTGTGAAATTTACCTTTAGGAAATTACCTCCTTTTATTTCTGCTTCAGCATTACAGGAAAGTGCCAGTTGCCCAACCCACGTTAACTCTGCGTATTATTCATTTGGTTTTACATATTTAGCATTCCAATATGTAAAAAATAGTATTACTGTTTTAATTTGCAGATCTCTAATTATGATCAAAGCTAAGCTTTTTTTTCTATGTGTATAAGCTACTTAAACATTTTTGCTCTTTATGATTTGTTCATCTTTGACAGGTGTGTGGTTTTAGAAATTGTTGCTCATGAAATAATTATAACAAATTAATCTTGTTTTTGAAAAGCTTCAGAATTTTGACTTCGAAATAATAAGGAAAAAAGTCTTCTGTATCACCCATTTTACAGGAGAAAAATGAGTCTTAAAGAATGTAAGTGACTCACAAACTGTATTTGCTAAGTAATGACAGATCCAGCATTTTAATACCTCTCTGCTTTATTTTTCTTTTTTGTCTACATTGCTTCCCTCCCCCCACCCGGGGGAGTAACTGCACTTTTATTTCTAGAATATCACTTTTTTCTTTGTTTTGTTAATATATAACTATGGCTATAATTGCATCCCAGCCACGCTCTGCTTCAGTTTACAGCTGTCATGAGCCTTAGTGTGTGGAATGTCCTATTGACTTTCCTATAAATCTATAAAGTGTTAATGAGTCATTAATCTAACCAGAAGTTTCTACTCCCTAGGGTCACTATGAGATATTTACCATTTCCCAAGGAAAGCCTTCGCAGAATATACCTATTTTTACTGATAGGAACCTCAACCTGTCTCTGCTAGTACCACAACGTGGATTCTGGGTGTTTCTTCCTCTACTGCATCCTCTCAGAAGATGAATATACTTACAATTAGTTAATGTTCTCAAAATACTATATTAGAGAATAATAGGGTCAGTTCTTTTGTTTTTATTAAAATGAGAAAAATCAGGATGCTAATTCCAGATTTATGAAATCCTACCAGCAGATATAAAAACCTAGAGGACTAGCAGGGAGCAAAGGAAGAAATTTGTGCATAAAGGTGGTGAGCAGAGAGGGAGAACAGAGCAAGACTTCCCTCGTTTGGTATTGAAGCTAACCGCTCTGCATTTTCCTCAGTGAATGAAATTAATACTGCTATTGCGCTAAGGTTTATCCCTTTCCAGACACTGTTAAGCTTTTTACGTGCATTATCTTATTTAATTTACACAATAGTCTATGAGATGACTACTGTTATTGTTACTTTGCATATGAGAAAAAAAAACGATGTTCAGGAATCTTAAATAATACTCAAACTCATGTAATTAGTAGAGCGAAGATTTTAACACAAGGCTTTTGACAGTAAATTCGCCTATGCTCTGCCACATTTAGGTATATAGCATATGGCCTGGGTTTAGGTTATGGAAAAAAATAACAGAAAATAATACATTAAAACATGTGTGAAAGAAAAGAGTGAAAAAAGGAATTTCCCACATGTATCCATATATTTGTATGCATACATGTAGAATTTTAAGCTTATTGAGTTCCTGTTCCAACAATAGATGAGGTGTTCATGCATCTGATAAAGAATGTTTTAGGTTACTGTAATTTTTTTGTGTAGAACACAATTTCTTTAGGCTAATGGGTATAATGTTTTTTAAACTATGCTCAATTTTGTAAAATGTTTACTTAAGCAGTTATATAGATCTAGTTATTGCAAGATATCTCTGAATATTCACTGTACTTCTGTGCAGGTCAGCACATCAAGACATGTGAGTTTTCTGTTTCCCATCTCTAACCTCATAGCACTCTTTTAAAGCAACCCCTGTAGCACAGAACATTCTCTCTGAAATAATGACTTATTGGGACTTTAAGTCCTTTCTAACACTGAGCATGTAATAATTCCATGATTCTGCCATTGGCATTGGCTGTGAAGATTGCAACATCTTTATCATATATTCTTTGCCTAATATAAATATTCCTACTGTATACATTCCTAATTGAACTGACCATAATATCTTCTGGAAAACAAAAACAAGTCTTGTCAGGCAGGATGGTTGCTAGTCTCATGCATTAGATCAAAGCTTGAAGTGGACTTATGGTCCCCAAATTTAGTTGCATATCAGAGTTTACCCACTTCGTTGTTCAAAGTGCAAATTTTTGAGATCCACTCCAAGAACTTGTGCTTCTATTTTAGGGTCCAATCGCTAACAACAACTTTTAACAAGCACTCCAGGTGCTCTGAAGCATCTGTTTGGTCCATATGTGAACATTTGAAAGGAACTTAAGAAAAAGAGTCAAGAAAGCCTATAAGGGAAGGACAGAAGATTGCTTTTCATTTCTGTCTATGCGTTAGTTTTCAAAGATCTATCCTAGACCTTGGAAGTACAGGAATAGGGCTGGGAATGACTATATAAAAAGATCTCCAAGGAAATCTGATATTGCTGAATCATGGATATATACTTTGAAACCACTAGCTGAAGTGACTTTTGATTCCTTCTAATTACGATATGTTTTGATCTTATGAATGTGACATGACTTTTCAAAATGTAGTAAAATAAGAAGAGAAGCCTTGTGTCCAAGTTGGGGGTAGACAGCAGTCCCAACTAAAAACTCTGCTGGTGAGACTAGAACAGAGACTTTGCGCTCACACCATCATCTCTCTTACAGGAAGCAGGCAAACTGGAGCAAGGTCAGAGAGCATTGGCCAAAGTAGTCCATCCTAGGACTGCTGAGGAATGGGTGATGGAACGAGGACAGTTTACCTCGGAAAAGAGAACAATAGTGCACAGAGATGGATACCGTCTTTAAACATGTAAATGGCTGACCTGTGCTGGACATATTGGTGTTGCGGTACAGTGTAGTAGAGCAAAAGAAGCGACATCTAGCAGACAAAGGAGAAAGTTCTGTCCAGGGGCGCATATTAATCTAAGGAAAATTCTAAGATTCTTGTGCACACTATGTCATATAATAGTCATCAAATCAGTAAAATAGGTGCGGCTGAACCATTTAACAGATGAGAAAATAAGCCCTGAATGCTACATTTTCCCCAGGTAATGAAGATACATGAATAATATGGTGATCACCAAAACTGCTCATAGATCTTCCATTTCTTCTCCTTCCAGGAACATGGGAGGATTGTATCTTCCGAGTTTCCTGACTCTAAGGGTGAGCATATGAACTGTGGAATAATTTTGGAGAAGCATTACATAATTCACCATACTTACTTCCCCTTTGCATTGATGGTAATAAAATCAGACCAAGATAAAACAGAGATTCCACAACAATATGCACTCATATATAATGCAGATATTAAAGAAAATTTTCTCAGTGTCTCTGAAGGCTTACAAAAGTCGAAATACATACACCCTTATTCAATCTTCCTGATCTTAGTGGTTAAGTATTGTGTTGTATAAATTCTTGTCTGTTACTGGCATTTGAAGTTATTTGTTATTACTGTAGGATGATGCAGAGCATTTTGGCTAAAAAAGCTGCAAGTCAGACTTAACCTAATTTGTTCTACTTTCAAAGTCTGTGTTCTTTCCATCATAATATCTGGACTCCTACACGAATAGTCAGTCAGCGGTCTTTATCAGTCAACGAGAGTGGCTCCTTACCTCATCCATGCGGGTATTTGATAGTAAACTGAAGCTGCTGTAGACAGGATTGGTACATTACATAGCTGAATGGTCTATTCTAATTCTGGTATTCTATGTTTTCTGTGAGAAGCTATAGAATCAAAGACAGTATCAGTCCAAAGAAACACAAGTTTCTTCGTCTTTTTCCTCTGTTCAAAGCCTGAGATATATGCACTTCACATGAGTTTCTCCCGGACTCATCTCAATTAATCTTTTTAACAGAACAGACATTCTTTTTTTTTTTTCAGAGAGATATGAAATTTGGCACCAGTTCACAGTGGCTTTTTATTCCTAATGACTTCTCTGGAAAAAAGAAATATGTGCACTTCATCTCACTATTTTCTGGTGCATTAACCATTTATACATTTCTGTATAATTGTGGGAGGTTTTCTAAAATATGCTCAAAGGTATTGGGTATTATTTTCAAAGTTTGGTGCTACATGCTCTCAAAGTTACCTGCTGTTCCAAAATGTCACTTCCCCACTTTATGTCATAATGGGAATGCAGAATAATTTCTGGTTTGAGACCATGTCATCATTCAATGCTAACAATCAAAACTATTAGTCATCTCTTATCTTCTCATGTTTTGCTTGAGCTTCATATATAGGAGCTATTATTCATATCCAATTACAGAGACTTTTGGGAAGCAAATAAAAGAACTGCACCCCAACAAGCTTTACAAAAACAGAAAGGAAACACCATCACACAATATCGACAGCTCTCTTGAAGATGGTATTCATCCTACATGGCTTGGGCTGATTGCAGAGATTTCCTTCTAAAGCTTGGAAAACAAATACAAAAACATTGCTCACTGAGTCAATCAGATATCTTTTTAATAGCCTACACAACACTCTATCTGGCATTAGTGATAAAAGGCTGCATCCCACATTTCTACCATGAAAATCAGAGTGTCTTTCATTTGAATATAGAAATTAGAATTTCTTTTGGTCCGATAAAGGTTACCAGAGAATATGAATGTTTTCAGGGACATATTTATACAGTGAACCGAAGTATAAAGACCACATTTTTTGTTAAAATACTCCAAGAAAACCAAGATGCAAGGTCAAGTTGCTAAAGATATGCACTCCCCAAAGCTTGAAAAGGTAAACCTGTATACCAATTGTACTGGAAAAGACTTGTATAAATGATACCTATTTAGTTTTGCTTAACCTAGAATTTGCCAAATGTCTTTTATAATAGGACACATAAAAATTAATGCCCATTAAAACCAATTAAGAAACACATTTTTGCAAATACTGAATTAAGGAAGAGGAGAGGTCTAAACAAATGTTTTCTAAGTGGGTATATAATGTGTTATGTTTCAAATTAAAATGCCCCCTCCCAACTCTCATGTGTTTGAAGTGATTTGGTTTCAGGGTCCTGCATTCAGCAGAAGATTAAAATATCGGTGACTTGTGTGCTGTCAGAAGATGGAGCCTCATTAACACACTGGATCTCCTCGAGAAGATCTGTCCTTCTCATTGACTGCTTCCTTCGTGGCTTCCAGGCTGCCTTGAGGTGAACAGCTTTTCTCTGTCATCCATTCTCTGCATTAGAGGCTGCTGACCATGTATGGATGGAGAGCCGTAAAACTGTGAGCTAAAAGCTGGGTGTGGTGATGCTCTCCTGTAATCCTAGCACTCTGGGGCACTGAGGTAGGAGGATCATAAGTACCAGCCCTTCCCGTTCAATTTAGCAATTTGGTGAGAACTTGTCTCAAAGTAAAAATAAAATAAAATAAAATAAAATAAAATAAAATAAAATAAAATAAAATGAGCTTGGGTTGCAGCTCAGTGTGAAGGTTGTGGGTTCAATCACCAGAATTGCAAGAAAGAAAGAAGGAAAGAGAAGAAAGAAGAAAGAAAGAAAGAAGAAAGAAAGAAAGAAAGAAAGAAAGAAAAAAAGAAAGAAAGGGAAAGAAAGGGACGGAGAAACAAATGAAAGTCTTTTTTTTTAAGTTGAGGGTGTCAAATATGGCACCCCAGAGATGAAAAGGTGACTAAGACAGGAGGATGGGAGCCTTGCCACATAAATTCTGTTTCTATTAGTATCACCATGAGTGATTTCTTTGTCCTTTAACGTAAGTTTCAGATTCCTTTTCTGTAAAATCGAAATTAAGACAATGAATGTAATAAGGTATTCTTCCCTTAGAAATGGTGTGTCCTATATTAGCCAAATAAAGAGACTCCAAAGCCACACCCCTGTATTTGAATACTGGTTTATTTTTATCTACTTGTGAGAAATTGAGCAAATTCTCTCAGTGTGCTTTTCCTCTACTTTCTTATTTACATGATGGAATAATAATATTTTTCAAAGAAATTGACTCCAAATATTAAATGACATTAAAATAATCCAGCAAGCTTTTCAACAAAATTATTATTTTAGCTTAATCTAGTAGCTGGTTTAGTATAATTGATTAATGAATGATAAATTTCACTCTGAAGTAAACGTAAAATAGAAAGGCTGAAGTAAGAAAAAATTACAGGGAAAAGAGAGGAGAGAAAACAAGACAGATCTAGGCTATATTCATTTACCCAGAAGACTAGTTCATGGCTCTTCTGTTCAAAAGCTTTAAAAAAAGTCTCTTTCTAGGCAGAATAGCCTAATACATCAGTCTCACAGTTGAAGAGATACTGTTCTAATTCTTAATTATTTACTTTCTGGTGAGCTCCACAGTCGTCAGTTTTTAAAGCAACTTTCTGCAACTTTCTCAGGAACATCCTTATAAAGAGAAACATTAGAATCATTTCTTCGTTATGATTTCTGTCTCGCGATTGGTTATTAAGGTGCACTTAAATGTTGTTTACAGTTGCCCATTTCCAAAACAGGTTGCCTGTGAGGAAGCTCAGAGCAAAAGCACATCTATGTAGAGTGGGTTAAATAAATATCAAGAGCTCTGAAATCAAAGAGAGATGGGGAAGATAATTGCACCAGGAATAGGGGAAGATATAATTATTGTAATTAAACACTAATTTCAGCTCAGAAGTCATTAAGATCTGAATTCTTTTTGCTTTTCAAACTCTGTCACTATGTTCCATGTCTTAGTCACCAATCTTATACCTTTATAAAAGTTAGAATTATATCAGTCATTCATTCAGGCTTTCTTTAGCCGATTCAGTTCTCTATGAGCTAGTGATTAAATTTTCAAAGCCATGCTGGTTGTTTTCAAAGGGGCCATTATGTATTTGACAGTACACATGTGCCCATACGTGTACACACATGAACACACACACACAGTTTCTCCTTCTATGTACATCATGGGGTTTAATGCCCTCTCTCCGAGGTCAATGAACTTGATGAATTGATTATGTTTGCATCATTTCAACCTTACTCAACCCACTATTACATCCCATGGCCCACTCAGTCCCAATGAAACAACTGAAAAAGTTCAGTCAAGAAAATTTCCGTCTTACATTTCGTCAAGTCCAATGGACTATGCTCATCTGCCCATCTTGGCTTTTGCATAAATGCTTTCTTGGTTTTACTTTCTCCCTCTTTATCAGCATCTCAATTTCTCATCCTGATAACTTCACTCTCAGGCTTTCTCTCAAAGGCTAAACCTCAACAGCCTAGATGGCCTTAACTGACTTCCACCTCACTTGTATTCTGAGTGGGCAGCCACATTTCTAGGTTTTACTTCATATTAATACTGTCAAGTATCTGCTATCACTTTTCGTCTCCAATCTCTCTTTCCGTTTTCTCGGGGACATACTATAATCGCAGCTTTCCCACGAAACGCACTACTCTATTTCATTGAACATCTGTTTTCAGGGTTATGCGTAACTTCAGAGTTTTTTTTAATTATAGCATATGCTCTATTTTATTTTCCGCAAAGTTATTCTTTTTACTAATGTGCATTTGTGCTGCATAACAATTCCATCCAACTCGAGCATCTGGTGTATACACATGTTGCATTTTAATCATTTTTACTTCCTTTTCCCCTTGCCACCATCCCCTCTCCGATATCGCAGGTCCCCGTTCCTTCTCCACAAACTCTGCCTCTCTGGGTCCTACCACTTGCCACTCATATTTCTCTGTTATTTATTTGCATTTTGAGCTTTCATATTAGATAAACTACGATGGATTTAACTTTCTGTGTCTAACGGGAAGATCAGTATTTAGTCTTCCACTTACCAACCTGTCTATAGCATTTGAAAAGTTAATCATTTTCTTCTTTGTAATTAAATGGATTAATTTGATTCTAAGACATTTATATTCGTTTGCTTTTTCTATTTCCCTATTGTCCTCTTGGTTTACCATAAAACCTTGTGTGTTGAAGGACTGACTGGTCCCTAGCTCGTGGTGCTACTTGAACGGGGTGGAACTTTATGGATGTGCAGCCTAGTTGGAGGAAGTTAGGTCACTGGGAGCTTCACCTCGAAGAGGATATGGAGAACATGCCCTGTGTGTTCTTTCTCTCTTCACTTCCTGGCTCTGATGAGGTAAACCTTTTTCCTCTACCACAGACTCCCAGATAAAATCTTTTCTTACCAAAGGCACAAATATGACAGAGCCAACTGTCTGCGCACAAGCACTTCTGAAACTGGGAGCCAAAATGAATTTTTCCTCTTTATAAGGTATTTAATCAGATATTTTGTTCAGTAACAGAAAGTTCACTAACACTCTCTCTTACTCTGTTTCTTTTGCTCAGATCTTTCTCATACTCTTGGCTACTAAGCAATGAAACGCCCTGCATATCAGTCTTCAGTCTCCTTTTCCTTTCCACTTATATTTATGTTCTGGGTGATTCTATCAAGTTATATGGTCATAAAGATTATTCATGTGCTGATGACTTCCACATTAGATATTTTTACCTGAACTGTAGATTGACGTAACTGCCCTGCCAAGTGTCTATGTGCAATTGTAGGCATTTGGAACAGAGCATGTCTATAACACACAAGGAAACATAAAACACCAGCCTAAAAGTTGCTTTTCTTACAGCCTTCTTCATTTCGGTAAATGGCATTTCTTTTGTAGTCATTATTTATGCAGTCAAGCCAAATGCTTTGCAATCAGATTTACTTTCTGACTGATACTATGTCACACAAAAATACCCCAGTAAATCCTGTCCATTCTGCCTTTCAAAATAAACAGAAATGAAATAAAAACAAAACCGAACAAGTACAGATCTTGATCACATCTTGCCATCTCATTCTCAGGGCTTGTACCTGATACAAACTGCCATGACCTCTTGCATGATGACATTAGGAGTCCACTAATAGTGGAACCTACCCATGCTTCTCTTCAAACAATTCCCCGATGTGTTCGGGTGGCCCTGAAAGTTGTACTTGAGACGCTGTCACTCCTCTGTTCGATCATGCCACGAAGCCCATCTCATTCGGAGAAAAAGACAAAGTCATTACCCCAGCTTCTGAAGGTCAAATAAGCCAGAGCTTTGCTCTTCTCACAGCATCTTCTACCTCTCTCTTTTTGTGTCACTCTCCTCAAGTCACACCTCTGTCCTTGATATTCTTACGGCTTGAATGTGTTAGACATACTTGTGCCTTATGACCTTTTCTCTTGCTGTTCCACCGGCCTGGAAACATGTCCTCTTCTATTTTATTCCTGCTTCTACTTAAAATCACCTCCTCAGTGAAGCCAGCCCTGATCACCTTAATGCCATCTAGGTGTTCTGTCATCCCATTATGCTCTTTTACTTTTCTTTGTGGTATCTATTGCTGACTGAAATACTGCTTGTTGATTTGCTTATGGTCTGTCTTATCAGAATATATTGCTTTGCTTACTAATATAACCTCTGTGCCTGGGTAGGTGTTCACTAACTGCAAATTCAATCCATGATACGAGTCTTCTGTGTGCTCTGAAGAAGAGTTCAGAGATTTACATCTTTTCGGTAGTATATCACTCATTACATTATCTCAGTAATTGTCAAGCTAGACACTGGCTACAATAATGGAAAATAGGATGCTTCGTGTGCTCAGAAAGCTCTATTAGATTCCAATTTTCTTGACCCACTACTGCCACCGCTTCATATATATATATATATATATATATATATATATATATGTGTGTGTGTGTGTGTGTGTGTGTGTGTGTGTGTGTGTGTGTGTGTGTGAGATCTGGAGTGTCCCCCAAAAGCCTAATGTTCCTATGTATACTGTGCACCTTTGGGAGGTAGGGACTGGCCAGAAGGAGGCAGGTGCTTGGGCTTGACCTGGAGGGGCATGTGCTGGTTCCACCCTTCCTCACAGTCTTTTTCTCTCTCTGCCACCATGCTGTAAGGTTCTCTGCCCCAGGAACTCTGGTTCCAGCTCTAGCTGTGGCCACTCGATACAATTCTACCATGTGCCAGCCGCCCACCCATGAATGGACAGAGACCTTCTGAAACTGTAAGCTACAATAAGTCTTTCCTTCCTACATTGTGGATGTCAGATATTGAGTCACAGTGATGAAAAATAACTATTACATATGTAGAGATAGATAGATAGATAGATAGATAGATAGATAGATAGATATCTTAATATGATACTGTCACTCATTTTATGGTCAGCAATACTAACTTCTAAGCAGTAAATTTGTCTTGTTTTTTTCTATACTTGTAAGACTAATAATTTCCATGTTCACTCAGTTTTACCTGTTAGTATCTAGTATTTATTACTTCTAGTGCTGTCAAACAGTCTTTCTCCAGCATTGACACCACTGTCAGCTTAGGGTCTCATCATTTTTCATTAAAATACTAATTCAATGAAATATCCCTCCCCGCTCTTTCTCTCCATCCCTCTATTCTGTCATCTACACTGAAGCCAGAATGCTTTTTCTCAAGTGCAAGTATGTCCACATGGCTCCTCTGTTCCAACACTTTGGTGGATCACCATTGCCCTAAGACAAAGTTTAGAAGCTATAAAATGGTCCTACAGCTGCCAATAACCAGGCCCCTTCTTGCCTCTTGTGGATTATATCCTGTTATCATTTAATTTTAGCTCACGTGCCCATTTGAGAACCTCCCCACATTTCTTGTGCTCTTGCAAACACTTCATTAAGGTCACTTGACATTACAATCAGCAAGGTGTCCAGAACGATTTCAACTATCTCCCCTGTTGGAGTGGCTCACTTCCTTCTGTATCCACTGTTTGCACTGCACGTCTTTCCCTGGACTCCTTTCATTACAGTTAATTGTCCATTTGTGGTCCACACTACAAGATGTGCGGTCCTGGAGAATAAGTCTGTGTATCCCTGGTTAAAGTCAGCTCTCCACCCTGTGTGCCACTGAGACTGTTTATTTGTCCAAAGTAGACACTCAACTAATGGTCACTAAATGCATGACATTTGCAGACATTTGTACTTAATATTTTGTTGCTTTTTTGATGATATGATTTCAAAGTCGATAAACTCGCAGCATATTTAATTCTATTAAACTTTCTATTAAGTAACTGTTTGCTACTTACAGCTTTTCTAAATTTAGTAACAGATCGTTTGAAAACATTTATTAAATGTATTACAAGAAGGTAGAGACTTTTATTATGTAATGATCTTTTTGTGCTTAGATCAGGTCACTGAAGGTTTCATACCAACTTCACCTTTCATGACTGATTTTTACCATTGACGGTTTCATTCCTCAAGGGACCTTGAAGTTAAATAACAAATTTGTGCTGTTTTCAAACATTTAGATCAAAACTAATAAAAGCAAAAATTTACAACATTAATGCTTGAATCGGTATTCTGAGGTTTGAAGGTAGCTGTTTGCTCCTCACTGGGTTTGCAAGTCAGTCCAAAAATAATTGACGTTTAAATTGTCTTTTTTGAAGAGATGTATTGGACTAAGAAGGAAAAAGCACACACAGCTTCTCTTTGTGTTATATCTAGCACCGTGATTGGCCTCATTTCTGAATATCATTCCATCAACTTTCAGATACAAGTTATGATTGTATTTTGCGCCTTCCAGTGTGCTGTGTTTTCCACTCAGCAAGTGTCTTAGGTAAACCCCATGAGCCATAGAATCTTAGAATGTGCTGGACCAGAAATAATGGTTACAAGTGATCGTTACAAAATGTACACTTTGACCTCCTAAATTATGCCAATTGGCAGGGCTCTTTTGACACGTTAAAATAATCTACTTCAATATTTAATTTATTACTAATGAGAGACTGCAATTGCTTTGAATTAAGTGGACTGCATTTGTCATAAGATCTGGTCCATTTCCACTTCTATTTGAAAAAGAACACCAGAAAGAAAGAAGGTAGAAAGCTAACTACATGAAAATACATTATTTAATCGAGGACTGTGAGCACAACCAGCATCTAAAGGATATTTTCAACTATTTAAGGAACTAAATTGAGCTGTAAAGGAATGTCATACCATTTGTATAGAGATTTACTAGTTTTTTTTTTCTACTTTTGATTACATTCTATTACAGCACTAATCAACAAAACAGGAGTGGGGCAGAGCATCGTTGAAGTAAAACACAAGCCCAAGAAGTGTTCATCCGCTGTCTAAATATGAGCAAGAATCTCTCCCATTAGAAGTTTACAGTTTTTTTTTGCCTGTAAAATAGAAAAATCAAGAACATCTCATCATTAGCCCAGGCTTATTCAATTTCCATAAAGTCCATTTTACCTCTGTTCAAGTAAGTTTAATCCAAAAATAGGCAAGGCCAGTATATCAACATACAATATTGAAAGATATAACATGTCATAATCATATTAAAAGGCTGTGAAATTACAAAGAGAAGACTTTGAGCTGTTAACACAAGATCTGAAAAGAACAATCCATTTTGCTGATATTTAGTTTTCTATCTATAAAATGGGGATGGTGATAATACATATGCTTCAAAAATGTTGTCAAAATCAAAGGAGGTCATGAAAATTTGAATTGTACCATTTTTTGCTTTAGGTAAGGTTGAGAACTTTTTAAAAAGTTAACAAATCACTTTTTCTAAAATAATCATAGATAGGATTGAGGGGAGAAGCAAGTGAACTATGAATTTAGATGCAATGTATTCGGTCAGAATTTCTGCAAGAAATTATAAGCTAAGTGATTTGGGAATAACAAAGTCCCAGAGAGCAATTTCAACTCAGGAAACCAAGGGGGAACACATGTATGTCTCAGATGAAAATTCACTAAGCACCTATTTTGTGCTGAGTGTGGACACACAGAGATGGATAAGAAACTCTTACTTTTAAGATATTCACAAAACCTATGCAGTAGTTCTGACGATTTAATTTCCTGTCACTGGGACAGAATATCCACTACCCACAACCTAAAGGAGGTTTATTTTGGCTCTCACTTTAGAGTATCGATTCCAGTGCTGGCTGGCTCCAAGGAAGGAAACAGCATGGCAGAGGATATGGTGAAGGAAAATTTCTCAACTCCTGGCCTCCAGGGAGCATTGGGGAACAACAGCAGAGAGGAAGAAGCCAGGGACCAGATATCGACCCAAGTTTGTGCCTCCATGGCTCAGCTACATTCATCAATGTGTGTTCCCAATCCCTCGAGTGGCTCTCAAGCCAGTCAAGTTGACGATGAAAATCAACCACCACATATTTGTGGGGTTTTCTTGGCATTTCCTTATTTCTTTTCTCTTTTTCTCAAAATAATTAATTTTATTTGTGTATGTTTGTCATACATAGAATTAAATTTATCTTAGTTTTTAAACATTTGTTTCATTTGAGGAGTCCCTTTATGAGAATGATAAACGTAAGGAAGTCTACCACAAGCGACATAGGCATGTGATTTTCAGTTCAAATTCAGAGTATTCAAGAATATTCCTTCACCTCTCAAGTCCGTGGAGTCTAGACTCAAAACTTCTGATGTAGTCAGAGGATTTGTAAAATAATGCATTCATGTGGTCAGAAAAAAATCTTCCTGCTAGCTCAGCACAAAGTATTTAGTCTCTTTTTTGTGACCATCATTACCTGTGTGCTTCTTGTTCCCTGCGCTCAGCTGCATGCCTCGTTCTGAATCCAGCTTTCCAACAACCTCAGGCTTGTATACTATCCTTCTGTTAAGTATCTTCTTTCAAAGCACCTGTGCCTCATACCTGCTCTCTTTATTGTAGGTAATGGCTTTGTTCTCTTACTTTAATACCATTGTTGCCTCTTAGATCCACTTCCAGAAAAATGCCCAGTGGTCTAGAAGAACAAGTCATGTAGTGAAGAGATGTATGAGAACAGAATGTTTCTTCTGCAAACAAAACAAAGCAAAGCCAAACCTGTCCAATCAGTTCCACTTTTACCCTTCCACAAGTGTTGTCCTTCGATTACATGTCTTATAATACATCTATGTATGACCTTATGGCTCATGGAGTAGTCTAACTGCAGGACCAATGACTCCCAGACTGGAATGAGACAGCCAAATCAACATGCATTTTCTGTTCATGCTTCAACTCAATGCAGGCGGGCTGAGAGCAACTTTAGCTGTAAGCAAACATGCATTCAAACCCGAAGCTGCTTGAGTTCCACACCTAGCTCCCAAGACTACTCTGAAAATTGACACCTAGATGATGAACAAAGAGAGGATCAGTCACGGGTTACGCGTGTGATGCAGCACACATGAGACTGCATGGGTCAGACCACAGACATTACACACGTGCTGAGGTAGAGAGGCTAGGAAAAGCAGCCTAACTGGGTGATCAGAGGGAAAGTGAAAAGAATTTAGTGAACACACAATGCCATCTTGGCCACACATGATGGCATTTCATCTTCCAAAGAGTGCTGTGAGACACATCTAAAGATTAATACTTTCCATTTCTAGATGAGGGCATTGGATCCAAGGGGTGAAGCGATTTGCTTAAATGTGCACTTGCCTAAAGTTGGTAAATAGCGAAATCTAAACTCAAGTCCTGGATTTCTGCTCAGGACTCAAACCTTTATTTGTAGTTTACACTAAAATATAGTGCCTGAATGTTCAAAGAATCACATCAAAATGAAATGAGGATGTTAACACATCAAAAACATTTGAAGTAGCCATTAGCTACAAATTTTGCAACCAGCCTTCTAGGGAGTGGGTTATACAGAGAACATAATTTGAGAATTTTCACTCAGTTCTTCATCTGCTTTTCACTTCTACATTTGAAAGAGGGAAAATTAAAGACGCCTATAGAAAGCTACATTTTCCACTCATTTATAATGTGGTCTCTGCTGGAAGACCTCCAAATCTGACATTGATGATAAAAGATTCAGTTGTATTTTAATGTTTAAAGATGAATAGATTTCTTTCTAAAAATAGGCAAATGGGGATGGGGAGGACAAGAGTCTGTAGCAAAAATATCATTCAGGTAGAGAAGCATTTTAACAAAACTATGCACACTAGCAAATTGACTAGAAATAGGCAAATTATTTAGCAATTCAAGTTGAAAAAAATCTTACTTTCTGTGAACTTGAGCTTTATATGCAAATCTGAGCTAATTCTATAAATTAAATATAATTTTAGTATCAACTAAGTTATAGACTCTTTCCCCTGTCATATTACCCAAATATTGAGTATAAATTTCACTGCACAGGTACCAGAAATATTGTATGGTCTATGGCATGCGGAGTATAAATATTTTATAATTAGGAAAAAGATATAGTAATCACTTACCAGTTTAAAAAGCTTTGAATTTGTACTTCAAATTCCACCCCCAAAATATGTGTATGCTGATAAGCTTCTTAGTTATATTTTATCATATTTATTTTAATTTAAAAATTATTCATATCATGTCACTTTCATGTAGAAATTACTCACAATTTAAGAAGCGTTAAGTAAACTACCTAAAAGCCTTGAAAAGTATTATTTAGATAGTTAAATATTTGTTCTATCCCCTTAAAGGTAGTTTGGGACACTAATTGTATTCGTTTTAACCAACTTTATGCTTAAAATATCTTTCTAGTAACTGTAATTTCACATGAATTATTTATAATCTTCAGAAAAATCATGCAGAGAGAAGTGCTGAATCATGAAATGGTACTTATTACTTGCAGCAGCAACAGTCATGGCCAGGATGCCTTGAGTGGCCCTGTCCTCTGCCCTACTGCATATTGGTGGCTTTGTAGTACAGTCATTGCCGCGCTGGAGGGGGACCACTCTTCTTATCTTTTGAAGAGAGTAGATTATTGCATATCCTGATTTTCAGAGGACTGAGGCCAGCACAAAAGATAAAGCCCCATTTTTCTGTCTGGATTTTTTCGCTATGAAGAAGGCCTTAGTGTTTCCATCTGGGCTTTAACAAGCTGCTGGGTCTGAAAAGGCTGGAGGGTGCCCTAGTCATTTCAGAGCTACGGTTTGGAGGTGATAGGTCTGTACACTCAGCTCTGCTCTCATTTGCTTGTACTGGAATACAAATATAGACACCTCAGTTATATTTCTAGAAGAGCACCCTTTAGTTCTAATTTTTATTAAACTCACATGAAATAGGAGGGGGGAAACTATTAAAAAACTGGACTGTTAAGAGAATAAACAGCATAAGTTGTAGAATTAATCAAATTCGGATTGGGTTGTACCATTAGCAAGGTCAATTTGAGCAATGTATTTAATTCCTTCAGCCTCTATTTCACCATGAAACTGCTGGAATTGTATCTATTTCATAAAGCCATTATTAAGATTCAAGAGTTTATCTCTCTTATCTCCTTAGGGGTCTTTGCACCCATCTGTCCATCGTGCACATAATATATACACTTACAGTTTGCTTAACATACTACTCTGTGGACAACTAATGCCTAAAAATGGCTTATGAGTATGCAGATCAAGTGTGCAGAGTGAGACAAGAATAGAGCGTTAGACTGAGAATCACCAACCTTGACTTTGAATTTCAACTTTATCATTCCTGAGCTCTGTTATCTAAGGTGAAATCAAATTTTCTGAGCGACCTTCCTTCATCTGTGAAATGGAACAAAATACGGTATGAACTGAATATGAGCATGAGATATTCATGTAACCCTCTTAGAACAGTGCCTGACCCCTAGGCAGGGCTTACTACACTGTATTACAG
Source organism: Ctenodactylus gundi (assembly GCA_004027205.1). Taxonomy (NCBI): domain Eukaryota; kingdom Metazoa; phylum Chordata; class Mammalia; order Rodentia; family Ctenodactylidae; genus Ctenodactylus; species Ctenodactylus gundi. The sequence goes on along the minus strand of PVKB01002772.1, from coordinate 202,728 downwards.
TGCTAAAGCAGGTGCACGTTAGACAGAAGAAAGGGTCAAGTGCGAAATGCACACACTGCAAAGCATCAGTCAGAATTAAGAACGACATTGATGAGTTCGCAGGGATATTTTTCTATGGAGTCACAGATATAGGAAGGGGAATAAATGAATTGGCCAAGAGGAAGTGGTAAGGCACAGCAACGACAACTACTAAGCCTGCCACCAGCACATACCTGAGGTCCTAATTGTGAGCCACGCCCTCTTAAGCATTCTTCAGAAATGATTTCGTCTCCATCTTACAGTTGAGAAAACTGAAGCTTAGGAAGTTTAAATAACACAGTCACCGTTACAGTCAGCAAGGGACTTTGTTGAATCATGGGGACAACTTCTTTTCACATCCCCTGACAAGCACGGCGATGCTAGAAAGCCTTAGAGTGTGTATTCAAGAGCCTCCTCAGATTAGAAGATACTGTGAACTTTAGTTTTCTTAGCACCAGGGCTGTGAAGAGAAAACACATAAAAAAGCAAACTTCCAATGAGGGCTCTGGACCCGGGTCTCCGTATACTGTCTGTGGTGACAAAGACTTTCTTAGACTCCCAGTAATGATGTGACTGAAAGGCAGTGCTGATCCAGCTGTGGTGCCTCAAACTGACGTTCTTGCAACAATGCCAAACATTTATCCTGAATCATGGAAAATACACAATAAAAATGAATGGTGAAGAGTTTGCAAAAGTGAGGCAAGTAGCTTAACTACATCCTACATCCTGAATGTTTCGCTTATATCCCGGGTCCTGGAGAGATCTGTGTATTTACATTTCTCTGAATAGCTCTCATCTCACTGATTCCATTGTTATTTTCAAGACTGGTTCCCTAGTCATAGTCCAAGTGGGTCTCAAAAGTCTGCAAGACTATATTGAAAATGTCCTGCAGAAAGTGGTTTCCCTGCCACAGTCCTATTTCCATCACAGAGGGAGAGAGAAGAAGGAAGGAAAAGGCAGAGGGTTGTTCGACACTAGGTACAGCCTGGATCCCACTACAGCCATCCACAACTGTGCCATTACTAGGATCTCTCCAGTATCAACAAGTACTGCCTTGAAATAATGAATTCAAACCCCTTTCTCTGGCCTGTGTCAGGAAAGAGAAAACTAGAGACTGAAGTCACATTGACCACAGCTGGGCCATTTTGTAGCCGTTGGACCTGCACATGGACTTAGCAATTCAGTATTTCCATTTTCTTAAGTACAAAATGAGGAATATAGTATATACCTCTGCGTGGTAGTTTGAGTTGGTTTCTTAACATCATTTTTCCTACTATTCTCCTTGTCTTGCCCCTTCTGCCTTTTAAAACCCATTCAATCTCCTAAGCAGAGTCTTTTCCATTTTCTCCCAGGCCATCCATTTTCTTCCACTTCGCCATCTTGAAAGTGTGTCCAAACTGTCCTCCCATTGTTTTATTTTACCCTTTATTTTTTAATGTTATAATAAAAATTTTTTAAAAGGCAATTCTATAAGTGTATGTTAACAATATTTTATATTTTATATGCGGTCAGGACAGTTCTTTATCACTCAAAAAAAAAAAAGGCAGGCTGCAGGTTGGATTTCAGACACTAGGTCTGTCTCCTTAGTCACTGGCTAAACATTTCCCCTATTTGACCTTCAATGTCCTGTGTATCATGTGGCAAAATCATAAACCTGGATCAACACAGCTGTCTCAAACTTTCTTGCTTACTAATATAACCTCTCCTTTCCCCAAATCACAGTTGAAGAAGTAAGGTCATCTGAGGCAGATCCCACTTTTCAGCAGTCTTCAGGGAACCAAATTCACAAATGATCCCTATCTCCATATCTTCTTTCTTATTTACCAACTTCCATGTCCTTTCTCATCAGCATGTAATCATCCTTGGCCTCACCCGGTATGGAACCAAACACAAAATAAGCAGTTTCCTATTACTGTGTGTCTCTTTCCAGCTACCAACCAAAGATAACAGTGCCTCTAGATTCAGAGTGCTAAATCTCTAAAATCTAGAAATCACAGCTTTCACTGGTTTGTCTCCACATATTCACTAGCATTACCTACTGAGTTAACTGGAGCCTACGCTGTGCTCCGTTTTCCACTAGAAAAGTCCTAGAAAAGTCATTGGTGCCTTATGGTGGCAGAAATCAAGGGTAGAAAGACAAGGAAAAATGTTTAGTCTCCCTGAGAGAGTACAATGTAATACCTGGAATATAGGAAATGCTTAGAAAATTCTTCTAAAAAGATGGAAAGTAGTTGCAGAAAGAATCAGGGTCAGCATAACAAAAGAATTGACTTGCAATATTTCTATCTTGAGCCCAAGCTGACATGAATTCATATCAGATCCAGTAAGAAAAACTTTACTTTGAGAAAAATGAAGATACTGAGCTGACTTGATTGGGTAGCAATAAATGGTGTGGGTAAGTATTAAATTTTATTTTCATTAAATATTCATGAATAAATTGCTGACTCATTTTGGAAAAACATGTATAAGGAGTGGATCATTATCAAGTTTAACACATTAAGAGAGTGGCCCAGGTTTTTGAAGAGTAGTTCAAAAACCCCCTGAGACCTCTTAAACTTATCTACAGAACATACAGTGCCCTTTCTCCAGCTTGTGCTGTCTTCAGTATCTTACCACCATCCAAAGTTGGTTTATGTCATTTTTATTCACTGATTTTCATTCATTAGTGGAACACCAAGGCCCAAATGCTTTGTGCAGGCACTAAAATCTAAAATCCAGGAACTGTGGCTGCTGGCACTCATAGGTGCCTTCTAGAGGGAAACTGGCCTTGCTAAGCCTCAGGCAAGTGCTTTGCCTTGCGTCACTTCCCTTCCAGGAGGCTGGATAACGGGCTAATTTTGAGATGCTATAATCGTTTACTTCTAAAGCGTCGCCGAACAGTTTTGTGTATGTAGACATCTGACAGGTGAATGGAATGCTTAGAAAGGTACATTCTTGTCCTTTTCTTTTCTTTGTTTCCTGGTTGCCATGTGGTGAAAAGTTTTCCTCCTCTATGCCTTTCCACCCTGCCATTCCTGTCTTGGAACTGGTCAATTATGGACTGAACCTACTAAAACTGTGAGCCAAAATAAATTATCTCCTCTTTTAAGCTGTGAATCTCGTATATTCTCCCAGGGACAGGATAAAATACTTTTATATATTAAATATATGTACCAATACATACAAAGGTCATGCAGCTTTGCTTCAATTTCAGACATTTTGAATGGACATTCTAGTTTGAAGCCACTATCCAATCTCTTGTAGCCCCACATGCAGCCTCGTCACAGATCCTCCTTTCCCCTGTTCAGTCCTACCTCCTTTTTTCCCGGTAGGTCTGTCTCTTTTCCTAGCCAAAGACCCTGGACACTAAAGAGATTTTTTTATTGAGCCCATTGTAATAGAAAGACTACATTAATATGAAACTTTTGAAAGCAAATGGAAAGAAACTGATGCCTTGCGCAGGAAGGAGTCATCTGTACCACTCGAGTCTCGTGGAGATCAAATAGAAGCATAGAGATATGTCTATTCTGGGAGCATAAACACACGCAAGAGTAGGGTAGTTCCTTGTGGTTAGCCAATTCCAGAACATGAAAAAGGCATTGGTACTGTTGAGGTGGTGGCAGATTTGTTAATCCCACTACCATCTGAAACGCAGAACTCGGGCAATGTTCAAAACTGACATAGGCAAGAGAATGCCCATAACCAAACTCCTGCAAACAATTGTCCATCTCAAGTCTGTTTTCTTTTCATAGATTGTATTTTGAAACAGTTGACCATAAGGCCCAATGAACTGGGTTTGACCTACTTTTGTTAAATATTTTTTGAGATAATTTCTGAGGGTTGTGATTTAAACACAGACTTAAAAGCTCTTCAAGTGCTGTGAGACTCTGATTGCAATTACTTGAGGGTTAAGTCAATGTCTTGAATGAAATTTTTTTGTCCCCACAAATAATCTGATACTCTGAAGATGAAAACGTAGGAAAACAACTGGGTAAAGTGCACTTGGTCCTTGGTGTGGACCTTGGGCCATGTAAATTGGGCAGAGATAATAATGAAGCATCCTCCTGCTGGTATGAAGGGCAATAACCTGGTGGACATGAAGCAGAGAACGACATAGCAGACTCTAGGTGATGTTTGCAACTGAAAAGTCTCTTAAGAAGCATTTGGCTAGCATTCTAAAATATGCAAAGGTGACTTTTTGAAAGTTGAGGCCCAGTTTCCAGCAATCAGGGTAGTGAAGGCTTAAGTCTTTCTGCTTTGATCATGAAAATTTAATATGACCTTTCAAACTGGTAAGATTTGAAATATCTGGGTTACATAACGTCTCTGGAAATCAGACTAAATTAAAAAAAATGTTACTTCTTGGTCAGGACAGCCACATTTACATGAGAGATCAGAAATTCTTTCTAAATGACATAGCACTTTCATAAGGTATGATTTTAAAACAGATATATTTTTCCCATTAATGCTGCTATGAGGTTATATTTATAATTAGGAATTTTGGTTTTTGGAGTGTGGTAGATCTACATGATTCTTGAGTAGGTTTTAAAAGTATTTTTCCTATTTTATTAATATATACATGTGATACACAATGATGACACAAAACTTAACAATTTTGTGCATATATATATGGATGTATGTATATATATCAGCTTCACATTCCCTTCCTTCTCCTTTCCCAACTTCCCAAGCCCTCCTCATCCTCTCTAACTCCCAACATCTCACTTATTTGATGCATTATTTATTTATACTCTGGGTTTCTCACATTAGAGAAATCATGTGATACTGAACTTTCTGAGTCTGACCTACTTCACTAAACATGATGGTCTCAAGTTGCATCCATTTACCTACAAACGATTCATATCTATCTGTCTTTATGTCACAATAGTACTCCATTATGAATACATACCATGTATAGTAATCAATTTGTCTATTGATTGGTATTTTGTCTATCTTCCATGATTTAGCTATTATTAGTTGTACTGCTATAAACATGGGTGTGCATACATCTCACTGTTTACGGTGGTGCTTTTAACTCCCTTGGAAAGATGCCCAGAAGAGGCATTGCTGGATCAAATGAAGTATCAACTTCAGTTTTTTGAGAAATCCCATACTGCTTTCCGTAGTAATTGCATGAGTTTACAATCCAACCAGAAATGTAAAAAGGTTTCTTTTTCCCTTCATCTTTGACAGCATCTATTGCTTTTTGAATTCTTTTTTTCCCACTTTATTAATATGTATAAGTGCAAAACATAAAGTTTACATTGATCTTGAGTATTCTGTGCACATACATATCATGGCAAAGTTACAAATCCTCCCCTTCTCTCTTTTTGACCTTCCCTTCCAGTTCCCATTATTTCCCACAAAAGTTGTATGAAATAATTGTGATCTGGGTGTCTTGGTATGAGTCAGGGTCAGTAGGGTTACATCGTATCTTAGTGTTGTTTTGGTTTGCATTTATCTGATGGCTAAGGATGTTCAACATTTTTTCACATTTTTGCTAGCCTTCTGTACTTCTTCCCAGAACTGTTTTTTCATTTCTGTTGCCGTTTTTTAATTGAATCGTTGATTTTGAGGGGTCTATTTTTTTTTTTCAGTTCTCATAGCTTCTAGTTATTAGCCTCCTGTCTGAGGAGTAGTGCTAGAAGTTCTTCCCGTTTTCAATTCTGTTGGTTCTCTCCATTCTGGTCATGGTTTCCCTTGCCTTGTAGAAACTTTTCAATTTGATATAATCCCGTTTGTTGATTCAGTGGTAATTTCTTTTCCCCAAGGGAATCATACCTCAGCATTCATACACAGATATGTTGCTTGGTATACAAATGAAGCTCCAACGTATCTTCCCTAACCATGAGCACAAACCAGATAAACACACACACACACACACACACACACACACACACACACACACACACAAATAAAACACACATAAAAATAAATTGGTGAAATCACTGAATGTCCACACAAGCCTGACTTTAAAACAATTGATACATTTAGACAGCTTCCACCCTCGCTGGCTTACTTTTGTGTTCCCCTGCTGCATTCACATGCGAGCTGGTGGGCCTAATCCCCTCTACAGAAATAGAGTCTCCTCAAATATCACTATATAACTTTTGTGATTTTTTTTTCTTTCATCAGTGAGATAGAGAAAATAAGCGTGGCCTAGTAGCATAGACCTGTAATTCCAGCACTCTGGAAGGCTGAATCAGGAAGAGTTCAATTAACTTAGTGAGAACTTGTCCCTAAATCAAAACTGAAAAGTGGGCTGGGGACGTAGCTCAGTGTGAAGGCCCTGGGTTCCATCCCCAGCACCACAGAAAAAGAAAGATGGATGAAGTTACAAATAAATATTGAATGAGAACTTGCATATGTGATATTTAGTGGTGGCTAACTCATTAACAGTATACATCTCTACGGGGGAACAAAACAGTACTAGGACAGGACTTTTACAGGTTTTATAAAATATATGATAATTCACATCACTTGTAAATAAATATTTATTATAATTTTTCATAATCTTAATGACAGAGTCAAGGGGAGTGAAAATTATCTATGCGTAACTTTCTGTCCTGTATGAATAAGGGATCAGTTAATTCCAAGAAACAAGAAATGGAAATCTACAAAACAGCTCTAAGGCAAGGAAAATTCATAAATTGATGTGGCATATATGTGCACAAAATTCGTAAGCTCAATGTAACTATGCTCATCACATATTTGTACTAATAAAAATCGGGAGGTAAGAAAAAAAGAAAGGTAAATTTATTAGTAAGAAAAATCTGTTGGAACACAAATTAGGATGTACATATTTTCCCTGGGGTAATTTATATCCTTAAACAATCAGTAAATATTATTCTCATTTTACAGATAAGTAATTAGTTCCAAAGATTCAGCATTAATTTACTCCTTAAAATGATAAACTCCCTATTGTTGGACATTTGCTTCCCCCCCCCCCATTCTTTAGTAATTTAAACAAACCTTCAACAACTATTTACAGGCATACTTTTCTAATTTCTTGGAATAATTTTGGGAATGATTTCTGATATTTAGATGTTTTGAAGGTATGAGCTTCTCGGCAACTCATGTGGTGTTTTGGTTATTTCACCAGGTATTTTCTGTAACTAAGAAATACTCAATTATTTTTCAAAAGAAAAATGCCCTTGCCAGTACTTACTAAGAATTTGACATGGAGATATATATCAGATGATGAATATTAGTCGAATTGTCTTTCTGTCTTGAGTGTTTATTTGTTAGGGCTTGTAATCTTGAGCACTTACTGAGTGCAAGCTTTGTGGCTGCGCTGTCCACATCTCTGATGCACTGTGGGTCAGAGACCTGCCCTTTCAGATTCATCCCTTCTCTACTGAAGTCATCCCACAGACGATTTTAGGAAGGGTTTTGATTGAAAAAAATGGGAATTTTCCACTTACTTCCCCATCTGGTTTTGATTAATTATAAGGTAGAATGATTAGTATAATTAGACCCTTTTATCTCTGAAATATAGATTCAGTAAGAGGCCAAATGCAGTTAAGAAGAAAGAAATGATGGTGTTGGTGACCATGATAAAGTTGGTAAATGGTGCAGACTGGAGATGAGGGGGGATCACATGGTTTTCATTTCTCTAGCTCAGTTTCACCTTTTGAACAGAATTAAATCTATAATGGGGTTAAGCAGTGCAACTAAGATGCATCTTGTGGGAATGAACTGAATTTTAAGTGTAGAGACTGGATGATGTCCCTAAGCTCAGACCCCTAAAATTTGTGAAGACTTGGAATTTTAAGCAAAACCACTCTGACTCCACTTTCCTTCCCAAAGGACACTACCTTCTAGTGTCATAAGAAAAACAAAGAAGAAGGAGGAGGAGAAGAGGAAGAGGAGGAAAAGAAGAGGAGGAGGGGGATGAAAGAAGGAGAAGGGAAGGAGGGGGAAGATATATATATATATATATATATATATATATATATATATATATATATATATATATGGCTGTGGGCATTTAGAGGAGGAATTGGTTAATTCATCCTTAGGGGTCAGAGAAGGTCGATGATGACTGAGTAGGCTTTGATTGGCAAGGGGTGGCGTATAGTTGAGAAGGGAAAAAGAACTGTAAAAGATTGGAAAAAAGCATCACAAAGCAAAAGCAAAGGAGAATGAATGTGCCTGAGGTTCCCAACGCATGGGAACGGCTGGACCTTGTGGGCTGAGGAGGACACAGAGAGAGTGGTGACAGACAACCCTAGACACAGAACCTGTAGCTTCGCCCTAGGTGGCTGGCAAAGCTATTCGAAGGATTTTGGTTTTCATTTATTTATTTACAGGGCTGAATGACTGCAAAGGACAAATGTGAGTGAGAAGAGGAGCATGAAAGCAGGCTGCGGCAGTGACCGCAAAGGAAGGTGACAAGACCTCAGGGACAGTCACGTGAAAGAGATGGCAGACTTTCCTCATGATGAGATACAGTGCTGAGGAAGAGAAAGAGGTCAAGGTGAAGTTGGGATTCTAGTTTGGGTGAAGTGATATAAATTTCGTCCATGTTCAATTCACCCACACTTTACTGAGCACATGGGAGGTGCAACGCCCAAAATCAAAAAGTTTGGGTTATTTTGGCAGCTGACGGCTCAAGGCCAACGCTTTGATGGTATACCTCCTCAAAAAGTCAGAAGTGATTAGTGTAGAAAACCTGATACTTCTCCTAAAACTCTAGTGTTTAATAAAATGACTCAACATTTACCTTAGCAGAGTTCTTGACCTCAAAAAGGCATATTCTATCCTCAATGTCGCCTCCAAAAGATACTTAAAACTACAAACCATTAATATCCGTCCTCTGCCTAGACGTCCTTCCACGTCATATCTGACATCGCCACAGATCTGGGGGAATGACTGATAACAGGTCACAGACTCAGGCTGGCTGTACCTGCCTTTTCATGGCCTCTGCTGTGGTACATATACAAAGAGAGCTTGTGGGTTTTCCTTTTCTTTTGAGTCTCTCAGAAACATAAAGGAAGAGACAGGACTGAGGAGTGGAGTGGGAGTTGGCCAAGATATGGGTACGGAGCTGAGGTATTTAGAGTACAACCCCGTGATCATTGTTGCTATGGAAACCATTGCCTTTGTCAGTGCTGCCGGTGACCATTTAGAAGAACCCCCTTTTGTACTACCAATCTCAAATTCAGCCTTCTAGGAACCCAGGCATAGCATTATACTTATTAGGATACAAGGAGAGGAGTGGGCTAGCATGTTGGCCTTCAGAGGATGCAAAGAAACCACCCAGTTATTGTTTTTAAACTCAGTGAACTAGGAAGGAGGTAGATTTATCCCCACCCCCCATCCGTACCTGACACATCATAAGCATTTCTGGACTGTTTTCTGTATGCCAGGCTCAGAGATGAGCAATTTCATCTCCCATCCTTCATCACCTTAGCACAGCAGAGTAGGACACTATTTTTATCTCTATACTCCTGTATAGTGAGGAACTAGAGTAAGCGAGATTAGAGGACAGTCCCAAGGTCAGCCCGACTCAACTGTTGCTTGGCCTGGGTTTGCTGCAACTTGTTGTGGTGGGCAGCAGCAAAGTCTTCCCTTTCTCTGACTTTCATTTGACTCTCTTCAACCGGGAAAGGAGTCTCTCTGAGATTAGTCAGAGAGGTCAGAAGTGAGTGTGTTACAGGTCTGCATTTGCAGTACAAGGAAAAGTTCTAGAACTCTGCTGCATTTGTGTCTAAATGGATGTGTGAATGGAGCCATCTTCCCTATTTTTCTCTCAAATAAAATGCGGACTACCCGATTTAGGATATCATGGCATACTCTTGTTTTCATGTTTCAAGGCAATAAAATAACAGTTTCTGTGGTATCGTGGGTTGAATTCTGATATCCAAAAAGTGTATATTAAAGTCTTGACGCCTAGTATTTCCAATTATGGTTTTCCCCATTTTATTGATATGTATACGTGGAAAATTTAAGGTTTACATTGGAGTTGAGCATTTTGTGCACATATATATCTTGTCAAGGTGACATGGGCTTTCCCACTCTCCTTCTGTCCCTCCCCCTACCCTACACTCCCTCCCTCTTCCCCCACCCTACACCCCTGCTTCACCCTGTTTTTCGTTTTAAGTTCCATAAGAGTTGCGATCTGGGACAATTATGTTTTTATTTGGAAATAATTTCTACAGCATTAATTATGTTACTGTGAGCACTGATATGACTGGTATACTTACAACAAGGGAATTTAGGTCCAAAATAAGTACTAGCGGAAGACAATGTGAACAGCCACCGGGAGAAGGTGGCCGTCTCTGCACCATGGCGGGAGGACTGGAGCAGACCCTTCATCACAGACATGTCACATTTTCATGGTCATCTGTAAAAACACAGAACAACAGGGCAATAGAATGGTGACCTTTTATTTTACATTTTCTTTGAGAAAGTAGAGGAAAGAGATTTCCTTAGGTACTCTCCATTTCCCCCCCCCCAGCCCCCCCCTCCCCCGGGTTGTTTCTCCAGACCTGGCCCTCTGTGGCGCCCCCAGGTTGCCAGCCTAAGTATCACACATTGACCTGGAAATTTTTCAAAATTGGGAGAAGGGTCCCTCTGCTCTTATCTGCGTCCTTCTTTTTTGGGGGCGTGACCACATCCAGTCATGGCAGCCAGGGGCGGAGCTTGACCCAGGATCTTGGGTATCTCTTTCAAGGGACCCACACCTAGGACTCATCATCTACCTCCCGCCCCTGCTCTTCCCCCATGGGGCGTGGCCCCAGAGTTTCCTTGTCCTCAGATTTTTGGCGATTTTTTTTTTTTTTTTTCAGGATTGGGTTGGGGTTAGGCTTAGGATTAGGGAACATGTTCAGAGCGCCTCTCTTCAGAGTTTTTCCCTTAGTTTCTGCCCATTAACCCATTAGTCCATGTTATCTATTTTCCTCCTTGTCTCTCAGTCCTGACCCTCTGCAGCACCCGAGTGGCTGGTCTGGGTATCACTCCATCACCTGGAAATTTTCCCAAAATGGGCGCGAGGTGTCTCTCTGGAGCCGTCTGTACGGGTGTGGCCTCTGGGGAGGGTCCTTCCTTTGAGGGACTTGTCCCCGTTCTCCTGTAGTGCAGATGTGTGGAGCTTCACCCTGAAAGTGGGTTTTCTCTTTCTCCAACCTGCCTCTGTGGCCCCTCCCATTCCCCCTGACCCTTAGGGGGTCTGGGCCTCAGTGGCCGTGTCCTCCCCCCCCCCCCTTCGCACACACTGCAGGGGGCAGGGTTAGGCGTAGAGTATGAGTTAGGGCTGGGGCATTGGTTAAGGTACTGGCTAGGGTGAAAGTTACAGTTAAGGTTAGAGAACCTGAATGCACAGCGTATCTTCGAAGCTCCTCCCTTTCAGTGAGCCCATTCAAATGTCAGTCATCCTTTTCTATTTTGTCCTGTAGATTCTCTTAACCTAAACCTCTGCAGTGCCTCCTGGTGGCCAGCCAGGGCCTGGATATTTTAAAAAATGTGCTAAAGACCTGTACACCCCTCTCCCCTTCCCATTGGTGGGTGTGTCCTTAGGAGTTCCCCAGGGAGGTGGGAAGGGTGTATCATTCCTCCCCATCATGAAAGCCAGGGATGGACCTTTATCCCAGAAACACGGTTTGTGGTCCGCAGATTTTTTCTCCTTTTCCTACTCCACTGACTGGTAACACCCAGGTCAGATACTACATTTATAAATGACAGCACAATTCCAGTGCTGGTACTAAGAGACCGCAGGCCCTTTAGGAGGTGGTATCTAATGGCAAGTCCTTAGGTCACTGAGGTTTTCACACGAAGGGGGTTGTGAGAAACACGTCTCTTTCTGTCTCTCCCCCTACTCTTTGGCTCATGAGATGAGCAATTCATTCTCCCATGTGCTCTCAACTTGATATGGGTCCCTCGTCACAAGCCAAATGAACCGGGGCTATTCATTCTTGAATTGGAACTTCCTGAGTTGTAATCCAAAATAAATCTTTTGACTTACAATATAATGACCTTAGGATTTTTATTAGGGTAACAGGAACTTGACTAATACACCTTGATAACACAATTCTCTTTGATTGTGCTTAAACAGTAACCATAGAAATGATACAAATTCGTTGATATTTGGTACCTGAGATGGGCAGTGCAGCAAAAAGAAAGGCTCTATGTTTATAGCAGAACAATTCATAAGAGCTAGGTCCTAGACACAGCCTACATGTCCATCAACAGAGGAATGGATAAAGAAAAGCTAGTAATTGCACACAATGAAATATTGTGCAGCCAAAAAAAGAGAGAGACAGATATAAAGCATTTGAAAGAAAATACGGCCAACTTGAGCCAATAATGCTCAGTGAAATGGACCAGACACAAAAGTCTGGGTATCAACTGCATCTCTCATATGAAATTCCCATAAATGCGTGTACAGAAGACCTTAACATAAGAGAGAGAGAAGGAGAGGTGATGGACTGCTAGAAAAAGGGAGAAACACTGAGAATGGGAGGAGGGAAGGAGAAGAAAAGGCCAAGAGGAAAAAGAACGCACTGGAAAGGATGTATATGAACACAAATTCCCAAGCTGTATGATATCAACATGTCGTTGACTCTGTAGTTATGCATATTCAAATAAAATGTGAAAAAAGAAAAAAAAAATCAACACTCAGGCAGGGGCCTAGGCCTTTCCATCACTTGGCCACCCCAGTGAGAGGTATATTTCGATGGGGGCGGTTGGGATGGGTGGGACAGTGCCTCTGTTAGCAGCTGGTTTATGAAGTTCCACCCTGTCCCTGTCAGTTGACCTTGGGTAGGTTAAACTAGGACCATGGTGGAGTTTTATTGTGCGTTAGTTCTTCATGGCTAATGGCTAATGGAACTATCACTCAAAGAAAATAAGAAAAATAAAAAGTAGAAAACTGTACAGGTAACCACAATAAAGAAGCAGGGTTCTAATTTGGTTTTGTTTTAGGCTTTGATTTTTTTTTCTGGTTTTGAGTTTTATGTGTTCCTAAAGACAAGAGAACCAGTGTAACTCTGCAGGAGGACCCCAGCACTAAGACTTCTATATCCTTGCACCACTACTTCTATTTTTACTATTACCTCTTTAGCATTCTATTTATTTTATTTTATTTTATTTTTACTTTGTTTTTTGAGACAGGTTCTGACTCTGTAGTCCAGACTTTTCCTGAAGTCACTAGGTAGCCTAGGCTGGCCTCACACTCGTAGAAAATCCCCTGCATCAGCTTTGGGAGTGCTGATGTTGCAGGTGCATCCCATCACTCCTGGCTTATGTGGTGCAGTGGAATCAAAACCAGGGCATTGGGTATGCTAGGCAAGCCCTATAACAGCTGAGCTACTCCCCTGCCCTAAGATTTGGTTTAAAAATATAGATGCTCAATAAGTTTCAATGAAATGTTCAGGGGTATCTTGTACACCCGCCTCTCCAGCAGTAACACTATCACAGTATACTACTAAAATTACAAGAGTGATACTGATACACATTGCCGAATATAATGAAATTCTACCACTTTTTAGTATTTGCTTTGGTCTCTTAAAGCTCTTCACAGTTCCAAATGAATATTATAATTGTCATTTTTGCTTTTATTACAAAAAACTTTGGGATTTTAGTGGATCAGTTGAAAATTTAATGGATTTGGGAAGCATTGGCATCTTAAAACATTGTGTATTCTAAACCATACAGAAATATGCATGTGTTCATTTCGTTCTTTATGCATTAATTTAAATATGCAATGTGCTATAATTTAAAGTCTACAAGTCATTTTTGTGTTTCATATTTATTTGTGACATTTCAAATTGCAATATTCTTAATTTCAATGGCCAAATGCCAACTGCTAATATATAAACACATGACTGGATTTTGTGTATTCACCTTGCATGATGTAATAAGGATCTGGAAACACTCAAGTTCTTCATCTTGGAAGCTGTTTTTCTCTCACCGGATTTTTCTACATAGGCTTTCAGATAGTCTTTGAAGAAACACTCTTCCACTTTCTCCTTTCCAACCTGCAGCCCTTCCTTTTAGCATCAGAAAGAACCTCCAGTAGGAAAGTGAACCTCTCCCAGACTGGGTGTGCACATTGGTCTCAGGTTGAGGTGCCCCACCCGGAAACATCCGGCACAAATTCAGCACAGGAGCACTTGCTCCTTGCCCACTCCACTGACTGGTGACACCTAGGCCAGATACTACATTTAGTTTACTGACAGAAGTCTTGACAGGCATAGGGACATGATGTCAGACTAGAAACAGGAAACAGGAAACTGGAGAACTCTGTGTCCTAGATGCTACAGAACTACAAGTCTCCACAAAAACCCTGGACTCAGAGAAACAGCAGACTCAGGAGAGGTCATATCTTCCTTCAGCTCTCTAATACGTAGTCCTGTGGAAGAATGTTAGTTTTAGACTCTGAGTGTCATGCCTCTTACAAGTAGTTCAACACTGGAAATTAAACTCTGCTAAGGAATTGATGTGGATGAATTCACCCTGGAACTTGTTCAAAATGTTCAATTGTAATCTAAGGACAATTTGCTCTTTCCTGTGGGCATGAATGTCTCACCATTCCTGTCACTCTTTATATAAAAATGGCCAACACTTGCCACTGTGTTTCTTCTGGCAAAAAAAAAAAAAAAAACCAGAAAGTTGCATTCAGTTTGCTTTCACGTGAAAAAGCAAACAGTTTCATTACGCAGAACCCCGCAGAACAAGAGTGATAATTTTCTAAAAACTCACACCTGACCTTGTTCAATGTGACATATCAGGGACATAAGGCAGCCTGGCTTATAACAAGCAACAGTAAATCTTTATTGAGATGTGACACAGCATGGAAGCTGCACTGAGATGAGGAATTGGGAAAAACCCCACAGATAGTGACTCAAGTTTGGTGTGGTTCTAGTTCATCTCACATTACGTGGTGGACCTAGCTCTGTAACTAACAATGTAATATTGGGCCAGTAAAATCACCTTAAATGTGATACCAACGTGTCTCCTTTTCTGAAAGTCATTTAGGCATTAATCATTTGGGTCTTTACCTCCCACTATGTACCACATCCACCTGAATACAGAAATATTCATAATAATGGAGTGAGCTTCTCCAACAGAAGTTTCAGTAGAACCAAGAGGCCAAGCCAGGTAAGATTCTAAATCATGCAGATAGACTTACTTTAATTTTGTTATTGTTTCATCTTCATCCAGCTTAATTTTAAAAAGAACACAGGCAAATCATTTTATTTTAGGAAACCTCAAACTAACACATCAATCACAAGTATTTTCTTTGGATTGAAATACTTCACAGGAATTGAATAATACAAATACAGCTAATTCCTAACACTTTCAAATAACTTGGTTCAACATCTCTTTAGCATTTGTTAAATATCAAACAGTTCATATGCATAATGTAATATAACCCACACAACCACCTGTAGGCGCTTAAAACTACCTCCACCCTTAGGAAGGTAAGGTTGGAGGGCGTGTACTACATGGTGAAGCAAAGATTAAAACCCAAGTAGTCCTGAGAGCCTCTGAGCTCTCCTCCTCACACCACACATGCTTCCATCACTTGACTTTTCTTCAAAGAACTAAGGACAAATTCAGATATATTTTCTTCTGATGTAAGTTCAAAGATGTTATCATTAAGCACCTTATCATCAGAACCTGAATTGCATATTTTTTTCTTTTGTTGTACTGAAACCTGAAGCTACTTGAACTCATTCATTTTAGTTAATTCTTGGAAAAAAAGTATAAGTGTTTGGAAAATTTCCTCACAGAATGCAACAGCTGGGTTGAGTGCAACTTCGAGGACCCAGTAATTGTGTCGGTCAAGTAGAGTAGCAACAATTTCATCAATTATCAATGTGCACCTGACTGAATGTGAGGTGTGCTCACTATAATCTCACGCTGCCTGAGCTTCAGTCAGTACAGAGGCACCAGTCTTTGTATACTCACCCGTGGCCCCAATCTACTGCAGATTATTATTATGAAAAATTATTTTTTGTGTGTATTTCCATTGAATGATGAAATTTCAGTTTTGTGGACCTCATTTTCACTCAATCCTTTGCCCTACATCTTTCTTTTTTCTTTTTTTAATCTTTTTAAAAATTTTGCTAACCAGCCAACATGGAGAAAACAAAATGGTGAGTTCGGTCAATAAAATTAGCTTTAGGAGGGCTAGCATTAAATAAATTGTTTCTGAATTTATATCAATAGTGATAGTAATACATTTTTTATTATCCACTTCCAATGAGCTGTGATAACATTTTAGGAAATAAATATATCATTTCCATATAAACTTAATAGAAAATGTTAGGAAGATGAAGTTGGACACAAAGCTCTGTATCTCAGATCTATCTATCTATCTATCTATCTATATAATATATATATATGAAAAGATACTGGAATAGTACAGAAAACTTTCATTATTTCACATTAAATGCAAAGATTTTGCCTCAGTGTAATATAGTACGGCATCCTTCAAAGGTCTGTAGCATGTCACACCTGGTTCATGACTTTGAGTAAATTTGAGAAGTCAATTTCATCTTGAAAGTTGTTGCTTCCATGTTTACCGTGGGGCTACTACTAACAGTCATAGCTGTCCACCCTGGAAGTGAAATGTCAAAATTTCTATCCTTTTCTTAATGGCATATTGTTAACTTGCTCTGGATAGAGTCAATGTTGTCATTCTATGATCACCCATGCCATAAATATGTGTCATATCTTTAGTCCTAGGCCTGTTAAGGCCAACAAAACTCTGGGCTGGGACCAAGGTCCATGCTGCTATGGGCCACCGATTACTTAGAAACACTCATGGCTCAGGATCACAGCAACCAGTCGCAGGTGAAGCTACCTGCAACGGAAATGCAGTATCCTGGGCCTGCATAGCTTCCCTTGGCATTAAAGCTGTTCCAGAGACTCCATTGGCAGGCAGGCTTAGGGAAGGAAGATAATCAGATCTTCCCGGTGCTATCATTAAGTTTTACCTAACCTGTACTTAAGTTCCAAGGCAAAATCCTGTGCTTACTACAGTGTTCTGTGCCCAGTGAATGGTGTCTTGTACTACTCTGTGCTGGGTGAGGTTTGTGTGGTATCAGTGAACGGAGATCCCAGAACTGATGGTAAGCTTGATCCTTGATCGTATCTCAGTCTAACTGCCACCTGGGCTTGTTCAGGCTCCAGAGGAGGGAATCTGTGTCCCACACTCACTCCAAGGCCAGATCAGAGGTAGGTCAAACTCTGTCTATCCCAGCAGCACACAAGTCTCTGCTTGATGCTTAAGCTAGAAGCTGTTGTGAGCAGTATGCTGTGCATTGGTGCATAGTTATAAATACGTTTGCAACTAGAGTTCAGTTTCTATTGGGTTCTGGTCTCATCATGGTGGGCCTGGCACTAGGATCTGAGAAAAAGTGCTGCATTAACTTGCGTTTCCTGATCACTCATGGCTAGAACTGTGTTCAATGCTCTGGCATATGAAGTCAGGGGATGAGTGGTAGAGGTCATTAGCCAACTGGCCTAACAAAGCTCCCATGATGCAATCTGCCGATTTCCATCTGACAGCAGGAATCTTGGGGTTTTGCCAGAAATGACTTTCATCATAGTAGGTGTCTTGCTCACTTTCAAATTTAATTAAGATCAAGGTTTACTTCTCTCTCCCCTTCCCAAGTGGGAAATACTTTTGCTTCCACTGTGCTTCTTGGAGTTGAAGAAGTGTGATATAGGCCATTCTTTCCTTTCCAGCATCAACTATATCCTCACTTTTTTATACTAAAAGCAACCACTATGGCCTCTGGCTTTCTTTCTTTAGCTCTTGTGAAAGCATTTGGTGGGCAAGTAAGTAGTTGTTCAACTTGGTGTGTCTGGGAAGAAACTACTATGGAAGAAACTGAACTTAGCTACCAACTTGTTCCTCTTCCTTGGAGAAACTGAGGAACAAAGACTTTAAAATGTTCAGCAAGTAAGTAGCAAAAGAACAGAAGTAAGGTCTTCTGTAATAATATTTGCATTACATGTGAATTGATTCATAACTTCATTTAAAAAGAGAGATTCTCAAAAGGAACTTCAACAAATGTCCCAACTATATTGTGCTTGTAAGAGATTCACGTTAGTTTCAAAGAATCAACTACATTGGATTAGAAAAAAGAGAAAAATATCCTGCACAAAGAGTAATCAGGAGAATCAAGTGGACATGGTGTAGTAATGGTACACAAAATATTCTTCAAGTGAAACTCTGAAAAGATAGCAAGCATTAAAACCAGACTTGTGTATGGAAAGAAGTGCTAGAAATATCACAAAGGGGATTTAAGATAACTCTGAATGGTATGGTAAGAGCTCTAATGGAAAAATAAAAGAACACACAAGAGCAGCTGGGCAATGCAAAACACAGAGGTAAAAATTCTAAGGATAAAATATTAGAGATAAAAATTCTATGGTATAAATTAATAATGCCTATATTGTGCTTTAAATAATTGTATAGAGCTAAGGAAAAAATCACTAACATTCAAAAATGAAAAACAAAGAAAAAAATTATGTGAGAATCAAAACAGAGTGACTAATAACTGTGGGACAACTACAAAATGTATAGTATGTAGGGTCATGCAAAGTGCAGAAAGGGAAGAAGAGGAATAAATATTTGAAGTAATCTATGTAAAGGAAGATCATTTAGAAAAAGTATGAAGCGAAGGCAAAAAAGAATTTGAACACATCAAAGGCAAAAAGATAATGAAAGACAAATACAGAATAAAAATAAGTCTAGGTCTCCCTCACTTGCATTTACAAAAATCGAGACATGATACTTGTGTTTAAGACCAGGGATTATGAAATTACTAGGAAAAAAAAAAAACCTTAGTAAATGTTTCAAGGCATTGGTTTTGGTTAACATTTCTTTCTTTTGTTTTTGTTTTGATATGACATCAGTGCATAGATAACATAAGCAGGCGGGGAGGGAGGGCAGGGTGGGTAGGGAGAGGGAAAAAAGGAGAGTGGGAAAGTCCTTGTCACCTTGACAAGATATGTATATGCACAAAATGCTTAACTTCATTGTAAACCTTAAATTTTGCGCTTATACATATCAATAAAATGGGGGGGGGGGCAGACTGAGATGTGTACAAGTGTGTAGAGACTGAGAGTCAGGGAACAAACATTCTGGAATGTTTTCGTGTGCTCCAATACAGACAAAATCTTGATATGACACGTAGGGAAGGTAAGTAAGCACAAACCAGTGGTCTGGGGAAGAGAGTGGGTTATCCATGCAAGAGAAGCCACCATAGGAAGAAAGCTGAGCTTGGGAAGGGACAAAGAGCCAGGTCTTTTCTGCTCACACTCAGCATTGCTAATGTCTGTGGGTTGCACCATGGGCACAGGATGGAAATGTGGCTAGAAGAAAAAGCTGACAAATGCTCTCCTGCAAATCCTTTGGAAGATTTGATTCAAATTTCTTGTCATGACAGCTGTTAATGATACTCAATGGATATAAATGAATCTTCATTCCATCATCCACATCATTTGTTTCTATTTTTTGTGCATCCATAACCAGTTGGTTGGTGACAATATGTTACATATTTAATATAGTTCAAACATTGCTTAAATATTTTGCATAGTGTTTTGTAACGTAACATTATATCACACCTGTTTTTTTCAACATTACTGAAATCTCTAGAAATACCTTTCCAGGATTTTTAAATACTGTCTTGGGTAATAAACAATTTTTGTACGATGACCCAAAATTACACTTTCAGGCCATAATAAATATATTTTGGCTTTTAGTGTGTGTGTGCCTAGTATAAGATGAAAGACAAATTCAGAAGGTTTGTAAGTCAACGTTCATTTTTAAAAAAACCTTCCGTAGTGTTTGAAAAAACTACAGATAATTTCCATAAAATTGCACTACATCTTTACATTGCAGTCATTATAGTCTGAAGGTATTCTGTTGAAAGATGATCTTCATTTTTTAAGTATAGTTGGATGTATATTGCTTTCATAAGAAGACACTGCTAGGAGCAATTTTGAAAACTTAATTTTGGATATTCTTAGAAAAGTTTGAGAGTTCATTATCACGTTTTGGAACTAGGTAGAAATTTTCCATGCTCCTCATGGCACTGAGGTTCAAGTTAGTTGTAAAACTTAGGGATGAGGCTTTGACCTCTGTAAGTTTGTAAAAATGGGTACATTCCAATCAGAGCCCCCAGGTCTGAGGCACTTCACAGGGTAATTCAGACCACTAGACACATTTACAGAGCTGACAGCTTGACTGACGGGCATGAAAGCAGCCAACCAGATGGGATACACATCATGGCCCATTCAGTGCTGACTGAAGTGACCTGATGTTCCGTTATCACGTGATCAGAAACTGCAGTATCATTATAAGCATATAAACAACTGCAGGAAAATCTTAATGGATACCAAATAAATGGCACACAGGATTCTCAGCATTTACACCTTTTAACGTGTTTCATTTTCAAGATAGCCCAGGAAAGTAAATACTACAATCATTTGCATTTCATGGAAGATAAGGGAAGGGAGGCACAGAGAGATCAAGTCATCTGCTTAAGATCATATAGCTAGTTCAGGGAAAGGTACTTGAATTCAGACACAAGAGAAATCAGGAACTTTTATTGCTTCTAACAATTCTCAATTATATACATTAAGTCTAGAGATTGTAATGATAATGACAAGTACTTTTATGATGAAAGTCTTTATTCCTAGCTGCCATTGCAGAATGCTTATCGTTTTGAAGGCTCTTTACGTGAAGCTTTAATGTTTACTTGTGTAAGCCTGAAAGTGACTTTATAAGATTGGTAAGTAGTCTCGTTTTGGGGATGAGAGATCTGTTGTTAAATCACACTCACAGTCCTTGGGTTGTTCAGCATGTTGTGGGGGTCTCTGTACCCCAGAGCTCACAGTCCCTTAATTGAGGTGACCTTGACTCTGAAACATACCGCACTGAAGCATTCATCTGAACATATATGCTGCTTTGCTCAAGACTGCTCTATTAATTAGGACAATTCTGTTGCTATCCAAACACTTTCTATTTGCAATGAATTGAGAGATTTTCAAAGAGACACTAAATTTTTCTTTTTTGTTGAAGAAAATGAGTGTCTATCAAGCACAGAACCTTAAAATAAAAACTATAAAGATCAACCAAAATGAACTGGTATCCCAAATAGTTCTTTGAATATTAAATCTCACGGTTTGGATCTGGAATGCTCCCAAGAAGCCCCATGTATTTGGATATTGTGGAGTATCTATGGAAACATGGGGTGCTAAGAAGTGGGGGGTGGTTAGAAGGGATGGAACACTCAAGCATGTCACTGGAACATGACCTACAAGGACATAGACTAGCTCCACCCTTCCTTACTCACTGAGCTTCCTGTGTGCCATGCTGTGAACTATATGAACTGCTTTCCCTCCTGGGCTTCTGCTGTATGCTTCCACCATTGGCAGGTGCTCTTGAATGGACTCAACGTGGACTCCCTGTTCTGCAACTCCTGTACCAAGCTCAGCTATTCCCCTGTGTACAGCTTCCAGATAGCTATTCCCTGGTTCCTTCTAAGCCATGACAACCTGAGCTCTTCAGCCCAGACATAACAACTTTGTAGACCCTGGCAGTTGGCCGGCTGATGATGACTGCTTGCTCCCCAGTAGAGATCTGCCTCCCTTAACCCATAGCCCACCTGCCTGCTCTTACCACATACCCAGAAGGTCTGCTTTGAATTATTCTGCCCAGCAGCTCACCAACATACCAAATAAACAGCCCAATTTTTGACCCTCGTGCTAGGTGATCCCTCTACACTACATAAAAGCTCTGTTCATCCCGCAATCAGCCTCTTTGCATCTTCCTTATTCCCAATTTTCCTTTTTACCCCTTTGCCCTTTTGAGGCTTTTTTAGACCCTTTTTACCTCCCTTTGCCCCCTTTATCCATTTTCTTACCCCATTCTTAACTTCTTTATCCCTTCTGTCTTACACCCGGCCTTATGCCTGGGCCTCTTGCCAAGCGCCAGGGTCACAGGGACAATAAACTTTTTGTTTCACATTTTCTTGCTTCTGGCTTTATTTCTGATCCGGCCGACTCCTTCCTTGACTCAACACTAAGACACTCTGAGATTGGGAGCTAAATAAGTCTCTCCTGCCTTAGGTTGTGGGTGTTGTGTGTTCTGTCCCAGCAACAAGAAAGTAACTAAGACATTAAATAAGTGTAATTTATGATTGATTAAAGCCCCCAAAAGTTAAAATCAATGCAAGACAGCTGAAATCTATAAGGCCTAATCACCGTTATCTTTATGCTATTATAATTATTAATACATATTAATTACACAGATTAATATAATTTATTATAACGTTTCCATGTATTTACACAGGGTGAACTAATCTTGTCCATTTCCCTCAATTCAGTCTCTCTTCTTTCCCCCCTCTTTCCTCCCTTGTAGTTCTACAATATTCAAGTTATCAGTTCTTCACATATGATGGAGAACATATGATATTTGTCCTGTTAAGCCTGTTTTATTTCACTTAGCAGGATATCCTACAGCTATATCCGTTTTTCTGCAAATGATAAGATTTCAGTTCTCTTCGTGACTGAGTCATACTGTATTGTGTGTGTCGAGTAATTTTTCAGTATCCATTTGTGTGTAGATGTGCATCTAGGTCTATTCCATGTAATAGATGTTGTGAACAGTACCACAGTCGATCGACAGGGGCATGCAGATTTCTCATATGTATGCTGACTACATTTCCTTTGGATATGCACCTGGAGTGGAATAGTTAGATCATTTGGGAGCTCCAATTTATATGTTTAAGGAATCTCCATGCCTCCCATATTGGCTGGGCAAATTTATAATCCCTCCAACAGTGTTAATGTGTTCTCCACCCCCCCCCCCCCACCCTTATGGCCATCTGGGGTTTCTTATGACAGCTATTCTAACTGGGATGCAGTAGAATCTCGTTGTACTCCTGATTTGCATTTCCTTCATGGCTAAAATAGGGAGCAGTGTTAGCCTTATGTATTTTTGGGCATTTGTGTTTCTTCTTCTGAGAAGTGTCTATTCAGATCATTTGTCAACTTCTAACTGTGTTGTTTGATTTTTTTATGTTAAGCTTTCTGCATTTAAAAATATATTCAGGATACTAATCCTCTGTCAGATGAATTTCTGATGGATACTTTCTCGTATTCTATAGGTTCTCTTCACTTTTTTTTTAATTTTCCTTGCTGTGCAGAAGAGTTTTTTTTATATATAATCTCACTCCTCAGTTCTCATTTATTTTCTGTGCTTTTGGAGACTTATCCAAGACATTTTGCCTGGGCCAATGTCTTGAAATATTTTATGAATTTTTTTCTAGTGGTTTCAGAGTTTTAGGTCTTACCTGAAATTTTTGATATACTGTGAGTGGATTTACCTACATCCTGAAATATAGGTGTGTAATTTCAATCTTCTACAAATAGATGTCCAGTTTTTCAAACACTGCTTAAAGGGTCTGCCCTTTACTTGATGTACAGTTCTTGTATCTATTACAGATCAGTTGGCTAATGCCTCTTATTCTGTTTCATGGGTCCATATGTCTGTTTTATGCAATGGCAAGTTATTTTACTACCACGGCTCTGTATTGCTTATTGAAACCCAGTGTTATTAAGTACTCAGCTTTGTTCTTCTTGCTCAAGATGGCGTTTTGTGTTTCCGTATCAATTTTAAGATTGTGTTTTTCTGTTCTTGTGAGAATGCCATTGGTATTTTGGTTGGGATTACATAAAATTCTCAGATTGTTTTGGGTAATATAGACATTTTTACAATATGAGTTATGCCAATCCAAGCGCATGAAATATCTTCCCATCTCTTTTCAGTGTTCTGTAATTACCAACAGTAGAGATCTTTCACATTTACACAATTAGTTCTACCTTTTGTTTGGATGTTGTGAATGAGAGTCTTTTGCTGATTTCTTTTCTAGTGAATTCAGTTTGGATGTGTAGAGAAACTAATGATTTTTGTATGTTGAATTTGTATCCTGCTAATTTAGTGAATTTTTGAGTTGTAATCTCCATTTGGTGGACACTTTAGGTTTTCCTATGTACAGAATCATATCACCTGCAAACAAGAATAATTTGAATTCCTCATTTTCTGTTTGCACTCCTTTTACCAAATTTTCTTGCCTAATTTTTCTTGTTAAAATTTCTAGCAGTATATTGAATAAGATTGGTGAAAGTAGACATCCTTGTCACATTCCTGATATTACAGGAAACCCA
Organism: Ctenodactylus gundi; assembly: GCA_004027205.1. NCBI lineage: Eukaryota > Metazoa > Chordata > Mammalia > Rodentia > Ctenodactylidae > Ctenodactylus > Ctenodactylus gundi. Next base: position 178,536 of record PVKB01002772.1, on the reverse strand, counting down.
TTCAGTTTATCCCCTTTCAATATATAGGTGATGATGGGTTTGTCATACATACTCTTAGAATATATACCTAATTTACTCAATGCTTTTCCCATGAAGGAATCTTTGCTTTCATCAATGCTTTTTCTGCATCTATTGAGAAGACTTGTGGGTTTTATATATGTTCTGTATTATGTTTGTTGATTTGCATATGTTGAACCATTCTTTCACCCTTGAGATAGGTGCAACTTGATCACAGAGATGATCTTTTCACTTCCCTTTTGAATTAGATTTTGTTGTTTGACGTGGTTTGAAATTGATTTTCCTTGGCGTTTCTGCACTTATTTTCATCACGGGCATTGTTTTAGAGTTCACTTTTTGTCACTGTGTCCTTGTCATAGTTTCCTTTGCTATTTAATGGAATTACTTGAGGAGCATTGGTGTTAGCTTCTCTTTAACAGTTTTTTTCTTTTTTTAAAAAAAATAAACTAAACTTAAGAATATAGTTTGCATGAGACCAGAAATTACTCTTTGGGCCATTGTGAAATATATATATATATATATATATATATATATATATATATATATATATATTTAAGGAAAACATAACAACAATCCTTGCACTCTACTGTTCAAGGGAAACTAGTATTCTGTGAACTTTGAAATTCGTGGAGTGGAAGGAAGAAAAACAATTTAAAATTTGTATTTTTATCATAGAAATACTAAACATAAAAAAAGTTGCTTACCATAGTATACTCAGTTTCCACTTACACATTACTCAGCTTAGACATTCACCAACTCATGGTCAATATTATTTTTATTTAATTGTAATCTACTCAGAAAGGATCAGTAAATGGCGGGTGATAAGAACATGGACTCTGATGTGAGACCTGTTTGTCATTTAATATCAGTTTTGACATTTACTATCTGCTTATGAATCAAGACATGAGTTTGAATATAAGTTCTCTTAGCTGTTCTCTGGGGTATTGGACTGGTTCCATAATCTCAAGTTTCTTCTTGTGTCAAAAACGATGAGGAGATTTGTTTAAAATTAAATGGCAGACATGTATGTGCTTGTTCAATGGGTTAAAGATATTAGATACCTATTTTTTAATAAGTTGAACAAAAGTCAGAAACCAGTTACACACTTTACTCAGTACAGCACACCACTGGGCGAAGGAAGCCACCCTATGTCTCAGATGGCCTGAGGCAGTCAGTTTGTACCTGTGGTTGGTTTGAAGAATAAATTTGTTGTCACTCTACATTTAGAAAATGTTAAAATTTAAGACAACAATATTTGAATACTAAAAAACAAATTACACTAAAATATCTAATAAGTTAGTATTCAATGAGTAGATGTTACTCCTTGATATAGATGCATTATTTTTAAAAATAAGTTTTTTATTTATTAGTTAAATTATCCTGATATTTAGCCAGAAGTTTATTAATATTTTAGGATAGCTTTTATGGTTCAAGGCCATTCCCAAGTAACTGAAGCGTGACACAAATGTAAAGGTTTACAGGACTTCACTCTTTCAAGGACCTGTTGTGTCATGAAATCACCTGTAATGCCTCCTTTAGTGTTTTGCAAAAGCCGGCAGGTTAATTTCCTCAGAAGAGAGCGGTTGTTAAAGCCATAGAAAGGATCCCTTGTAGACAAATCAGACCAGTGAATTAACTGTTCTGCTAGTGGCCACTCTATTCAAATAAAAATCCAGCTGCTACCATGCATGGCCTTCGTGTCTACCAACTGTAAAAGTGTTTTACTATCACCTTTACCAGGCCTGTCTCAAGTCAACCCATGGGCATGAGTTGGAAGATCTGGATCTTCTTTCTAGTAATAAAGTGCATCCCCACCTTCACTATTCATGGGATGCGTGGCACACCTTACTTCTATACTAAGCATTAGGAACACACAATGCATAGGGCACAGTCAACAGTCTAGTTGGTAGCAAAGCCACATGAAAAGTGCATTTCCAACTGAGAAAGTTGGGGGATTTGTCAATTATTTCACCAGTTACAAGTATCATTTTCTTCCCAACATTGGGCATTTTATTCATTTGTTTCTTCAAGGAGCACTGAGTCAACACCTTGTTCTACACACTTTTCTTGGTATTAGACATGCGTGAAGCCACTGCTATCATGGAGCTGGTAGCCTGGATGTGAGCATGAAAACAAGAAACATACAGGTCAGGTCGCAATGTTTGGGAAACAAACACTTTCAGAGTAAAAGGGGATAGAGATGGATGTGGGGGCACATGCCTGTAATCCCAGCTATGAGGGAAGCTGAGGCAAGGGCGCCACACGTTTGAGGCCAGAGTGGACAACATGAGGAGACTTTGTGTCAAAATAGCATGTCAAAAAGGCTGGAATGTAAGTCAGTTATACAGTGTTTGCTTGGAATGTGCAGTCCCTGGGTTCAATCCCCAGCAAACCAAAAAAAAGGGGGGGGAGGGGAAGAAGTGGGTTTCATAGAAGTTAGGAGTAGCCCTTGTCATCTCACGTGCTTGGGGGCGCTCTTTCCAAAAGAGATCTTTGCAGCGAGATCTAATGGAAATGATGGAGATAGGAGGTAAGAGCATTGCAGTCAGCAAGAGTGCCGTGGGTACTGTCCCCAAACAGAAAGAAAGCACGGGGGGGGGGGGGGGGGGGGGGGGGGGGGGGGGGGCTGGGGCTGGGAAATGGAGACAGGGAAAAGTGGGGGTTGCTGCAGGATTCTGACTAGGGGAGGTAGGATAGGGTCGAGAGATCATAGCGAAACTGGAATTGGCTCTAATGTGTGTGGACAGGAGAGGGTGATTTTGAGAAGAGAAATGGTATCATCTTTCCTTGAGGCTTGAAAAGCACCACCTTGGCTGCTCTGCTGAGGATGGGTGTTGTGGGGCTGACCCAGTGAAAACAGGGAGATCAATTAGGAGGCCCACAACAGTTACATCAAGAGACTGATGCTACATTGAATTAGAATGGTAATTGTGGATCCAGTGGAAATGATTGAGCAAGAATTACCATCTGAAGACAGAGATAATGGGACTTGCCTGACAGGTTGGGCTGTGCTGAAATTATCAAATTTTCCTCTAACTACTGAAAAATGAAATCATCACTCTAACGGGGAAGACTCTAGTAGAAGGTTAGAAGATGTAACTCTTGGGTTAGACACTGTAGGCATGAGGTTGGTGTTTAGACGCATAGAGATGTTGACTAACTCCGTGTAGACTTCAAGTGACCTGTGTGGGTTGAAGATACAGATTTCAAAGCCATTAGCATATTGGTGGCATTCAATGTCACAAGACTGGCTAAATTCAACAAAGGATACATGTAGACCTTGGGTGTCTGAAAGGAAATAGAGAGTGCGGGCAAAGAAATCATGAGAACATAGTTTCCCAGGACTAAGAAATAAACAGGAAGTGACTAACTATTTTAAGGTCACTTCATCTGGGTAATAATCATTTCCTGATGGCTCTCACTTTTCTAGTCATTGGTATTGGTGCTCTAGATTCAAAGCCTATGAAAGTATAGACTTTTACATTAGGAACCTTACAGTTTGGTGGAGCAAATGCATGCATGAGCAGACCCCAGTGACAGGGTGTACTTGGTGCTAAGATTTCCACACCTAAGGACCTGGGGAATGCCTTGCTTTTCCGTTACATGGCTTTCCTCACAAACCCTTCAAGACGAGTGACTGGTGTGAGTAGCCCCTTGTCATTAGCATAGTATATTCACTAAGTGCTGCCTGGTGCATACTGAGTGACATTCTGGGTTTGTTTCCTAAAAGGTGAATTCAGTAGAATCCAAGTCTCCTGGGAGATACCTATCAGCTGCGGCAAGGCAGCATTCCATTCATAGAAGAGATTGGTATTCATACCTCCTACTTTTTGTTCAAACTAGTATCATACAATGAGGAAAAGCATAAAAATGCCTACTGGTCTAAATATACACATGCACCAGACTAGTGTTCTTTATCTAAAGCAATTAAGGTTCCTTAAGGACGTGTCCCCTGAGGGTGTGGGAAGGGACCAGCAGAAACCACAGCTGCACACACCGTTTTCAAGGTGAGTTGCTTCTTTGCTTAAGCAGCTTAACTCTTGACTCTGTTCACTCAAACGATCAATTTAGAAATATAACAATCTTTGCTTGGCTTTGTTTATTCGTCTGTGGACAAAAGGAACATATGATTGACCTCCTGGATTTGTTAATTCAAATGCTTTTTTGCCCAGCCATCTGGACACAGTGCATACGTCTTAGTGAGACACTCAGAGTTGTTGTCAGGCTGAACCTAGTGATGTTAAGCGTGAAGAGTAAAATTAAGAAAAAAGCCATAGTGACACTGGATGTGGTGGTGCAGGCCTGTAATCCCAAATCTCTGGGAGGCTGAAGCAGAAGGATTCAAAGTTCAAGCGCACCCTCAGCAAATGAGCCATTTAATAAACCTTGTCTCATAATTGAAAGAAAAAAATAGATTTCATGAGAGGGTATGTAATCGCAGACGTCAAATCATGTATTCTCGGTCTGTCCCGTCTTCAGATCCTATTCCACTGTTCACTGCTGGATGAACTTAGGCATATTACATGTTTCTTCCTCTGTTATTGTTGTCATCTGCAAAAGGTGTCAATAACAGGACACACCTTGTGCTGTTGTGAGTTTTAAATGTTTCACCTGGGTCCAAGATCCTCAGCAAGCTGTCTAGAGCATGACAACGCAATGGGCGTGTGTGCTAGTATTATCCAGCTCAGATCTGGCTAACCAGCCTCCACTTACACGCATACAGCCTCCTTCCAGCTGCCTGAAGAGAAGAGCAGAGAGAGAAGTAGAGAGAGAATGAGCAAAGAGAGAGAGAGAGAGAGAGAGAGAGAGAGAGAGAGAGAGAGAGAGAGAGCAGGCTCTTGTGTTCTTCTGTTCATCCAAGCAGGGGTTGATGGTGTCAGGGAAAATGAAAAAGCAGCCTGACATTGAGCTGTCAGTATTTTTGAATGGCTAACAGGTATAGTGTGAGGCAGTAAAAAACAGAAATTAGCTCCCAACTTTTGGGCTGAGGAAATTGGATGGAAGAAACTTGGGAGAGGAGCAAGTTTTCTACTTAAGGTGTGTTTTTGATGTTGGTCTTCTCCAGGAGGAGCCCGCATGCAGGCCACCACTAGTTTGTGCATCTGGAGCTCAGGGCAGATGGCTGAACTGAGATGTAAGCTGGGTGATTATCAGTGCCAAAGTGCACAGCCACGAGAATAGGAAAGTCACTCGAGGCCAATAACAGCATGTGTCCTTGGGATGGTCACAAAGGCCATGAGAAAGCCTGTGCAATTTATTTGACAAAATTCACGGCACCTAGGAAGTGTGTGGTATATGATAGCTATTGTCATTGCTATGATTGTTATTTGAGAATATTTTGCAATGGTGAAAATAAGGCAAGCCTGTTATTTGTTTTATAGAGATGTGACTCCAAAACTTTCCTCTGTCCTAGCCCATAGCAGAAAGGGTGGTGTGTACCCTGAGACTGTTGCCTAGAACTGGCATTCAGGCAGGGAACTGGACACTCATACACCTCATAGTCGCTACTAAACTGAGCACTTCCCTCTTGGCCTGGAGCGATGACGCAGAAGCACACTAAGGGAGGAGGAGTTAACAGCTCCCCTTGTTTTACATAGAAGGGTAATGCAAGGCTATTTCAGGCCTCCACAAGTACTCATTTCTTCCCAAATCGAAGTTTTGCTTCCTAAATTATCCAGTTAATTTTGTTGCTCAAAACTTTGTTTACTTGAAACAGATAAAGCCTAAGGCCAAGTTAAAGTACATCAAATGATCTACTTATGGTTTTGATATTAAATTATTTTAATCAGTCTAGTAGTCTGGATTAAACTAGAATCTATTTTCCCTTCAGAGACATCAAAACTTCCTTTCATAGCAAATAGGACTGAGACATATTCACTCACTCTTTTTTCTCCCAAATTACTCTTTTTATTGGTGTGTGTTTCTGATACTTCATAATCACATTGATCTCTATGAATTGGTGCACTTGCACATCACATCTCAGTCTCTCAGTTCCCCTCCCCCTCACTGCAGGACGTTTGTGTCCCATGTCAATGCTCACCAACAGGTAACAACCTCACAAGAAGCAGACTTCAGTAATCAAGTGGACAGGATGACGCATTCTGTAGAGAGCAGGCAGCATCCTTCCTCAGCCTCTCCTGTCATTAATCAGTGGTCTCATGAACCAAACGATCATAGTGGCAGGGATGGCTGTCATATGTGGGCTCACTAAAATGGACTTTGGCTCACCAAGGCTAGCCTGGCTATAAACACTACTGAATGCCCATTCTGCCAGCTTCAGAGACCAACACTGTGTTCCACGTACGGATGGCACTGCCCCTCAAGGTACGCAATCTGTAATGTGGAGGCCACTTCCATCATGGAAAGAACAGTGCTTTGTCCCTAAAGGGATAACTACTTCTTCCAGTTGTAGATTTGCTATTACTGCATGTAATGCTCTGCCAGAATTACCATTTGTGGACTTACAAAATGCCCCATCGATTACTGTGTGTAATCCACACAAGATTGCTTCTGACTAAGGGATTTATTTAACAGCCAAATAAGTGCAGCACTCAGCTCTTGCTCACAGAATTCACTGGTTTTCACGTATTCCCTGTCTCCCGAAGCAGCTGGATTGATAAAATGGTGGAATGAACTTTTGAAGATGCAGTTACAGAGCCAGCTAGGCGGTAACACATTGCAGGGTTGAGGTGAGGTTCTTCTAAAAGCTGAATAGTCTTCAAATCATCAAGCACTGTATGGCACTCTTTCTCACATAGCCAGGATTCATGGGTCCAGTAATCAAGGGATAGAGATAGAGATGTTACCACTCAGCATAACTCCTAGTGACCCCCCCGCCAAATTTTGCTTCCTGTTCTCACAAACTCATGCTCTGCTGGCCTAGGAGTCTTAGGTCCCGACAGGACAAGGCTTGAAGCACGAGGCACAACAGTAATTCCATTAAAATGATAGTTATGACTTCTTCCTGGGCATTTTGACTTCCTCCTGCTGCTAAGACAACAACCTAAGATAGGAGTCACAGTATTGGCAGGGTGATTGATACAGACTACCAAGGGGAATATGGAGGAGTACTCCTTAATGGAGGTGAGGGGAAGTATGCATGCAGTAGGCATCTACTAGTATTACCATGTGTAACCATTGGAGAGATGATGTCAACTCGAGGCAGTCAGGAACCACACCTGGATTAGGGTTTGGGAACCACGCCTAGACTGGGAATTGAGAACCAGCCTGGGTTAGAGTCTGAGTGATCTGTGGGCCAGCGAATGGGTGAATGAGGGAAGAACACCCACCCATTTGTGGGAGGTCCAACTGGGAACTTGAACTGTATAAAAGGAGAAGAGGTATTGTTACAGCTTCTTCTTCTGGGAAAGCTCTCACCTTTGCAATTGTCTGTGGATATCAACATGTTACACTCCGCAGCCTCAGATCTTCATCACAGATTCACTTCAGTCTTGACGTGTGCCTATCTAGCTGTCACCAATCTTCAGTCTCTGGTCTTTTCCATTGTTCTTAGAACAAGGAAGAGTCACAGCAGAATCTCAGCAGCTGCCCTGCAGTCCCGGATGGGTGTCCTACTTCGCAGTTGGGCAAACATTGGTCACTCTAGCTCTCACACGAGCAGGCTGTCATCTTGGACTGTCTCTATCCTCAGATTTGTAAACCTTCCCAATAGATCCTTTTAAAAAATAATTTCTGTAAATTTTGCCTTTTGAGAGAATCCAAACTATTACACCTTGCCTGGTTATAAAGTCAATGGGAAACTGACACAACCCAACCCAGAAAAAAATGATAAATGGCCCAGAACCTTCAAGAATGAAGGTATGGGTCACTCCATGAGGGGAAGAATAAGGAATGCTGGGATGCTTGCTGAAGATCAGGGAAATACAGAATAAGTAATAGGAGAAGGTAATTATGAACACATTACAACAACACAATCAGTCACTGAAATGAAGATTGTAATTGAAATTTCTTTTTTTGCTATCAATATGCTTGTGCATGTACATATGTTATTAATAGACTTTAATTTGTTAAAGTTACATTCTAAAGTTTAAGTAATTGAATATCTGAAGAATAAGCATCTTCCAAAGACAAACTCTATTTTCTATTGTGGAGAGAAATTTATCACGCTTTCATTTGTACACAGGGTAGTAGTGTTACCTTAGGCATGATTAGGAACTGACCTATTGTATTTAGATATTAAATATGGTTTATGTCTGGTTGTCAAGATGATAAGGTGTAGATTGTGATCTTTGGAGAGATTATGTCAACTTGATGAGATTAAGAAACCCTGAGGTCAGAGCTTCAGATGTGTGCGATTGACTTGCAGGCCAGCAAATGAGAGAGGAACACACACCCTGGAAAAGAAGAAAGATGGTTATAGCTTCTCCTGGGAGAGCGCTGGCCTTTCCACCATTTCAAGATATTGAATTGCTCCTGTTTTCACATCACTGATTTCCAGCATAGATTTGCTCCAGATTCAGGACTTCAGCATTGCTTTTTGAACAACAATCTGTAGCAAATTCACAATGAAATTCCCGCAGTCTCATGTCTAAGCAGCCACCAGAGCACCCAGCTTAGTCCACGTAGGTGGCCATTTTGGAACATTTTTCTCTTCAGATTTGTAAGCCCTCCAAATAAATCCCCATTTATTTTTATAAATTCTATTAACTTTACCTCTCTTAGAACCCTAATGAATATATCTCAAAATTATTACTTTTATTGATATGCATTTGCGATGCTCAATAATCACATTTATCTTGTGGAATTGATGCATATACATATCTAACCTAATCTTTTTCAATTCGCCTTCTACTCACTGCTGAGTGAATCTAGCCTGACTCATGGCAGCGCGTACTGAGGCAAGGAAATCCTCCTTTTAGACACTCATCCCGGAGGCACAGGGCAGGGAGTCAGGACCAGAAAAGAGAGTTCAAGGGAAATATGAAGGCCAGAAGGAGAGGCGACAGCAACATTGAAAATTCTTGATCAGCAACTGGAAACTGCTTGGAGGTGGAGCAAGAAAAGATTTCCTGCGGCTATATGGCCCTCTGGACACACTTTTGATACCTTCAACTTGGAAGAAAATACTTCCTTACAACTCCTAGAGCCTTGCTTATCTGCATATCGCCTAAGGGTTTGCAGCACCCGAGAAGAAGTTTGCAAAGCATAGGGCTAGTAAGACTGTGAGCTCAATCATTCTAGGATTCAAACTGGGAGCCTCATGCAGTTTTATGGCTGTCTACTCCATAAAGCTTGGGGCACTATGGCCTTTGGAGGTTATAAAGGACCACGGGCTACAAGGAGAAGAAAATCATTCATTTAATTCTTGTGAAGTTGATATGATATATTCCGGTGAAGCTGCAGAGTTTCATCTCTATTGTCAATGCTGACTAAGGAGGGCTCAGTAGCACAGAGAGACCAGTATGCCCGGCTCTAGGTGCAGGAAAACTCAGCCTTGCGCTCACTTTGAGGTGCTGTCCAAGGTCCTTCTTCTCGCAGAGCCTCTTTTGACCTGTCTGTCAAAGATGAGGAGGACTAAGTGAATCCGAGAGGCTCCGCTGGCCCTGGTATTCTGAAATTCTGAGCAAGCTTGAAAATTCAATTTAAATTTTAAAAATAGCTTTATAATCAAAATCTCAACAGATATTATCCTCCAAAAGATTCTTTCTTTTGTGAAATTTTCACTGAGGGGAATGAGATGCAGGGTCCCAGAATAACTGTTCTGAATTAGGGCACGTAACGGAAGAAAAGTGAATCGGGTCCTTGGTTCCACCTTCCACTTTGGGGAGTGGTCCCAGCGGAAATGCAAAGACACCGTGTGTGTGTGTGGGGGGGGGCAGGTATATGCTCACTTCACCATGCTTTGCATGCAAACATCAGTCACCATGACCGTCCAGAAACAAAGAGTAATCAGTATCACTGGAAGGAGAAAAAACTGTTTGTCTGATGAAAAATATCCACACTGTACTGTATGACATTTTTAATTACCTATAGGAGTGTCGGGAGTGTGGTTATCATGCTACTTAAGTGACTGCCTTTAGTTCACTGTGTGGTTTCAGAGAACACTGCGACATGGCGGTCATTTCCACTTCTGAAGAAAGATTGTTGTCTTTTGAGACATATCATCCTAATTAGAATTTTTTTACTCAAGTACTTGAAAACACCACGCATTTAAGTCACCAACTACGCTTTCCATTTCGATTAATATTCAGGCAAGTGAGAAATCATAAAACTGCAATGTGAAATTGAAAAACAATAAAATGCCTAAGATATAAATTGAAATGCAAATATTAAGCATGCCTTAGCTTTTCAATTCAAGTAGTTAGATATAACACTAATTCATAATTATAGTATAAATTACAGAAATCATAAGAAAAAGCACAGGATAAAATGTGAAGTAAATCCCAACTTACTTCATCTTAGCTCTAAAAAGATGTCTGAAACTCAGGGAAAAATTACACCATTGTCCATTTTTATTTGTTGATTTTAAGACAAGGTCTAGCTCTGTTGTGCAGGCTATTCTTGAATTCACTATGTAGTTCAGGCTGGCCTTGAACTCACAGCAATCCTTACGCCTCAACCTCCTCAGAGTTGGGATTTCAGTTGTATGTGATCACTCAAGCTAACTTTTATGTAGTACTAGGAATTGAACACAGCACCTTCTGCACGAAAGGCAAGTGCCTTAACCACTTGGGTATAGCCCCAGCCCACCGTTGTTAGCTTTTATACTGATCTTTTAAAAACTCTTTTACTCCTAGGTGGGAGATACAGACAGAACCATTTTCAGCTGAGATTGTAAAATCTGTTTGAGTTTCTACTCTGCCATTGCTACTGGCTATGTGACCTTTCCAAGATCACTTAACTTCTCAGACCTTTCATTTCTTTGGCAATAAAAGAATAATATCTCTTTCATGGGGGATACTATGTCAAATAAAATATGATAAAAAATGTCACCATACCATAACTCGCAAGAAAACTTTTGCACAGTGAATCCGGTGCCTGGAATTGCATAACAAACCCCTCCAAGGCCTAATGATTTAAAACAACAATGATTTTTACTGTCTTTCACTCTACGGAGGTTTAGAAATTTGGGAATAGCTTACCTGGGCAATTCTGACGTGGGCTTTACCTCATGGCCATAGAGCGTTCTCATTCTTTCTGTCCATGTGGTTGTGTTTGGGTTTCCTCCGAGTGTGGCGGCCTCAGGGCGATTCTATTGTTTATATGGTGTCTGGAATGCTCCGAACTAGGCAGATGTGCATAGCATTTTCCTAACTGAGTCTTGGAAGTCACATAGCATCGATTATAGTAAAGGCAGCATTGTGGTTTGGACCTGGAATGTCTCACAAAAATCTCATGCATGTGGATGTTGTGGATTGTCTGTGGAGCCATGTGCTGTTGGGAGATTGGAGTCTTGTCTGGAGGGGTGCATTGCAGGAATGTAAATTGGATTACAGGCAGATGGTGGAGGCTTATCACACCTTCCACACCTGAATCCAGGATGGACAGATTACCAGGACGGGACCTGTAAGTATATACTGTTACTTTTCTCTCAGACTAGAGGATATTGAAGTTGACAGGACTTGGCTTCTTGTTTGTAATAAGAGAAGCTGCCTCCACCTCTGCTATGTACTTGAACTGAATGCACTGTGACCTTCTGAAACTGCCGGCTAATATAAACCTTTATAGTAAATTTGTGGATGTCAGTTACTGAGTCACAGCAATGAAAAAGTAACTGAGACAGGCAGTCACAAAAACCTAAAGTCAAAGGAAGAGTCCATATCCAACATATTTGCATCAAAGGCATATTGAGGCCACATTTTAAGAAGAGCTTGTGAGATAGGACACCCCTCTTGGGAATATATCCAAAAGAGACCAAAACAACATATAACAGAGATATATGTATACCCATGTTCATAGCAGCACAACTAACAATAGCAAAAATATGGAAGGCACCAAAATACCCTTCAACAGGCCAGTGGATACACAAAATGTGGCATTCATACACAATGGAATACTATGCATCAATAAAGTCTGATAGCGTGGAGGCTTTTGCAGGCAAATAGAAAGAACTAGAGAACATCATGCTTAGTGAAGTGAGTCAGAAGCAGAAGGTGAAACATCGAATGGTCTCTCTGATATCAGAGACCCAGACCACAACACCTATGGAACTTAAGATGAAAGACAAAGTGAAAGGGAGGGTAGGGGGGAGGAGGGAGGGAAAAGTGGGTAGGGGGAGGGACAAAAGGAGAGTGGGAAAGTCCTTGTCACCTTGACAAGATACGTATGTGCACAAAATGTTCAACTTCATTGTAAACCTTAAATTTTGTGCTTACACAAATCAATAAAATGCGGAAAAAAACAATTGAGAGCTTGCCATGGAATTAATCTATAATGGTTAATGAAGGAGAACTTAGGGCTTTCTGCATTTCAACTAGAATCATTGAACATGAGTCCAATTAAAGAAACTACCACATCTGCAAAATTTTTTACTTGCTTCCATTTGGTTGGCACAAAATGTCCTTTCTGATCTTTGAAAGAGGCAGGAGGCCTTTTCTTCAAGTAGATGGCTCTAAAAAGTGACATGAACACCAGTATATGATTAGTCTGAAAGGTACAGGGGAAACTGATATTGGGCCGTTCTGTCTTTGTGATATAGGAGGTCCTACAGAGACGATGGATTTGCTATTATGTCAAGATCAAAATTATCCCACAGGTGTTATCATAGAACCTCATTCTTCCTCCTGTTAAAAAATGAATGCAATAAAAAACACTTGATAAAAATGGTAAGGCAGATGTTATTCAGGGGAGAACATGCAACAGCAGGCACAGAGATCACAACAATAAAACCTTGCAATGGTAGGGAGAAACTAGACTCATCTTCTACTCCGAAAGGACAGGTAGGGTGTGATAACAAAGGAGCAGGATAATAGGTGAATGGATGGAAATTTATACAGGCAAACATGAAAACGTCGGCATGTGAGTTTGCAACTCAATGGAACTCTTACGGAAGCAGGCCAGGATGAAAAAAAAAAAAAAAATCACTGAGAGTGGTCACGAAGGTGTGACTCTTAATGTCAGTAAAAGACATATTGCCTTGAATAGTTCTCAGAGTAGTCCTTCTTGATCCATGCCCATGTGCCTTCTTGTTCTTGCCACAGGAAATCCTCATTTGAGACTCTCTTTACAACTTATGGTTCCAAATATGGTGACTTGCTGCTGAGCACCCTTCAGTGGAAAAGAGAGCTGCTAAAAACTTTGTCCTCTTTGGCTACATCATTCACTGGATCCAGAGCAGTGTTACTTCTGAGTCTTCCTCAAAGTCGAAATGATCACGGAAGGTCAACATTTTAGATCAACTCAGGCACAATGGAGCACCAAAGACACTCATAAGAGAGGCTTCCCGAACTGCTTCAGAAAGTGGCAAGAATGATGGAAAAAGTGTGCTTGAAGTGGGTGGTAGTGTTTTGAAGAGGACTCACTGCACTGTGCCTTCTACTATTATAAATATTCTAATTTAAGCTCTCAGAATATTTTTGATTTTGCCTTGTATAGCTAGGGTGAGAGGGAAGGGTATCTTAGTCAAACTCACTTAACAAGATTCTTTTTTTTCTAATTTTATTTACATTGAACTTGACTATTTTGTGCACATGTATATCCCGGCAAAATTACGAGTCCTTTCTCTCTTCTTTTGTGACACCCCCATACCTGCCCCCACCGCCTGGTTCCCATCATTCCCCCATTTTGTTCTAGGAAATGACTGTGATCTGAGTTTCTCATATATCAAGAGTTTGTCATATATTAAGAACTCAAACAGAAAAATCAGTGCTGGTGCGGCTTTGGAGAAAAAAGAACCCTCTTACAGTGATGGTCAGAGGGTAAACTGGTAAAACTTCTATGGAAAACAGTATGGAAGTTTCTCAAAAGATTGGAAATAAATATCCCCTTGCATCAGGGGATATCACTTCTGGGAATTTTTCCAAAGAATTAAAAACAACTTATAAGAGAGATACCTGTATACACACATTTATGGCTGCACAAATAACAGCGCAAGAAACGTGGAAACACAAAGGTACTCATCAACTGACGAATTGATACAGAAATTGTAGTATCTGTACACAATGAAATGCTATTCCTGTATAAAAACAGATAGGTTCGAGGACTTTATAGGTAAACAGATACAATGTGAGACCATCCTCCTCAGTGAAGTGAGTCAGGCACAGAAGGTTAAATATCTGCTGGTTTAACAGAATTCTTGATCCGACTTCATTCTACAGGGACTGAGGTGTGGTCCAAGTTTGAGATCGGTCAAGCAGAAGGCTCAAAGGGCTCTGACAACAACTTAAATCAAAAGAAGAATCACTGTTCTTTATAAACATCACCTTTATATCATCAACTCTTGCCAATTGTGCTTCTATAAACTTATTTAATTTTGCATAATCACCTCCCTAGTTGTGACTATCATTGTATCTTCTCTGAACTACGGTAGCCATCTCTTCTGTCACTGTGCTTCTAGGTTCCTCACTTATCCCTGCAGCATGTTCTCCACAAAGTGACAAGTACCACCGTGTGAGCTCAGGCCAGCGATCCCCGCACTCCAGGAAACTGAGGCAGGAGGAATGCAAGTCTGAACCCATCATGGGGAACTTAGTGATGTAGCAAGTCCCTGTTTCAAAATCAGAAATAAAAATATGCTGGAAATGTAGCTCAGTATAAAGGCTCTGGGCTTAATCCCCAGTACCTCAAACCAAAACAAGCCAAAAGAAGACAAAAATCAGAACCCATCATGTTAACATAACTCCAATCCAAATTTTTCAAAGTCTTCTAGTCCATCCAATAAAGAACAAACCCTTTAAGGGAGCCTATAACACTAGATTCTCTGGCACCTGTTAACCTGTGAGATTTCCCTCTGCACACTTCTCATCACTGAGTATTTTCACTTACCATTGCATTCCTTTTGGCTAGTATGAGGCTTGGCACATAGTATGTGCTCTGGAGGTAGTTTTGGAATAAATGAAAAATAAATACAGCAACTTCCACACTTATCATACCTGTTATCTTGAAATGAAACATGGGTTCTTCTTCCCACACAGCAAAGAAAAATGTAGAAAAGAGTGAGTTTTTGAATTTGACAAAGACAAATATTAGAAGAGACAAATATTGGGCCAAGACACCTTTAAAATCCCAGTGTCACGCATTAGTTTCTTCAGGGTATTTTCTAATTGCTTTATTTCAGAATTTATTTTTTTTAAAGGTGCTTAGACAAGGTTTAGTCTGGTGGGGTATTTTATATTGTTAAATTAGATTGCAAGCATGCTGCCGGACATTGCTGAAAACTAGTCAGTCCTTCCAATTCTAGAAACATTAACTAGTTCAGCTAATTTATTGCTAGAAACATTATCTCCAGAATTTGTCCGGGGTATCTTCCTTTGACTGTCGTGTCTTGCTAATCTTCTCAAGTAATCTGAAACCTTTGGCTGTACACATCAGGGCTGACTTCAGCTTCTATCCTTGCATGTTCTCATAACCCAGTTGAGATATATCCCGCTGGTGGTAGCCTGGGAAGCTCTCGTGGAATACTCCACTGCTCTCTGGCTCTGCACATGTCAGCTGTGGGCAAGAGTCTGGCTTGTTTGTGACAGCATGGCCCTGCTGAATAAGCACTACTGGCTCCAGCCTTTCTACCCCAGGAAGTGGAATGTGTAGACAGCTGAAGCATCTTTATAACATTCACAGCTCTGCCTAATTTAATTTATGATTGTGAAGACAAAAATGGTCTTGACTGAACTGTGCATCTGATGATATAATCACCAAATTGGAATGAATAGCCTAGTAGCTAAAGTTATTTAATGAAACATTTCATACATTTTCTTACATTATTTGGAAATCACATTAGCCAGAGATAAAACTGTCACTACATTACATTGCAATTTGACCTGTAAAAATAACTAAGGCTTCTAAGAAAGTAACTCCAAGAATGATACTGACTTAAAGATCACATTTAACCTGAAATATACTGTATCTTCACTTTTCCTCGAATCCAGGTATCCTCAAAGGTCAAATTACTAACTTGTCTTTGGATTTCACTAAGTCCTAAGTTGTCCTCAAAAGAATTCTTGTATACTCAAATCCAGCTCTGTGCATTTATTCTTGAAATGGTATACTTCTGGCATTTACATCCGTGACCATTGGGGGAGAAGTTCTATAAATGCTCACTAATTCCCCAAGCCCCATGGTTCTAATATTTTACACAATTTGGAATTCATGTGTTTACAAAAAAATGTTAAATTTCGTTTTAAGTTCCATAAGGGTTGTGATCTGGGACTCTCATATCAGAGAGACCATTCGTTGTTTCACCTTCTGCTTCTGACTCACTTCACTAAGCACGATGTTCTCAAGTTTCTTCCATTTGCCCCTAAAAGCCTCCATGCTGTTGGACTTTATTCCATTGTGAAAAATGGGGGTAGGGTGGGGGAGGTGGGAGGGAGTGTTGGGTAGGAGTAGGGACAAAAGGAGAGTGGGAAAGTCCCTGTCACCTTGACCTGCTACGTAGGTGCACAAAATGCTAAACTTCATTGAAAACCTTAAAATTTCCACTTATGCATATCAATAAGATGGGACAAATGTTAAATTTTATTTCATGTGAATTTTTTACCACAATAAAATTATTTTTAGAAAAGGCCCTAGGGAGTTTGCTGAAAATTGGGTGACATCTAAGGCTTCTGGGTTTTGCGGCCATCTTAAGCCTTAAGATGATTTCCTCAGTAAGTTGAGAGATATTACAAAAGCAAAGCCGTGGTGCAACATTTCATTGTTGTAGTTCTGTGGCTGCTATCCCTAGTAATTTGGGAGCATAAATTAAAATTCTCCTTAACTCTTTACCTTCCTATCCCTACAATCCATTTGAACACATCAATTTCTGTTTATTTATTTATTTGTTTATTTATTTATTTATATGCTGTTTATTTTATTTATTTCCTTTGGTGGGACTGGGTAGTAAACTGTGCATCTTCATGCTGAGCTGCACCCCTAACCCATATTGATCTTTCATTTTGAGAGAGGGTCTTGCTGAGTCACTAAGTTACTCAGGCTAGGCTTCGACTTTCTCTCCTCTTCTCTTAATCTCCCAGACTGCTGGGATTAGAGGCCTGTGACACTGGGCCAAGCATGAACACACCAGCTCCTATATAATCAAATTATTACCATCTCCAGAATGGTTTTGGTGCAAGTATGGGGGCACAGTAGAGGCGAAGCTAATGAAAGCCCCCTTTGCACTTCGATTTGTACTAAGAAAAACACGCTCATGTTTTGTTTGGGTTGAGATCTATGACTATACCTGGTCAAGAGGTGTGGAGAACCCTGTGAGTCTAAGACACAGTTCAAGCCAGAACAAAAGCGATATTAAAATAGGCAGAGCCAGTAGGTGGAGTATGATAAGGTACAGGTAACTTGGGTTGAGCCAAGTGTCAAAAGAAGGTACCCCTAGACTTTCCAGTTATGGAAGCCAGTAAGCCGGGATATGGTCATTTTCTTTCATTTAGAGTTGCAAAAACATCAACCAAATTAAAAGTATTTTTCTATTTGAATTCCCCCAATGCATCTTGAAATGTATGTTCTCTGATTGGGAGTCCACATCAGACTATCAGCCTTCTCTATAGACACTAGCATTCACTCATACATATACAAGACTTATTGTGAAGCAGTTATTCTCAATTTTACTGGCTTATCAGTTTCATTAGGTTGTTGTAATGTTCAAATGCTCAGAATTTTATTTTGAAAGTTTCCAAACTTATTCCAAAGAGTTGAAAGATCTGGATGATTATAAACTTGCTACTTATCATATTATTTTTCTACTTCTCCTGTATCCATCCCTCTCCCCATCTTATTTATTTATTTATCTATTTTGGTGCATCAAACCAAATTAGAGACCATTATACTTCCCACTAACTAATTTACTTTAGTTTCTGTTCTGAACTCAATGAAATTTTTGGCAAGTCTTTCTCACTGGGCCTCAGTTTCCTAGTATGAAACTGAAAGAGCTGTTTTTAGGTGACCTTCTTTCTGTATCTGACATTCTGTGTTCTTGATATTTGCTTTTTTAATTGACTGACATGCCTGTGCAAAATATCTTCTTGTTTGTTTCAAAATAGATTAACATGGAAATATGCTTTGTTTACCTATGGGAGATTTACCTAACCGGAGGCTGCTCCGTTTAGAATCACCCCGCTAACCAGTTAGTCTTGATTTTGAGCCCAAGCAGATGTTTTCAGGGATCTAGAGAAAAAGAAAACAAGAATCAGATGGATGTTTTCAAATTTATGGGAAGAATAATGTCTTAACCTGGAAAAAAAAAAGGAAAAGGAAGGAACAAGCAGTTGTAAATACATTCTAAGGAAAGTTAAATTGAGCTTGTTCTGAGGGGAAAGAGATCAAATGTCTTGTGAACAGACAGCTGAGTGTGGAGGTCAGAGGTAGGAGACCAGCGAACCTGACAGTATCATCCTTCGTTGTGCTAATGTTGGACCACCTCTGTGAATGGGCTTCTAGAATGGTTGTCTTGAGGGACTAAAATAATGATTCAAACATGCAGGCAGACAGACAGAAAGAGATATGCATGTCTGACCAACAAGTGGCTGTTTCCAGGAACAAGGACCAAAGGCAACAAATTAAATGGGAACTGGAACTTAATTGACCAAGGACAGCTTGGTCGCCCAGGCTAGGCTTTAGTGAGACAGTCCCACCCTCCCATGTTCTTTGGAATCTCTAAAATGACTCCTTCTTCAAGAATGCAAGTTCATCATTGTAGCTATTGGGGATGGAGGCATAGGGGTGGCTGTTATCAACCACTGTGAATACTAGTCCCGCAGAAGTACCCTTGGGCAAACTGAGCTTTCTCTCTAGAACCCACTCTTTGTAACTACAAAGACTATCATGGATTATTTTGAATAACTCAAGTCAGATGGAAAATATGAGTGAAATTCTTCATAACTGTCATCAATTTCCATAAAAAGACTTCTTTCACACAAGTTCCAATATTTACCTACATATGTCAACTAGGAGGATCAGACCATCTTCTCAGGATGACCTTTCTGTGTGCCAGATGATCTGTCCTATTAAATGCAAAACAAGAATATGAAAATTCTTAAGTATGCTTGGGATCAAAGAATCTGGATTAAAATATGATGTCTCGTTATTGGGTCACAGCTCATCAGTTACAGATCTAAACGAAGAAGAAGTAGTCATTCACATGCCATTTACATTAGGGAAATAATACTGTGGAAAATCTAAAAATAATCAGGAAAACTGCATCTCAAATAGTATTTTCCTTTTTCCATTTTAACACTCTGTTGCTTTTGATGATGGCTCATTAGGCACTGTCAAACATTTCAGAACGTAATTCTCAAACCTATTTGAAAATGGCTACACTAATTTGGCATTCAACTATCCAGTTACTGTAGGCATGGCTAAATTTGTTAACCTTGTATGAGCTTGGATTGGGCAATCATCCTTTTATACAAACCATGTTGCTTTAAGCTCACCTCTGTGTGTATATTCAAATTCTGTCTCAATAGTATCTCTGCAAAGTGGTAAAAGACAGGGGAGATTTTAGGAAGCTACAATGACACGAGACTTCAGAATAGAGTCATTTTTGAGAATTGCACTCAGAATACGCCATATAGATTATGGAAATTTGCAGCTGTGTGGTCTCTTCATTTGATTGTTTCCTATTAACGACATGCTTGATTAGCCCTATACCCTTTTAAATGGAATTGCAAAATAATTATGTGTTCTGCTTCCAAAACCCTATTTTGAGAATGACAATCAACTGTGTAATATTCAAATCATTGTATGATACATTTATATGATTATTAATTGCTTGGAAATTGCCAGTTAACACTGAGTGTGTTTATTACCTAGTAAAACAAGCGTTGACCCATGTATTTAAACAAGTGGGGAGCATTCATCTTTGCTGAAGTCATTGTTTCATCTGGGGACAAGTCTGCTAACATCCGAGCCAGCCAAGCAGCGTATCATCTTTCGTCTGCATTTATTAACGGCGTAGAATGTCCATCTGTTGTCCTTAGTAAAAGGAGAACTATGAAAAAAAGCATTCATTGAATCTATCTATATATAACTGCTCTCTCTATGGAGAAAAGCTCCTTGGAATGTTCTTCATAAATTAAAAACAAGGAACAAGTGTTGGTCAGAAAGAAATCATCTAAGTCGGCAAACTTAGATGACAGGCAGCAGACTTCACCCATTGCGGGAGAAAATAAAGAGGTTTATTTCACATCAGAGAACATTTTCTCAAAATGTCTCAAAATCAGTTTGATTTACATTTTGGAAATGGTTTGATGGGTGATACAGACTATAACAAAAGGAACATTTAACAGATCTATTACATTTGTGTGTGTGTGTGTGTGTGTGTGTGTGTGTGTGTTTAGAGAGCCTCACAGACTAATTTATTTTGTTTGTGTTTGGAGTTAAATCTGGAGTTCAAAAAAAAAAAAAAAACCCTACAGAAATATCAAAGCATTACAGTAATTCTTCCAAGAATGTGACCACAATTGTTTGTGGCCCCGCAAAGGTAAAACTGCCCTTACATGGGAACATCTGATGGCGTTCCACTCAAGAAGACTTAGTGAAGTACCTATGAGTTGATCTGATGGATATACTGATGATGTAACTTTGAATGAAAATAGTCTAATATGCTACGTTCACAGGAAATGTAACTTCGTTTAGAGCAAAAACAAACATCGTAAATTAAAGCTAGGGATGAGGGTCTGTAGAAAAAAATATAATTTTAGTATCTCCACTTAAGCATATTATTCTAACTTCTAGTATATACGAGGAAGACATGGTACAAAAGTCCTTGCTTGGAAGCTGTAATTGCATCACCTCCATCTGATGCCACAGAGTCTAACGGCAATGCAATTAATATAACTGTGTCGATCATGGGGGTGATAGCGAGAGGCAGATTTCTGGGAATATATGCTGCTGATGTGCAACACAATATGTAAATAGAAGAATTGCACCTAGGCCTAGACCATGCAAAAAAAATTAGTAAAAATGTTTTTCGAGTAGAAAAAAGACAGATTTATTTGGAGACATTAATTGCAAGTCTAGCATAATAAAGTTCTCAATTTCTTCCACAAGCAAAAATTCAGTCTGAAGTGTGCTTGACAAATTAGCAGTACTGCTTTCTGGTTCCTTATTTGAAGTGGAAAGAGCGATTGATAAGCTTGGCCTTTAATAGAAATGAACAAAGGTTGGTTTCTGCAGCTTCCCTACAAGCTGCCTTTCTCTGGTTAATTTCTTTAATTTCACCTCCATTCATCTCTTCCTCTGAGAACTGAAACAAGGGGAAAACTAGGTCACGACAAAGGGTATTTTCTTTCATTTTAAGTCAGCTTTGCAAAATCTCTCTCAGGTTTAGAAAAGCTTCCCCACCCCCGACAGTAACTTCATGTTTGATAGTAAATAACTACAAAAATACAAGTCAAGATTCTTTTTATTTTGATAAAAATGTGAAGACATGTAATTTAAGGACATTTAAACTCAATATTGGTAAACATTTTCAATTTTGATTATCACCATGAGCCCATCTTCCTCGCACTTATTCTTGTGTGTGTGGACACAAGAAATGACTTAATGTTAATTTTATTTGCTTTAATCTCTCATCTTCCGCTACAGGAAACATTCATCACTCCTGGCAGACATAGCTAACATAGAAGAAAATGGAATTAAGTTTATACGTCATCTTGTAGTAATGTTTTGATAACTGTCTACAGACATCTTAAAAATGGTAAGAACCTGGTGCTTTAGTGAGAAATAGACAATGCGAATAACGGAGTGGATTCGCGCTTTCACCATCTCCCCCTGTATCTTGTTCTCACGCACTTTACCTTTTGAAACCTGTGCTCAGCTTGGCCACAGTGTGGCAGGTTTTGTGGTCACATGAAAGATGGGATCAATTTCACATCCAGTTGCACCTGAATCCAGATTGCATGTTCCAAGTGGTTTTGTTGTTGCTATCCTGGGGTGATAATTAGTCTCTTGGGTCATTTTTCCATGGAATCTCTGACACAGACAGCAGTTCTAATTTTCCCTCAGAAAATAGTTTACAAATTGAAAATTAGGATAGAAATTCATATTTCTGAGGCCACTTTTCTGTACTTTTTAATACAAACCCAATATTCATAGCCTGAAACCTGAAAGGCAGCCATCCTTGACTGCTTTGCCTTGTCCTCCGCGTCCTCAATCGATCACGAAGCCTTGTTAGTGGGAAGTGTTAAATACGTGTGGAGGCTGCTGTGCCCATGCCATCCAGACTTCTCATTCTTTTAGCTCAGGGCTCCTCGCCTTGCAGCTCTACCGCAGCCACATAGCCTTTCTGTCTCTAGCCCGGTTGCTCTCCACTTTGTACTCATGGTACCAGGGCGACATATGTTTTAAAAAACATTTCCCTTGCCTCTACTTCCTGTTGCATATCACTAACAATAAGAGGAACAATATTAATTGTGTATAGAGGCTGTGCTGGAGGTAGATATGAAACAGAGCAGGCCTGGGAAGGAGATTACAGCAAACTGCAGTGTTCACAAACTGCTTAAAAGTGGCAACCACAACTCAGGCCCAGTCAAATGCAGGCAAGTAATTAATTTTCCTAATCTTTTGGGATGGTAAAAATAAGTCTGCAGGCTCCCGGGATTGTGAACTACCATTCTGCAACTTCTATTCTCTGGGATAAAATCTAAGTCACTTAATTTGGTATTATACAAAGCCCTTCATGAACATGTTCAGGCCTATATCTTGAGCATCACTTCTTGTAACTCTGGCTAGAAAAATAGCTCTCAAAATCCTTCTATTTCTCTCTGTCCCTGGTGTCCTCCCTCTCCATTTTAGGTCATCAGAATCTCTCCCTGAATCACTATGATGGGATCTTAACTGGCTTCTCTGCTTCCAACACCTTCTCTTTCCTAATAATTTTTTTTTTCAAACTGTGATCTTTATAAATGTAGCAGTGTGATTTATTGAGAATTTCATATAGCAGGATAACAGAACGACTTATTGAGAAATTGCTTATTGCTTTGTGTTCATCTTCCACACCTCACCTGGAAGGGATAAAAGATATTTTTCCATGTCCCAAGAAATAGTAGCTTAGGCTATGTGCTCTAGCAAAGGTGCAACTGAACAAACGAATAAGTCACAGTAGTGTCTCTACTGGCCTGGTCGGGGAGCTGTGCCGGGCCAGTAGGAAACTAACCTCATGCAGCACAGCCATGGGGGGTGAAGAAGAACCTAGCAAAGAAAATTAAGCCCATCAAAATAAAGGATCCTATTGAAAAATGGGCAAATGAAATGAAGAAGCAGTTCACTCTAGAAGAAGTACAAAGGTCCAATAGATACATGAGAAGATGCTCAATATCCCTAGCCATAAGAGAAATGCAAATCAAAACAACGCTAAGATACCATCTAACTCCAGAGAGAATGGCCTATATCAACAAATCAAATAGCAATCAGGGCTGGCGAGGCTGTGGGGAGAAAGGAACCCTCCCGCACTGCTGGTGGGAGTGTAAATTCTTTCCACCACTCTGGAAAGCAGTATGGAGAGCTCTCAAAAGACTAGAAATAAATATCCCCTTTGATCCGGTGATACCCCTCCTGGGAATATATCCAAAAGAGGCCGAAACAACATACAACAGGGATATATATACCCATGTTCAAAGCAGCACAACTAACAATAGCTAGAACATGGAAGTCACCAAAATACCCATCAACAGACCAGTGGATACACAAACTGTGGTACTTATACACAATGGAATACTACGCATCTGTAAGGTCCAACAGTGTGGAGGTTTTCACAGGCAAATGGAAGAAACTTGAGAACATCATACTTAGTGAAGTGAGTCAGAAGCAGAAGGTGAAACATCGGATGGTCTCTCTGATATGAGAGTCCCAGATCACAACTATCTCATGGAACTTTAAACAAAAGACAAAGCAAAAGAGGGGGTGGGGGGGTGTGAAGGCAGGGTAGGGAGGATAGCGGGAGGGGCAAAAGGAGAGCGGGAAAGCTCTTCTCACTTTGACAAGATACGTATGTGCACAAAATGCTCAGCTCCATTGCAAACCTTAAATTCTGCACTTGTACATATCAATAAAATGGGGAGAAAAAAAAAGATGAACTTAGCAACTGTAGAGTTAAAAGTGCCCATCTGTCAACTCCACAAGGCAGATGATTGTTTTGTAGTTGGCACTGTACCTAGAATTGAGCAGGGCACCTAAGATTCCATGTCCACTCAGTAAATATTTGAGGGGGGGGGGGCAGTTCATGAAAGATTAAGCCAAACACTTCACATAGTTCTTGGAGAAGCTCAGAATCTCCTCAATAGACATTTTAACACAGATTTGAAAAACTCTGGGACTATATATTCAATATCACCTATAGAGCTGTTACAGGCTTAGTTTTCATCCAGAAAGCTTGCTCTTAAACCATACAAATCCCTGCATTTATTGACAAGTGTTTTTTTTTTTTTTTCTCAAAGTGGTAAAACTTAGCGGGAGATCAAAGCCACCAAACAAAAGTATGCACATTCTTTGTGAAAGTTAACAAGCTCTTAAGAACAAAATGTTCAAAAGTTAGAATACAAGTAACTTTCACCTTTAGAGCGCTTTGTTTCCACTTTTATCTTCATAATGGAAGCACGGGTTTCCTGACCATTCTGCAATGTAGGGAACTCTAACTTAGAATTGTCTTTGCTTAAGTTAGCTTTCAATTTGTTTTTGTCAGGGACAAGCCAATGGTTTCATCTTGCATCCTAACTCTGAAAGTAAAGTCCTGTATTCAGTAATCTCATGTCTAAGTAAACTAATAGTAACCCCTACTCAAAAACGATGTTTAGAAAGATTTTTAAGGGTGCACGGGATGGTCAAGAAATATGATGTGAGTTGAAATAAAATGGTAAAACAGTAAAAGACACTTTGCCATAGATTCCCATCAAAATACCCTCCTCGCTTTGAACACGATTACCCATCATTTTTACCACTTTCTGAAATGGTTCCCATAAGTCAAATGCAAATAGGCAAAGTTCCATGATCACAGTACAATATGCATGACAGATGACAAAGGTCTGAGAATGGCTAATTATACTTGATCTAGACTTCTGCTTTTGGCCACGTATCACACACCCTTTTATAGGCACATGGGCTACGTGTGTTCCCTGTCAGCATAGCCCCCATTCTTCCTTGACTAAGGTTTTTTAAACTTTTTATGTATTCCACAGATATAGTGGAAAAAACTATATTTTTATTTGATCATCAGCAAATCTCTCAACTTTATAGGTAAAAAAGAGAGACCAGTTTGAGAGCTGAGTGTCTTCTTACACATCAATGGCTATTATGAGCCATTCCAAGAGTGAGTTCACTCATAACCTCTAACTAAGCTAAAGACAATGTAGGATATAGTAGCTAATTCACGGGCTCTAAAATCTTGATAGAATAGAATTTTGGGTCTATATTCTGCTTACTAATAAAATGATTTTTGGCTAAATTACCTTATTGCACCTTCTTATTCTTATCTATGTAGTGTGTTAATAAACCATGCCTTATCACATTGATTCGAGGGTAAATTAAATAAATGCTAGTTCTCAGAACAGTACACAGCATAGAGAAAATACTCTATTAATGAAAATAATGGTACTGATACATTATTCAATAATCATTTTGCAAGATATAGGGACAAGAGGTGATAATTTGGACAGCGAGTTTGGTTTAACAAGATTATCACATTTATCAAACAAATCAGAGATTATTACATTCCACAGGCTCAATACTATGTTACTTCGCAAAGCAAACACTGAGAATACTTTCATAATATAAAAGCATATCGTATTCATTGTGCTGTTAATTACGTAACTGCCCAACTAAATACAATTTGCTCTTTCTTTATTAGAAAGTTGTAATTTTCAACACTTACCTGAAGAAGTCAGGCAGATCTTGAATTTGCTTAAAACAGCATGGGGGCATTTAAAAGTTATTAATAAAAAAAGTATTGCAATGAGTCCCTTAGACTGCTTTGAATGAATTCAGTTGTTGCCTCATTTGAAACAAGTGTCTTTCCTTTCTTGTTTTTCCGTTTTCAGAATTCATCATCTTCAGAAGTTTTCTAGTAGAAGCTGTGACCACCCTGTGTGGTGGGCGGGCATCAGTAGCCTTATTTAGAGAGGAGGAAGTGACGCTTTTCCTACCCTTTAAGCTTCTCCTTTGCATCTCCACAGCAATTCTAGAGACAACAAGCTCAGAAAATCTGTGGTACTGAGTGAGCCAGTGAGCAAGCCAAGCTGCTAGGCCCCAGGTGGCTCAGCGGTCTACAGAAGTGGACTGCAAGTCTGCCAAAGAGGGCATTTCATCCATCCCCTTGGTTTTGGTTAGGGACATACTTAAATCTGTCCCCAATGAGGAAATTCTGCGCATTGGGAGACTGCAAGAGGAAAATTGTTTTTCAAATTTCTTTAATGCTGCCTCCAAGATTATAACGGCTTTTAAGGATAAAAAGAGCAGCCAACAAAATTCAGGACGAAAAGAGCAGGGGGGTCTCCATCAAACCAGAATTAAGATGAATTTCCTATTAGAAACCAAGAACCCCCGACCATCTATTTTGAAATATGACCCTCAGCGTCTCACCTGTCCCTTGAAGGTAATGACTGCTCTTGCCTCCTAGCATCCTGGATGGATTCAAATAATGCCCTCAGAAGCTGAAACCATCCGTTACGTACTTGTTTATAACACTGGATGTATTTTTTGAGTGTTAGTATAGCGTGTTTGACGTTTCATTGGGCAAAATCAAGATCAATCAAATTGATCTCCAGGGACGAAAAATCAAAGAAAATTAACATTCAGTGACAGTGGAATTCTAAAGGCGTGAAGAGGTCTTATACAGCCTGAACATGCGTAGAAATGACAGGGCAGAAAATGAGGATGGGACAAAAACATGAAGTGTGTTTGAAATATAATAGTAGCCTTAACATACAGCATCCATTATTGACAGCCAACAGAGCCTTCAAAGATTTCATTAGTTCCAATTCTTTAGTGAAATTGATCAGTATAAATTACACAATCACTGCATTTCAGTTACATTGATCTCTATCCAGTAGTCAAAATGAGCATGCGTGTACACACACACACACACACACACACACACACACACACACACAGCTGCTAGAAACTCCTCAGCGAACTGAAATAGATTGTAGATATTTTATTTGAGAACCCGGACCCCCTCCATAATCATACTGTACAGTACAAGGGCTTTCACAATACTCAGTCATTTTTGGCAGCAGTAACTCCCCGTCTTTAGAGGCTGCCGGATCTCTGGCAGTATAAGAAGAGTTCTGGCCTCGTATACAAGAAATACAAGGTCTTCATTATACCAGAGTTTAATACTCACAGCCAGAAGGCTTTATATAAATGTACACACAGAATCTCTGTCTTGCTTTCAGACTGAACAACTGTTTTTTTCCCCACCTGTGGTGTGTTGCAAAACTGCCATATTTACGTGGACGGCTACAGAGACTCACACTCAGAATCGAAACAAACAAACTGATTAAATATATTTCAAAAACAACTTTTGAAATGTCTCTAACCAAAATGCTGTAACAATTGACTTTAGCTATTTACATGGAGACATTGACAATTTTACTGACTTAAGAAAACTTCTTTGAGCTGCTTAACTTGAAACAGAATAGTCTTGCTTTGAGAAAAAAACTGCTATGAAAATAGTGTTTTATAGCATAGAGAAAGAAGGTGTTTGTATTTTGAACATTTCTATCGCTTTGGAGCCTTATTGATGTATATGTACAGGATAGTTATAACTGTCTTAGAGTTTCCCAAGCACGTCTCTGATCTGTGTTTCAAATATAAAAGTATATTAGAAATGAAACTGTATTGAAAAGCACCATGTGAGGAAGAAAGTGAGATGGTTTATTTTTTCTTACATACAAGGCTCTGGGAAGTTTGTGGCTTATAGGTTTCACAAATGGTTAACACAGGACAAGTGTGCCCTGTGACTTTACTCCAGTTAAGGATTATGATTCATTTTCCAATGTATTTGTCAAGGATTTCGTTGTCTAATTACAAACCTTATTGATTTCCCAGGGGGATAGAACGTAACCAAGTTTGCCTGAACCACCTACACACCACTAGAACTTTAGAATGCAGAGGAGTTATGAAAAGCCATTTTATCCATCTTGGATGAATGATACTGGGCATAGGACCTGTGAGCTTTGCATGCCTCCAGAGTAGGAGAAAATATTCAAAAAACTAAAATAATGCATATTTAATTGAATGACTACTTAACATTATGATAACTAGTCACTTTTATTTGAACTCAACTTCCATACATAGATATATTAATGTGGATACATTTAAATATGTTGGCTATGATGTGACACGAAACTTCTAGAAGCACGCCAGATTTAAAATGGAACCGTTGAGAGATGTGGTTTTAGGATTTAAATCGATGGTAAGTGAAAGTGTACTTTGGAGAAATATTGTATTCGTTGTTGTTGCTGCCCAGAAATGCCAAGAGCTAATTTTTGTATGTGTCTCAATAGTTTGATACATAGCAGGCCATGGTACTCAAGAGGCAGGAATACAGGTGGAAGCATTGTAGATCTACTGATTTTAATAATATTTTCCTAAGACCAGGATTGTCTTATATAGGTAGCAAAAAATGTAAGATCCTTAGTTAAACTTGAATTTCAAAAAACAGTACTTTCTTTAATATGTATATATTCCATGTGATATTTGTGACATATTTATGCTTTTAATATTCATTATTTATTGTAATCTCAAGTTTAACTGGGTGTCCTGTATTCCATCTCATAAGCCTTCTCTAGTCATTCCAGCATTCTCTGCTTATATTTACACACCTTTGAGTTGAGCGTTCAGAGGTCTTGGCTGCTATGGATTTACCAGGCAATTTTTTATATACTCAATCTTTGTAGGATTAACTGGTTGTATGACATTGAATCTCATTAGTTTTTACAATTGATACATTTTCATGAAACTACTTAAAAGATGACTGAAAATGGTTCAATTTAAAAGAAATATTCTTCCATTGTGTTAAACCGTCTTTTGTCCTCTTTTGCCTCCCTTGAACTTAAGGAACAGCAGCTTGTCAAATCTATACCAGAAACCTGTAGATAGAACTGATGCAATAAGGACTCGGGTCATTTTCCCAGACTAATGGTTTGTCTGAGGGAAGCCTGGGTGTCCTCGATTCATAAAGACAGATGGCCCCAGGGACTGTGTCCACGTTTCTGATGTCATTGACTTTAAAGTCAAGCCTACTTGGATTTGAACCCACGTGGAGTCCCATTCCTCTTCTATTTCCTTCCTACTTGCATGAATTTCATGTGTAGAGTATTTCATTTTTTTTGGTACTTCAATTTTTTAATGGGAAAATATTAGTACGTATGCAAAGATTTTTGTACATTGTAAATGCTTAATAAATGACTATTCCCAACTAGTAGCATAAATATGGATTATAATATACAGTTTTCTCACTTTATATAAAAGCCATAATGATATAAATGTACTAGACAAATAATCATTAAATTAATTAATCCCTCATTAATTATACTTTAATTTGGGGGATTTTTTCAATTGTATTTTAAGAAATTTGATTAGGTTTTCTTTGCCCTTGGGAGGAAACATTACAAATACAAACAGTGAAACCGTCCTTCCTTTCCTGTGAAAAATATAATCCAATCCTCTTGTCTTTAAATACAAGAGCTATTCAGTCTTGAGTGTGCTTCTGTAATGGAAAAGTTTGGGGAATTTGGAAAGCAGCATGGTGCCATCTCAGTTCTTTTCTTACTGAGAATGGGACAGAAAGAGTGCAGGCTATTTTATCTTTCCAATAAGCAAGCTAGGTGCAGAGAGAGGTAGACACCAGAATAAGCCAAGAATCCACCTTAAGCCAAGAGTTCAAAAAGTAATCATTGGCTGAAAGCAACCATAGTAGAGTAGTTTCCAGAGACTGGGGTAGCAGGAGTAGGGAAGAGAAATATGTTGATCAATGATCAAGTACACAGTTTCAGTTACACACGAGGGCTGATTTCCAGAGATCTATTGCGGTATAAAGTGATCATGCCAAATATTTTACATATTTCAACCTTGCTAAAAGATTAAATTTATCAATCTCTCACCAAAACCTTCGGCGTCATGGTGAGCATGTTTTGATGAGCATGTCAATTCACTTGTTTGAATTTTTCCACAATATATGCAGATCAAAACATCACCTCATACTCCATAAATGCAAAATTATTCTCTCTTAGTTGAAAAAATAATTAAATTTGTGTTTAAGAAAGAAAAATATAAAATGCAGAGGTAATTTTATTGTAAAATCCTAGAGTGAAGATTCAGAATCTTTACTTAAAAGTTCACAATAAATCTTCAAACATCTGTGAAACTATTAATTTGTGAATATTTATATTTGTCTTTTGTTACTTTTCTACTTTTAATTAATGTGTATAAAATTTTTCTTTTGAGACAAAATCTTGCTCTGTAGCCCAGGTCGGTCCTGAATTCACTAGGGAGCCCAGGCTGGCCTTAGACTCACAGCAATTTTCCCAGGTGCTGGGATTACAAGCGTGTGCCACCACACCGGGTTAAGTGGTTCTGGGAATTGAACTCGGGTACTTAGCGCTTGACTTACCATTAAGCCATTTCTGCAACCCCAGTGCGTATAAATCTTATCTATTCATAATGTTCGGTGTGACAGTTGAACAAATGCATCCAGTGTGAAGTGGTCAAACTAGAGAGATTAACAATGCCTTTTCCTTGTCATTTCTTTATGCTTGGAGCCTATGAGGTCCTGTCTTCTAGACCTTCATAAATACAACATATATAATGACTCTTGTGAACTATCATCACTCCATTGTACAACAATAGAACTTATACCATCTATTTAGCATTGGTTTGGTACCTGTTATTTACTCAACTCTCCCTTTATGTATCTTCCTCCCTTATGTTTTGGAAAACTTTCTTAATATCACCCTTTTCTTGTTTAGAAAAAAGAAGTAGACCCTGCTGCCAGTGTTCCTTTAATTTTACGTGAACAAGCTCTTTGCATTTTGTAAAGCGACACAACACTACTAAAAGCAAAAAACTGTAAACAGAATGATATGCTTTGTTTCAAGATTATTGAGATGCCACTGCAATGTGAAAATAATAATAGAAAGGAGATTTTTTTGTGGAATGCTTTGCAGGTAAGGTTAGGTGTGTGATCTGCAAGTTACTGGGATAAATGCTGCAGTGAAAATGTAATGGGAGAGTTGAGTCTTCTTGGAGCAAACAGAAAATGGGTTAAAGAGTCTAACTACTCCTGGATGGGTTTCTGCCAGTGGTACTCTAGAACAACTCAAACTGGCCCAGGGAAATTGATTTTTAATCTTTCATTAATTTTGCAAGCTTTGGTGGCTTGTGATCTGTTCTGATGGCAATCTATATCTACTGAAAGTTATACTTCACGGTTAGAAACTACCCTCTCCCCAGCCTTCTGGTTGATGTGACAATCACTTTGCTCATACACAGTTGCAAAGAAAATTGGCCTAGAGTCTTCATCAGTATGTGTTCCTGGAACTGGTCAGAAAAGAAACTCATCTATGCGGCCAACAGAATATACCAAGTCAAGTAGATATGAGACAGAATTAATTGTGTTAAAGCCTCTACACAGAAAGCTTCAGAGAAAACAGCTTGTTGGTGGCTTCCCAAATTACTATTAACACTTATAATGACAGGAACTTTTAAAAGTTCTTAACTATGTGTCAGGTCCTGTCCCTATCAGAAATAGTAGGTTGCACACCGACTAGCACATTGTCTTCCCAATAGTCACAGGAGATAATTATCTCCATTTTATAGGTATGGATATGTGCTATTCAGAACATTTGAGGTCTTGTAAATAATTACAGAGACGGATAAAAGAAGAGTTGAGATTTGAGCGTTCTTCTCAGATTCTATCAGGTCTGTGGTTTTCTAATAACAGTAGGGTTGGTACAGTAAAATCTCACTAAACACTTGTAGAATGAAATCATAAAGTGCAATGTGTACATTATTTCATCTCACATCCAATTTAGATACTGTTAATTTCCAGTTAAAGTGTTTTATCTTATTTCTACATTCTCAACACCTGGCAACATCCTGAATACAAAATCCTTCTGCTCAGTAAATACTGTTGGATGGAAATTAACATGTCAAATTCCATAGCAGAATGGCTGACCTTGTAGGAGATCTGGAACTGGTCACTGGACTGAGCATTGGCCAGATAGGAAGCTAAGATGGGATCTTGGAAGCCTTGTCATCCTGAACCTGTTTGAAAATTATGGTCGTTGGGAAGGGGTAGGATGTCGAGTGTAGTTCCTTTGTTGCTCTGCTACTAGCCTGTTCTAGTTCATACATATCTTCTGTAAGGTATTGGCGATCAGCCACTTTGTTGGTAGTTTCCCCATGCTATTTGTGTGTTACATACTATAGGAAAAAAATGAGGCTCAGTGCTATAAATGCAACTGAAATTGAAAGCAGCCGCCTTAAATTTGGGAGTCAAATTGGAGCCATTAGTTGGAAAATGGATGCACTTTGAGACCATTATTTTAGGTGAAATAAATCAAGAAAAGGTTACGCCCAATAAATACAAAAACAAAAGAGGGATAAGGAGTATGCAGAGAAAGGCAAGTGGGCATGGGGAGAGTGGGAAGAGAAAAGGGAAGCACAGGTGATGAGGATGCGACATGCATGTGCATCAGTCCTTCGACTTCAGTGGATCTACTGTGTTGCAAATATATACTCGTAAAAAAATGTAGGTTTTCAGAGAAAAAAGCAAAAACTCAGCCTTTGGCAAAACCAATATTAATAGCCTTTACTTTGATTCTTACTTTTTTTTTTTTTTTGGTCCTACCTTGTGTCTTGAATTAAACAGTTAGCTTTTTTTAGGTTAGAGGTTCTGTCCCTTAACTGCCATCCCCTTTAAGACATTAAGAGCCCGAGGTTTGTGCTACTTAAAGAGGAGGTTTCCATCTAGTGGTTACACATCAAACTGCGACCCAGTGCCCCAATGGTGTGCCTTGGGCCTAAGGTTAGATATTTAAACTCCCATTGATTTGTACAGGGCCAATAGAGCAAGGTGAAAACAGTAATTGTGTGGAATGGAAAACTAAAGAGAGAACAACGACTCTCAGTAATCAAGATAGCCAACATTGTTCTCCAATATTCCAAAACTCAGTAGGAAACATCTGCATTTGAAACATTTAAGAGATTTTTTTTAAAAAGATGGAAATCGGTTCCATGAGATAGTTGAAAAGAAAAACAAAGTAAACCAGGGGGGTAGGGTGGGGAGGGAGGGAGGGGTGGGTAGGGGGAGGGACAAAAGGAGAGTGAGAAAGTCCTTGTCACCTTGACAAGGTACGTATGTGCACAAAATGCTCAACTTCATTGTAAACCTTAAATTTTGCGTTTATACATATCAATAAAATGCGGGAAAAAAGAATCAGTCTTACTGTTTTTTTTTTCTTTTTCTTCAGATTTCGTTATGAGTCCACACAGTACCGGACCGTGAACAGTGTTACATATTCCTAGAAACTCTGTTGCACTGTAACCATACTGAGGCCATCCCGACATTCCGCAGCTTAAATATACGTAATCTAGGTCATGCTACAAGACAAAACTAATCACCAGCTTTAGAGGGAAAGCCTTTCCAAAGGATTTTAGACTTCACAAATCAAGATTAGTTAAATTTAAGGGTCAGCATAATCAGTGGTATATTTGGTCATAGTCAAAATGATTATCCTACATGTCCGTGAAGGTACAGTCAATTTAAAGTAGAATCTTTGTTTTTTTATTTATTTGGTTTCTTTTCTCTTGTTTCCTTTCTTCTATTCTTTTCTTTTCTTTTCTTTTCTTTTCTTTTTTCTTTCTTTTCTCTTTGTGAGTCTCTGTATTCCAGGCTGATTCTGAAGTCACTATTTAGCCCAGGGTTGCTTTGAACTCAAGGCAATCCTCCCACCTCAGCATCTCTAGAGCTGGGATTATATGCATGTGCCACCACACCCAGTTTATGTGGTGCTGGGGAATCACACTCAACTCGAAACCTTTTGCTTGCTAGGCAAGCACTTGCACTGCAGTACTATTCCTCCAGAACCTTAAGGTGAATGTTGATTCGAATATTGTACTGCTCTGAAAATATAAACAAAATGTTCCATTATGTTCAATCCAACCACTATATTTTACCAATTATTATAAAATTGAAGTTGTTTAAGTACAAATAGGTCAAAACAAAGGTATTAAATTCCTTAGGTTGAATGTAACTGTTGTGTTTCACAAATGCATACTAGTGGAAAGAAAAATTGGGGGTGGGGATTCTGGAAGAAGACTTCTCTAGGATGGAACACCCAATCATTTTGGCTTAGAAAAATAATTGATACTTGCTCAATTGTTTGAACTTCTGTTTGATGACTGTAAAATTTGAAATTTAAGCTGGGAAACTACTATAAGACCTGCTCTTTATTTGGGAATTCTACAATAACTAAACTACATCATCATTGCTACCTGAAGTGACTGACTAGGTATAAAACAAGAATTTTCTAAATATTCGGAGAAGGTTAATGAAGAATATGATTCAATAACCTGAAAACTCTTTTGGGCATGGACTCTATAAATTAATACCTTAACCCTGGTGCTAAACACAGATGCCACTGAATATTTTGCATAAAAATAAATTGAAATCATATATAAATGAATGATTTCCATTATTACTGAATTTGCTTTATTATACGCTTCAGTTTTCCTCTCACAATTAAATGGATAATTTGACAAAAAAGAAAGAATAGAAGGGTGTTTCATTAATATTTTAAATTTTAATTAAATTGGAACTTTAATTAACAGTGTTTTAATAGGCTTCAGTTTATTGGCTATAAACATAGAATAGTCAGTATTTTTAAAGACAAGGAAATGTATTGTGCTGGAACTATATAGGTCGGCGTTCCAGAATTATCTGTGCACACATTGCCAAATATCAAGAGGACAAGTAAAAAAAAAAAAAAAACAACTCAGTTTTTCATCTAGATGTTCACTTTTCTTAGGTATCAGCTATCCCATTTGCAACAAGCCAATACATCTAAGCTCTGCAATTTTCTGACAGTCTCAGTGTTCTAATAAACACTACTATCTATATACCAAGCATGATTTTGAACCAATTTATAAATAACGCAAAGTCACAACTTTCTGCTCTGAAATTTCAAAATAGTTACATGGATTTTGTCAACCTTGGCATTTATTTACTCTGTGTGAACAATGAGTAATGCAATTTATGTTAGGGACCTGATTAGGTAGTTGATCATTTGAATCTAATGGCTCACTATTAATGAGCTTGTCTAATTGTAGATTCCTCAGAGCTAACTGACCCAGGTTGCACCGCTGTAAACTTAATGGAAACCTGGAAGTATTCACACAGATGAACTGCCGGGGAGGGTTGCCATGGTAACATCAACATGGTGGGCTCAGACATCTTTATGTAGACTTTAAAGTAGAAAAGATGCGGGAGTAAGGAGAAACTGCAGCAGCTTGGTAAAGGTTAGGCTTCCATCCCGATTGAGTTTTAAGGAAGAAAAAGTAGAGAAAAGCTGTGCTTCTACTTGATCCTGGGCAGAGATCTTCATACAGAGCATCTTTGAGAGCCACCAGTAGGAAAGATTTTTTTTAGCAGATCATTCATAAAGAAGAATCGTGCACCTGGGACATGAAATCTTTGTAGATAAGAAAGTAAGAAAAAAATCTGCCATAGCTAATTTAAAAGAGGTTCTTTAGTATATAGACATAAAATGAATTTTCTTAGATTTTATCATATCTCTTTAGGTTTGCTAATATAAATAAAATAATGCATAGCAAATCCACTGCCACACAGTATTTGCACATCAACATCCATCAACATCCACACATAACATTGGAAGTTGGTTAGTTGCATTCGCAATATTGCTGATTATAGTTATTTGCTGTTTTCTTATTTTGGTAAAGTACACTTAGTGCCCAAGCTTAACTACCATTCTGTCCACAGTCTAATAAAGAAATTTCTTTTCTGTTATTTTGTGAGTGGGCAAGACAGCATGAGCCTGTTATCCGAACATTTGAAGTTCCAATTATTAGCATAAAAATGTCACCTAGATACTGATTTCCACATTTCACAGATGAAGAAGATGAGGCTCATACTCCTAGATGTTTTCAAAGGCACTGGGATTGTGCAAAATGTGTAGTGTATGATAAAATGCTATATTCTGTAGATGATTAAGTCAGAAAAGAGGTATCGACTGAAAGTGCTGCCTAGGAGAAGTTATGCTGGTTACCTAGATTGATCAAAAAGCTACATTTAATCTATGCTGAGCGGATCAAAATCTTTAAAAAAGTGAGGGGCTAGGCTGCATGTGTTGGGTGGACTACCCCAGGTAGAGGAAAGAGCAAGAGGCATTAGCAAGGGTAAAAATTTTCTGGAAGTGCTAGGAAGTGACCATTGCTAAAGCCTACTGACTTTGGCTTTTGGAGGAAAAGAGAGAGCCAAGGCCAAAGAACATAACGAACTTTTCTCCTAAAGGGCCTGGTGTCTGCTGTAAATTGACTTTTACTCTGAGACAGCACATCACTGAAAAGCCTTGACAAAGAGAAATGACCTGACTTGAGATGCTTTAGGATGTGTCATAAAATTTAACCCTAGGTACTTACCAAGAACAGATTATTATGTAGCAAGAACAGAAGCGAGGATTCCAATTGGAAGGAATTGCAGTAGTCCCCTACAGAAACTGCTCATGAAATCAGAAGTGAGGAGGATGATGGTCCTAACCAAGTGCCAGCAATTATTTATCACTGCAAATGGATACTTGTAATATCTGGGCTAAGGTTATTTATCTTTTGTAAAAAATGACATAACATGGCTTAAAGAATGTTAAGGCTTTACATTTATTAGTGTGAAAAAAATCTATGGTAGTGCAAATGATCTCCTTCACCTTTGGGTGTATAATAACTACGTCTGAATGGTGTCAAAATAACTTCTGGGAAAGTTTACATTTTCATCATCAGATAAAAGAATAGTAGGACGTATTCGTTCAACAATCTGTGGCTTTTAATTAAAGTCAAAGTAAATGTAATATCAATACAAAAGAAAGAAGAAAGAGAAGGGAGAGGAAAAGAAAGATTATTTCATTCATTTGGAGACTAGAAAAGAGAAGCCAAATGAAGGATTATCAAAATAATTTTAAAATACAATTATTTTGTCCGTTCTAGATAAATAATACTTGTTATAGAAAAATTCAAAAAGGAAGAACCTTAGAATTTGAAGGAGGAAAAAAAATTATCACTGGTAGTCTACCCCAAATTTAATCTTCCCTAATATGGCATAGTTTTTACTGGATTATATTATTGTTATTGTTATTATTATTGTCAGTTTATATACATTGTTTTTCATGATTATTTAAACACGCATACATATTTCTCATATAGTGTCAAATTAAATACGTTTTTCGAATTTCCCGAATTTTTAAACAAATGTCACTCAAGTAGGCACACAATTTTCATTGGATGTATTGTTATTGACTTTACTAACTCTTTCCTCTGGGAAAACATTAAAGGTTATTTTTAAATTTTAAGTAATATCACACTAGCTTTCATTGGGCAGTAAGCCTTTACAATTAAAAGCACTATGCTAGTGTAAGTATTAAAGATTGGGACAATCAACATATTTTAAGTTTTTTCATGAGAATTTTCAACCATAATAACAGACACATCTGAATAAAGGATTGAAATTGACAGACTTGCTAAGCAATAAATATGATAAGAACAATGAGTGTCCTTAAAATAGGTTGTTAATTTCAAATTAAGGATTTTCCAGTGAAGGAATTCAGAGGTAGATGCCTTATAGAATACCCAATTGGAGGATAATAAATTATTTAATACTAAAGGAGTAGATTAATTTTTTTGTGCGTTATTGTATTTGTTGGCTTTCCCATCACGGCGACAAAATACTCAACATCTATAGCTTAAAGGAGCGGTTTAATTTACCTTGTGGTTTGGGGGGATTAAGTCCATGGTAGGCTGAACCCAAAAAAGAAACCTTATAGAAGAAAGGCTTGCCGACAGAAGGAAGCTGCTTAACTCATGGTGGCTAGGAAGCGGAACAAGGGAACACTTACAGAGAGGAAGTGAGCAGGCAGTCATAAATAGTAACCAAGGTCACTATTCCATGACCTACCCAGAAAACCATATGAGTGTACTTTCCTAATCTGCTAAGGGTTTCTTGATTCAGTAAAATGGACTTATGAGAGTTGCTGGTCATAGTATATTATTAATGCAGAATCCTGTGTTTCACGGGCATATTCATGCAAACATATATCACACTTGCATCTCATCTAACACCAACATCTTGGTGTCAGCTTTCTGTCACTGTGACAAAATATATAAGAAAGTCAACTTAAGGGAGGAGACATTGATTTGGGCTCACGGTTTCAGTTGATGGTCAGATGGCTTCACTGCTTCCAGGCATGTGGCAAAGCTGAAACATCGTGTCAGAAGTACATAGTAGAAATCTGCCCAACTTAAGGCAGCCTGGAAGCAAAGAAGATAAGAGATAGAAAGGATCCACAAGTGAATTACAGTTCCAATGTCATTTCCCTGTATTCACTTGCTTCGATTGGTTCTGACGTCTTATTATATCAATTTCCAATAATATCATAAATTATCCCATTGATTACTCACTCAGAAGCTCATCGACTGGCACCCAAACCTTTAGCCCATGAACTTTGGGGGAGATTTCAAATTCAAGCTGTAACACCTTCCATTGCCCTCTCTTTCTGATGTTGAATCCCTTCTTGACACCTAGTAGTTTCCTGTCCACTTTCATATATAAGAGAAAATATGTGATACCTGTTTTTCTGAGTCTGGTTTATTTCCATTAACACGATTCTCTCCAGTTTCACTAATTTTCCTGAAAATCACATGATTTTGGTTTTTATGGTTGCATAATACTCTATGATATATGTATACACATTCATTTATATACATATATATATATATATATATATATATATATATATATATATATATATACAATTTGAATTGACAGGTACCTAGACTGCTTCCATGACAGAACTATTATGAATTGTTTTGCAAAAAATACAGATGTACTGGTATTCATGTGCTATTTTGACTTTAATTCCTCTAGTTGCATACCAAGGAGTGGCATAGCTGGACCACATAATATATTTAGGAATGTCCATACTGATTTCTATAGTTGTTGCACTAATTTACATTTCCACCAACAGTGTACAGGAATTTCTTCCGTTTATATCATTACCTGTACTTATCATTTTTGTTGCTGGTGTTTTTTTTTTTATTGTTTATGATAGCCATTCTGACTGGAGTGAATCAGTGTGGATTTTATTTGTGTTTTCTTGATGGTTAAATGTGTTGAACATTTTCTTATGTATTTATTAGGCATTTATTGTGGTTGGTTCTGGTATATTCCATATAAGCTTCATGGCCCAATGGATAGTGTGCACTGGTGGGAGGCGGGGCCTGGCTGGAAGTGGGGAAGCTTGGGGATTGACCCGGAGGAATATGTGCTGCTTCCACCCTTCCTCTGAGACTTGTCTCTGGTCTTCCAAGTTGTGATGATCTCTGTTTATGGAGCACCGGGTCTACCTCTAGCTCTAGCTGTTGCTCCACTATGTGATTCCACCATTTTCCAGCTGCCCACCAGTAAATAAAGTGCAACTTACCGAAACTGTGAGCTAAAATAAATCTTTCTTCTCTAAATTTGTGGATATCAGGCATTGAGTCAGTGACAATAAAGTGGCTCACTGGGCAGAAGACATTCTGTAGGCTCCTTGCATCAACATAGTGTCAAATAATGAAAAATGTATTGGAAGGATATTTATACTTCTTCTTTTGGAAAACCTATATCCAATGTGTTTTTGGGGGTGTTATATTTTTTACTCTATATATTCTGAATATTCCTCTTCTGTTGAATGAGTAGCTTGCAAATATCTCACACTCTGCAGGCTTTCTTTGTGCTGATGATTGTTTACTTTACAGTGCAGAAATTTTATACTTGATGCAAATCCATTGGTTGATTCTTTCTATTATTTGCAGAGCTACTGGAGTCCTATTCAGAAAATCATTGCCTGTGACTCAAGTTGTTTCGCTTGTATTTCTCCCTAGCACTTTCAGGTCTTTATTATATTTTGAGCTGATTTTTGTATAGGATGAGAGAGAGAGAGATTCATTTTCAATGTATTACTTATTGAGATCTAGTTTTTTCAGCCTAATTTGTTAAAGAGGTAGTCTTTTCTTCAACAGATAATTTATCAAAGCTATATTCATTGAAATCCAATGATTACAGAATCTACATTTAGTTTGAAGTGCATTTTAAATTTTCAAAACATATTAAGTGTGAAGCTTATTAGTAAACTTAAAGTCTCTGGCATTTTGCAATTTAATTAATTCTATTCATCAATATGAATTATACAATCCATCAGGATGTTAAATTAGATTTTCTCCATTATCTCCAGTATTTGGCTGAAACCCCAAAACTATGATTAATGTAACATAACACCCACAGATTCTAAATAAATGTGCTTGATGCAATCACTTAGAATATGCTAAAAGAACCAGTAAGTCCAGCTATGAATATCACCTCTGGTATATTTCAAAGAAATTTAACAATTTTGAAGTCATGTTTAGAAGGGAATAGAGAGACATTAGAATTTGACTTTTGCTTTCTTCTCCCCAAGTTGTATTCCTAACATTTGGGGTGCTTATAAGTAGGAACACATCCCTTTGCAATCTGAGGGCTAACTCACTGGGCAGCAGACATTCTGTAGGCTCCTTGCATCAACATAGTGACAAATATAAAACATTTATTGGAAGGACATAATCAATGTCTGCTGTATTTTGAAGGCTTATACATAACTATAAAGGAAAATGCCATTTTGGCACAGAAGAACCTATAACAGAAGGAAGGGTAGTTAATTTGCCAACTACATTGATATGACACTACTGGGTATATTTTAACTTGGTAAAGTGAATATTTTGGAAATAAACTTAGTTTATATTAAGTAGATTCCAATACTTGAAAATTAGAATGTTATTATATATAATGACTAATGAACTATGATATTTGTTGTGATTTGTATCTAGAGTATCCCCCGGAAAGCCTCATACACTTATGGATACTGTGTAGTGTTGGGAGGTGGGGTCTGGTTGGGAGGGGCGGATGCTTAGGGGTAGACCTGGAGGGGTGTGTGCTGGTTACACCCTCCTCCCTGACTTCTTTCTGTTCAGCCAGGCTGGAATGAGGATCTCAGTCTCTGGAGCACTGGCTCCTGCTCTGGCTTTAGCTGCAGCCCCACCTTGTGATTCCACCATTTTCTAGCAATCCACCTGTGAATGGACTATGACTTTCTGAAACTGTAAGAAAAAATAAATATTTCCTCCCTAAAGTTGTGGATGTCTGGCACTGAGTCACAGTGACAAAAAAGTAACTAAGACAACATCTGACATAGTTGTCAAGAAGAGGTGGGGAAACAAATTCATCAGAGTAGGGATGACAATATTTTAAATCATCTCAATAATTATTATCTTTATTTAACTTTCGAAAAAGAATCAGACATATTGATAGCTATTTCCTGTGTATACTTTTATAGTCTGCTAACAATTAAGTATTCTAGTTACCCTAGTTATACAAAATTAAAGATATGCAAAGTTAAAATGATTATTTTGTTTACCTGAAGTTCAAATTCATCTTGACTTTATATTTTCATCTTTGTTTATTTAATGTAGGATATGCCAAATTGTAGTCAAATAGTATGTTGTGGTTTCTCTACTGTACCTCTCTAGTTTTGACATAAATTTAAAATGTTAGCTGCTTTTACATATAGTTTTTATAATTATGATAACTTTTTATATTATGATAATGTAATATGAATATAGATATACTTGTAAATGTATTTATGTGAATTTATTGCTAATGCTTTATCTGTACAACATCTTTAGTCCTCACAGATACCCTTGCCACATTCCTTCTTTACAGAGGATGAAATAATTTTGTAAAAATGTAAAGTGATTTGGCCAAGGTTACAGAGCAAAGAAGAGGGAATTTAAGTCCATACCCATCTGAAACATCTGTACTTTTAACCCCTTTGTGTTTGAACTGTATTTTTATGCAATGTGAGCCAGAAGAGTAAGAAAATCGCTTCATTAAAATGTCCCCCATCGAGATGTTTTAAACAAAAAAACAGGAGGAAAGTACTCTAATTTTTCAAAAGTAAGATCTCAAGCTGGATTTTAATTTGTGCTTCTATTGCTGAAATTGTTATAAAAATAGGGCAATGACTCCAACTATCTACTTGGTGAAAATGTTAATAGTGTAGACACATTTCAGCATTTCTAAATGAGATCCCAAAAATCATGTCCTGGATGAATCCTTCCTTTGAAAACGGAATTTCAGTCCGCCATGTTCCACAGAAGGAAACTGTGGGTTCTAATTTCACTTTTATTATTTACAACTCTTAAAATTAATTCATACATTTGCTGTTTCTTTCACAAAGATTTTCTGCTAATTATACTTGAATAAAATGAATTATAATAAGGAGCTACGATTTTTCTCTCAAAACATCTCTATTTTTAATTTTTGTGCTGAATAGGATGGTATAATTTGTTCTTAATGGATATGAGGTCAATATGGATTGTTAATAGCGACTTGAAATTGTCTTTATAACCACCAAATCATCATCCCCCAAAGATGTTGTTTTTTTTTTTACCAAAAATAATTGACTGAAATAAACAAACACTCCCCTTTCTGGTTTCTCTAATTCACCATACCCACCAAACCAGAATGCGCAAATTAATCTATATCTTCTAGTGAAAGGGGAAATAATTTTCTTCAGAGACATTGCTATAGTATAAACCTTTGGGGATTCTTTTCTCCCTCATCATTTTGATACTTCTATTCATTGCAAATGATTTCTGTCCTAGGGTAGTGTTTTTTTAAATTTCAAAATAATGACATGAATTCTATTGTGTTCTCCTTGACTTCACACAATATTTTTCAAAAATTTCTATTGTGCTATCGCATATGATTAAAGTACATGTCAAAATTGTAAAAGTCTACCATTAACCAAATTATTCCTGGAATCATCTCTATTATCCTGGATTGCTCTTGCTGTTTAAACAGATTCATTTTAAAAAATGGTATCAACAGGCATTCTGTTGATCACAGGGGAGCACTGTAGTTTCCACGGCTTATCTGGCCAGGTAGTCTCTTTGAGGTGAAAAAAAAGACCAAATCTTTATTATGTATTACTGATGAAACACTTGGAACCACAGTGCTCAGAGATATCCAAGTCTCTTATATAAGAATTGTGTGATATTCACAAATAAAACTATACACAGTCCCCTACATATTTTAAAACAACTAGAGATTATTCAACTTGTTCATTGGGCTGCAAATGTGCTGTAAATAGATTTTTTTCATTTTTGTTCAGGAAATAATGGTAAAAAGTCTGTGCATATCCAATATGAACACACTT
This sequence comes from Ctenodactylus gundi, assembly GCA_004027205.1. Lineage (NCBI taxonomy): Eukaryota > Metazoa > Chordata > Mammalia > Rodentia > Ctenodactylidae > Ctenodactylus > Ctenodactylus gundi. The sequence continues at coordinate 134,899 of PVKB01002772.1, read as the reverse complement.
TTTCTCTGAATATTTAATTGAAGTGACTGTATCTGGGGAACAGAAGATGCAATATGACTTATGAATTATGACTGAACTATGGATAGAGAAGTCCAGTTGTAATGTGAAAGGGACAACCACTTGAATAAACACTTTCTGCAATAATTTTTTATTTCAAAATTATTCTTTTTTATTAGTGTATGCTCTATGTTCAACCTGGGGGGATTGGGACATATTTGAATTGTATCTTGATCATTTTTAACTTCTTTTTACCATTCCTACCATCTTCTATCCCCTCTACGTCACATCCTGTGCTCTTCTCCACAAAAATCTGTTTCTTATGATCACTTTTATTTAGCTTTTTTGATTACTTATATGTTGAGGTCCTATATTAGAGAAACCATGTGATACTTAACCTTTTGCATTTGACTTATTTCACTAAGCATAACGATCTTAAGATATATCCATTTTCCTACAAATGACTCAATTTTTATGGCAGAATAGTACTCCACTGTGTATGTGTAACACATTTTTATTCATTCAACTATCAATGGATATATCAGCTGCTTTCAAGATTTACCAAGTATTGAGCCTAGCTATAAACATGAGTATGTGTGTATCACTGTAACTTGTCATATTTAACTTTTTTGGAAGGATATCCAGAAGAGATAGACCATATCTGGGTCAAATAGAATATCTATTTTCAATTTTTTGAGGAATCTCCATGCTGATTTGCATAATGTTTATAGAGTTTACAACCCCTCCAACAATTTGAAAGGGTTCCTTTTTCTCTACATCCTCATCAACATTTACTTCTTAAAAATAGTCTTTCTGGAGTACGATGGAATTTCAGTGTTGTTTTGATTTTCATGTCTCCAATGGCTAATGACACAGAAATTTTTTCATGTTATTTATTGGCCATTTTGACTTCTTCTGAAAATAAAAGGGTCTTTTTATTTCAATTACCCAATTTGTTATTGGATCTTTTATTTGGGGAGTCTATTTTATTTGCCAGTGCCTTGTATACTGTAGATACTAGCTCTCTGCCTAAGGAGTAGCTGGCAACTTTTTTCTCCTGCTTTGTCGCTTACCTCTTCACTCTGATATCTATTTCCTTTGCCATGCGGAAGCTTTTAATTTGATATAATCCCACTTGCTGATTCTTGGCGTTCTGTATTGTACAATAGATGTTCAGTTCAGAAAGTTCTTAACCATGCCTATAACTTCATGGATTTCGACTCTTTCTGCTTCAGGTTTGGTGTTTCTGTTTTAACATACAAGTTTTCAATCCATATTGCTTTGATTTTACTATAAGGTGAAAGATGTAGATCTAGATTCTTTCTCCTGTATGTGACTGACTGGTTTTCCCAACATCATTTGTTCAAGAGGCTATCTTTTTTCCAATACATATTTTTTTGGCTCCCTTGTCAAAAATCTGATTGCTGAGGATACTTGGGAGTATCTCTGAATCATCAAGTCTGTTCCATTGGTTCATCTGTCTGTTTTGTGCCGTTATTATATGGTTGATATCATTGCTGCTTGGTAATATAATTTAATGTCTGGGATTGTGATGCTTCCTTGTTTTGCTGCATAGGATCGCCTTTGCTATACTGGGACACTTTTGATTCTACAGAATCATATCCATTTTATAATTTCTTTTCTATTTCTTTAAGAATTGCCGGCAGATACGTTGTTTGGTCTCCTATGTTTCTTACCCTGGCTTCTAAATTATTTCAGTTTAACCCTGCCAATTGGACTATTTTTTTAGGTTATCACAATTGCCAAATACAGTTACACAATTTTAATAGTTTCCTATAAAGGTGAATCATTGGTTGCAAAAGTTAATGTTATTTTTAAAGGAAATGATGTGGCTTTTAAGGAACACCAGCTAATGTCATTTTAATATATGCAGTATCTCATCTAATCTCTATACCAATCTTGTGAAGCAGGTAATGTGTTTTTAGTTTTAGATCAAAATACTCATTTTACTATTGAAAAAGTCTAAGCAGGAAACATGGAATATACAATGATGGACTTTCTAATTCTTTTTTTTTCCACTCAATTTAAAAAATGTATATATACATATCAATTCCAAATTCTGTAATCTATTAAAGACACGGGGCATGGAGAATTGCTGCCCATCCATGCCCCCTTCCATTTTTCAGATGCTCGTGCCTTTCCCGGGAATCCACTGCTCCTCTTTTTACACTGTCACCTGTGTTGAATAAGTGAAATCCTACATTAAATGAACTTTAGTCTATATCACAAAAGTATGTTACACATAAACACTAGCTATAATAACTTTGTACCTCATAATTTTTAAAAACTTTCATAGATCATTTACTCACATTTCACTAATTAATTCACATTTTGCCAGATTTTATCTACCTATCCATCCATAAATTCATGTATACATATTTTTAAAGATTTAGGTGAATTTTCCATGTTGAATATAATTATTATAATTTGAAAAGTAACACATTATTGAAGATAAGAATATGGGAGAAGTTTCATAGATTTTATGAGAAAGCTGCTACTATTTTACTAGGAAACTAATCAAATGATTCAAATGATTCAAGTATCAATCTATTTTTTTGTTACACTTTCTCTTTATATGTTTCCTTTCCTTCATACTTTGGTGCTGCTTGTCTCTTTGTGTCTCTCAAAGATTCATCAAGTACTATCTGCAATGCTGCAATAGTGGTGGCAAATTTCTTTAGAGATTCTTGGTCAAGAAAAACTTTTACGTGTCCTTCACTTTTCAGGAATAATTTTGCTGGATACAACAACTTGGGTTAGCGCTTGCTGTATTTTAAAGCTTGAAAGATTTTGCTCCAGGCTCTCCTGGCCTTTAAAGTTTGCATTGAGAAATTTGCTGTAATTTGAATGGGGTTGCCTTGGTACAATAGCGTCTATTTTCTCTTGCTGTTTTTAATATTATCTCTCTAGGTTGTATTTCTTAGGTTTTGATTATGATGTCATGGTGAGTCTCACTGCTGGTTGAGATTATTTGGTGGTCTATAAGCTTAGTGCACCTGAAAATTAAGTTCTTTTCCTAGATTTGGAAAATTTTCCTGCATGATTTCAGTGAATAAATTCCTCATGCCTTCGGTGCTATTTTGCTTTTTCTCTCACACTCATAATTCTGAGATTATTTCTCCTGGAATCATCCATCAGATGTTGTATCTAGATACTTTGCTCATTTCTAATTTTGGAGTCCTGCGTAATTGTAGCATTTATTTCCTTAGCCTTATCTTCAAGATCTGAAATTCTGTCTCACAGTGTTGGAGTTGGCTTTTTCTGCTTTCAAATATGTATGTGTATATATATATATATATATATATATATATATATATATATATAATTTCAGCTAGATATCTCTCTCTTAGGTTTTTGTAGCTTTATTTGTGTAAGTCTTTCACTTCTTTGGTGAGGTTTATTTCTAAGTATTTTATTTTATTTATGTTTTTGATGCTATGAAAGGAGCTGTTTTCTTGACTTCTTTATCATTGGATTTGTTAATGATGTATAGGAATGCTGTTGATTTGAGGGGAACTGATTTTGTAGCCTGCCGCTTTGCTAAATTAATTTATCAGCTCTAAGAGTGTTTGGATAGAATTTTTGGATCTTCTATATAGTGTATCATGTCAACTGCAAATAGAAATACCTTTACTTCCTCTCTTCTGATTTATATTCTTTTTATTTCTTTCTCTTGCCTGATGACTCTTACTAAAATTTCAAGCACTATACAGAATTGTAGAAGTGACAATGGGCATCCTTGTCTTGTTCCTAAATTTAGTGTGGATGCTTTCAGTCTTTCTTCATTTAGGATTATATTGGCATTGGGGTTGTTGTAAATTAAATAGCTTGGATAGTGTTGAGGTAGAGTCCTTCTTCTCTTATCTTCTTCAAAGTTGATTATAAATGGGTGTTGGATTTTCTCAAACACTTTTTTTGCACCTGTTGAGATAATAATATGATTTTTACATGTGAATATGTTAAAATGGTGTATTGCATTTATTGATTTACATTTGTTGAACCATCCTTGTATCTCTGGAATGAATCCCATTTGGTCATGGTGTATAATTTTCTTTATGCATTCTGTTGGCAAGAATTTTATTGAGTGTTTTTGCATCAGTATTAATTAGGAGTATTGATCTGTAGTTTTCTTTTTTGTTGAGTCTTTGTCTGGTTTTGAAATTAAAGTTGTGTTTGCTTTGAGAAATGATTTTGCCAATTTTCCTTTTTTTTTTTTTTTACAATTTCTTGAAAAAGTTAGTGATCATTGGCATTAAATCTTCCCTGAATTTTTTATAGAATTCGGCTTGGAGTCCATCAGGTCTTAGGTTCTTCTTAGTTGAAAGTGTTTTTATTACTACTTCAATTTTGTAGGTAGATCTTAGCCTATTTAGGTGTTCAATTTCTTCTTTTCTCAGTTTTTGAGGTTGATAGGTATGTCAAAACTCACCTATTTCTTTAAGATTTTTAAATTTATTGAGGTAAAGATTTTAGAGACTTTCAAAAATAGCCTCTTAAAATCCTCTGGCTTTCCATGTTTCTGTGGTAATTTCTCCTTTTTCATTCCTAATTGTTTTAATGTAGGTTTTCTCTTTCCTTTTCTGTGAGTTTAATAAAGGGTTTATCAGTCTTATTACTTTGAATTGTTTTCTTAGTTTCTATTTCATCAATTTCTGCTCTTATTTTAATAATTTCATTTCTTCTATTAGCTCTTGTGTTGGCATGTTCTTGATTTTCTAGAGCCCCGAGTTGCATAGATTATCTTTTTCAGCTTGCTCACGTATTTTTATGTGTACTTTTATAGAAATTTATTTCCTGCTTGTCACTCTCTTCATTGTGTTCCAGAGGTTGTGTTGTGATGTGATGTACTATCATTTTCACTTGTCTCTATGAACTTTTTTATTTCTTCTTTGACTTCTTCTGTAACCAAATGTTTACTTTGTAGAGTACTGTTCAGTGCCCAGTTGTTTGAGTTGTATCTTTTGTTTGTGTTGTAGTTGATTTCTAGTTTTATTCCATTATGGTCTGACAGAGTACATGGGATTATATCACTTCCATTGTATCTGTTTAGGCTTGGTTTTCTATTTTGAAGAATGTTCTTTAGGCAATTGAGAAGAATGTATATTCTGTCATTGGATTGAAAACTCTGTAGATGCCTGTGATATCCATTTGGTCCATGGTATAGAGCAGATCTGTTACGTCGCTGTTGAGTTTTTTGTCTAGTTGACCTGTCTTCTTGGGAGAGTGGGATGTTAAAGTCTTCCACAAACAGGTCATACTGACAGGTGAAGATGGCCACCACTTGCTCTAGGTTACAGAGCATCAGCCAGGCTCAGTGGTATAAGACCGTAATCCCAGCTCTCTGGGAGGTTGAGACCAAAGAATCCCAAGTTCAAGCTCAGCCTGGGCAATTTAGCAACTTAATGAGTCCATGTTTCAAAATCATTAATAAAAAAAGGTCTGGAAATGCAGCTCAGTATCCAGGTCCCAGTTAAATCCTCAATCTCACAGGAAAAGGGTTATGGGGCTTCAAAGGAACAAAAGCAAAATTGAAGTTTAGTAAGTACATATGTGAGTTGTATTTAATAAATAAGGCTGAGTCTTAGTCATTAAAACACCTATACACTTTCAATAAATTGACTAATGACCTTTGGTTTAAATGCATAATGTAAAATGCCAATTCATGAGACAAAGTATTCTAAGAGTGCAATAAAAATTAAGCAATAGGTTCATCTAGTTTATATGAAAAATAACCAGTTGACTGAATTCTTAATTACAATATTGGTATCTTGCGGAGATATGTCCAATGTGGGTGCAGAACCTAAGAACACTATAGAAAATGATGAAAGTATTCATTAATTTTTCTTGTCTGTATAAATGTAAGTAAAAGAGACATTTAATACACTACTCTAGGAATGGAACATGAATATTTCCATCTTAGTTACTTATTCTTTGCTGGGCCAGAACACCTAGATATTCACAACTTAGAGGAGAAAAGATTTATTTTAGCTCACATTTTTAGAAAGTCTTAATCCTTTCACGGGAGGCTGGTAATTACAGCAGCACATGGCAGAGGTCCAACAGGAGGAAAGTTGGTCAACAGGAAGCCGTGTGAAGAAGGACTGGCAGAGCTATAGCTTATATTCTTCTAGGTCATGTCCCAGTGATTCACACATGCTGAGTCAAGCCACAATGGTCCGGCCCTTCTCGGTTAAGCTCCAGTGTCCCATCCCTTCCCATCAGGCTGCACTTTGCAACAATACGTGGTTCCCACAGTTTTCCACAGCATTCGAACACGTGAGGTTTTGGGGGAACATATCTGTCCCAAACCATAACAATTATGTAGCTTCAATGTGCTTGCGGGTCACTGGTAAGTGTTGGTGATTGAGATGTCTGTTATCTCTTCCCAGAAAGTTTACTGCTCTAATATTTTAATTTTGCTAGCATGTGTGTATTTATAAGGCAGGCCATTCAAGTAAGTTCTATTTAAGTTTAACTCTTTAAACTAGAGGTCTGATAACTTCTCTTGTAAAGGATCAGATAGTAAATATTTTAGGTTTTGGGGCCATTATAAACTGTTTCAGATCTGTTCCGTTTTATCAGTGTATTGCAAAAGTAATCATAGACAATATGTAAACGGATGGTCAGAGTTGTGCTCCAGTGTGGCCATAGTCTGCCAAATGCTGCTTCTTGGTGTGATTTGGTTAGATGTTCATTCACACGAAATACAGACACGCTGTACACGCACACACACATACATGCACACATTCACCCACACCGCTTTAAAAAAGGAAATGAACTATCAAAATTGGCTTTTCAGTAGTCATCATACCTCAATATTATGCAAAATTACTGATAACATGAAGTTGCAGATTAATTCTTTCTTAATGTTAGCACCATTCCTCAGTATAAAGTACAAGATAATTAAAATGAAAGTTGGTTGAATTGTATTTTAGAAAGAGATTGTAGGCAATAGATTATAGTTCTCTTCAATTTTAATTGAAAACCAAGTTAAATTAGCTCTGAAATGGCTTGTTTCTACAAAGGAGTTCATTACAAGCACTTGTAAAAGTAATGCTTAGATTGAGAGCATTTATCTACTTTACTATTGCCATAATTAAGACCCTGTCCACAGTTACAAGGGTTATTTTAGGCTTTTCCAACATAGCCTCACATATATTCTTCAGATTAAAACTTTGTAAAAAATGACCTTGGTTTGAAGTGGGACAGGTAGAGAGACTTTTTCATATTTTCTTTAAAAATAACTTCTTGAGCAATTATAAATGGCTCCTTAATTTTTTTAGAATTCAGACTTGCATACATTAAGAGCAATCTTGTCTGTTTACAAAAATTTCACCTTTTCAAAGACTGATTTAGCCAGAAGTATTAAGAATCTTTCATTACATACATAAGGCTCCAGATTTTCGCAGTGTTTTATAGTGTATTACAGGGAGTGCTCTGATGATGTGTTATGGTTTAAATAATACTGGAAGCAATGCACTGAATGGATCTAGAATATAGGATGCCGCATAATGCGTAACAGAAAATGAGAGACATGGTTGGATAAAATGGACGGTGAAATAGTTAGGAATGCATTTGTGTTACCCTTTTCTCTGATCAAATATTTTTCAGTTAGGAAATATGAAGCGTGTCCACCAAGGACCCATTTCTTAAATGAATATAATTGAATATTTGATGCTTAGAAAACGTTAGACCTTTCCAGAAATAATATTTCCCATTACCGTCTACAAGGTAGCTGGACAGTGACCTTTATTTTCTTTTTCTTTTCTTTAGACATGGTTGCAGTGTTATCCATCTCCAAACAATGGAAGTATGCATTTAACACAAACCGTATTGAACGGTACCATTCAAAATATTTACATACTGCTCTAGCTCCACAGCAAGGCACTCAAAGCTCTCACAATCAGACTGCAGCCTTGTTTTTTGATACTTTCTTTATTGCTTCTTTTACTCTAATGAAGTAGCATTAATTAATTTTCATTAATGCATCTTGTATTTCTTAGCCCCTTAGTTTTCCTCCACATGAAAGGCAAACTGTGGGAGAAAAGAACTGATGGTAGCAATCTTAAAAATAGGTGCTACTAATTCTCCCCAAATTAGAGAAAAAAATATGAAGCTCAGAGAGGTCATACACAGTTTGGAATCTTATATCACCTCAAATACTGTCCTAAGTGATTTTAGTCAATTATTTTATTTAATCTTGGTAGATACTATTATCATTTCCTTTATACAGGTAGCAATGCTACAGAAACTTAGACTTGCTAAACTGTAAAACTTCACACTTAATGTCTACTCTTAGTGAACCTTATTTTCTCTTTGTTTTTCTGTTATTGAAATCACTTTTTTATCTGCATTGTTCATGTTTAGTTGACTATTCAGATCTATATACAGGAAATCTGTCTTGAGGCCTTGTCTCAAGACATATTCTGTTTTTCTACCATATTCTGTCTTGGAATACTTTACTTGGACCAGGATAAGAGACCTAGAATGAGTAGTTATAGCATGATGATATACTGTACACCAATTCTACAGTAGACCTTTTCTTGTTGTGGTACTGGGGAATCCAGCCCAGAGCCGTCTCACTAACTACATTCTAATCTCATTTTTGAAGCTTTGATTTTGAGACAGGGTCTTGCCAAGTCACTAAATTGCCTAAACTGAGCTTTAATTTTCCATCTTTATGCCTCAGCCTCCCAGACTTCTGGGATTACAGGCTTTCACCCCATGCTTCAGCTGTTGTAGATCTTTAAGAAAAGCATTCTAACTTTCCAGGTATTGTGGTTTGAATCTGGAATGTCTTCCAAAAGTCTCATTCATTTGGATGTCTTGCATTATCTATGGAGCCATGTGCTGTTAGGAGATGGGGGCTTGGTCTGGAGGGGTGGATGATGGGTCTGTAGTGAAATATAAGTGTGTGGTGGAAGACAGATGTGTGGTAGATTAGGGGCTCAAACCTCTGAGTGGTGGAACACTGAGTCTAGACCTGGAAGGGTATATGCTACTTCTTCCCCTTCCTCAAGACTTGGCTTCCTGTTTGCAAAGCCAGCGAGACGCTGCGTCCACCTCTACCTGTTCCATGTGCCCCCTCTCTTGCAGGCCACCCATGAATGGACTGTGACCTTTTGAAATTTAGCTAAAGTAAAGCTTTCCTCTCCCTGTTTGTACGTGTTGGGGATTCTGTCACAACAATGAAAAAGTAACTAAGACACCAGGATTGGCTTTTCAGGGCAATTTCCCTCAGTCAGAGTAGTAAGAGCCAGAAAAAAGAAGGAACAAGACTTGGCCATGTTTCTGTGTTTGAGATGAGACATCATTTGTATTAGTCTTGGAGCTACCTGTTGTGTGCTTCTTTTATGTGAACCTATAAAATGTAAAGTTTCAAGTTGAACGATCTTAAACCCCAATGAATTAGGAAAAGTATGAATGAGCATTTCTTTTTAAGCAGAGATTGTAGAATATGATCTCCATTCAAACCAGTTATTGTCTGTGTCTTCTGATATTATTAGGAAGCTGATTTCTCAGGCAAAGTTGTTTTCAGATGATGCGGTAGGGGACTTTTTATCAGTCTCACTCTGACAGACCATCTGCTAACTGTCAGCCACGGGCTTTCACATTCAGTAAGTACTGTCATTTTATAAACTATGCACTATTTTTACTTGTAGTTATTATGTGAATGATATTGAACACTTGAAGAAAACTGTCTTCTTAATGTGCCTTAATTTCAATTTTTCCTGATTATGAAATCAGATAATATAGTATGTCAAGTACAGAGTATATTGAGGGAACTTTTTTCTTACATGCATTTCAATATTTAAAAACAACCAGCACCAAATTTTCTCTCCAACAAAGATTTCTGTTTTCCACTCACTCCGTGTCAATTTGTGGTTTTAGTCAACATGAGTGGTATTTAGGCTCTAATCTGTAAAACACAGTAATACTTGGAAAATTTCAAGACTTCTTTTCTGGAGTATCATTCAAATTATTTGAATCCCAAACATTTTTATGTAAATGCAGATCAGATACCAGGAGAAATAACTATGACAAACAGAAAATAGCTGTGAGGTGGTATAGATATTATTGTTGAATGTCATGATTCTTAAATTCTCACTTCTGTACTTAAGCATACTATTTCTGTTAGTTTTTTTTTTTTATTATTGAAATCAAGAGATGCTAACCCTTAAACAATAAAAGCAAACCATTAGAAGCCTATCAGGGGCTCAATGGATTGAAAATTATCTTGAAGATCCAGACTTTGGAACTGTCACGCAGTACGGCATTTAAAGAACAGGGAAGAAACCGTAAGTACAGCTCTTGGTTGCTGTCTTGGGCCCATTGCTCTATGACGCTGTTTCATACCGGGTCATTATTGCTCTTGCCAATGAGACAGCACAGCATGCACTATCTATTGAACTGTATCAAATTTCCCTCTTTGTGTCAAGTATTTTATGTCGGATGTCTTACACCAAAGTGGCCTACTGATCTTTCTCTATTACACAGCCAAAGCAACCCCGCAGCATGGAAAGAGCAGTACTACTCCACTGTGACTTTCAACTTAGGGAGCAAGGGACACACGTTATGTAAGAACTATACATACTGAGGGTTTACTCTAAAAAGAAAGACCACATTCGAAACAGCCAAGTACTTACTACATACAGCTTGAGGAGCAGTTTATAATCCCAAATAGTCTTGTGTAAACTATGGTTCTTGTCTCCCAAAACGAGTCTTACTTTATTTAGTTTTACAATGCTTTCTCTGAGCTCTGTAAAGAGCTGGTTGACTTTATGACTTATTCTTGATTATATGAATGTCCTAAAAATGAGATACATTTAAAATGATTCAGTAGTTAATAAACTTGTTGAGCTTCAATTTCCCTCCATGTGAAGTGAGAATAAAGCATTCTGTGTTACATTTCCTATGAAAACTGCGTGATACAATAATCATATGTCCAGTGCACAGTTCTTGCCAAAGAGCTTAACAAATGGTAGCTCTCATCTCCACACAGTAGACGTCAAGTCACAAGTTTTCCATGCACAATTCACAAATTAATTTAGTATCACTTAAGTTTTATACTACAATTTTATAAATATGAATATTTTATTCAAACTGATCATCTAAATAACAGACTGAAAGTTCCATTTCACCTAAATTTTAATATAATTTTCCACTGAATTTTATGTAGACTAAAATTGAAAAGAGGATTTGTATCATCATACTGATTTATTTCAAGAATAATCTATCTTAATAAAGGTATTAAGATATCCTCTAAGCAGAGCATGAAGGAATGCCTTAGCTGTGATGGCACCTGCCTGATAAGAGCAATGCTCTGCGTTCAATTCCCAGCACTACATACATCAACTGGGCATGGTTGTGCAGTCCTGTCATCCCAGAACATGGCAGGCTGAGGCAGGAGGATTGCTGTGAGTTCAAGGTCAGCCTGGGTTCCATAGTGTGTTCTGCACCAGCCTGAACTACCCTGTCTCTAAATAAATAAATAAACTCCTAATATAAAATAGGAAGAAGTGGTTTTGGATTTTGATCTAGATTTTCTGAGAGCGAACTATTTCACATTCAATTCTAGTTCTTGTTAGAACTCAATGACTTTTGTACTCTGTCCATACTTTCTTTATTATTATTTTTCATGAGCGTTCATACTCAGTTTTGAGTAACCTTTTAATTTTCAGTCTGTTGAAAATGACATCATGGCCATTAATCATCTCTGCCAACTTATAATTGACTGACAGTGTTGGAAACTATTTCAAGTTTGAAACTCTTAAATCTTAGCTGCCTTCTTTTGTGAATTGATTTAATATTTTAGTATTCCTGTTTTGTAAATTTCTCACCGCCTGCCTACGATTCTACCCCATCTCCAGTCTCAGATAGCTAATTAATGTCTTAGAAAATATTGGTGGATGCTAAACAATTTCTCTCATGCATCTGTACCTTTTTCTCTGCTCAAAGACTCCTGTTTTTCCTTAATTTTTCTCTGAATTGTTGCTGATGTTTGGGAAATCGGTTTTCTACCGTTTGCTACGCGCAGTTCTGCAGTTTGAACACAAAAAATATGGCAACGTGCACCTTACTTATTATTGTGAGAGTCATGTTCTGCTCTAAGTAACATCAAATAGAGAATATTACCACCCAGATCACATTTACATCAGTCAACTATTTTCACAATGCTCATATCCAGGTGTGTGATGTCAAGGACAAAAATAGCTGCTTGACTGCGGCAGAAGGCTGGAGATTAACTTCCTTCTATACACAGCCACCTATCTCTTAGATCCAGGGCATTTGAGATCTTAAGGTGACATTTTTCAAGGCTAAAGCTCAGCTGACAAGTATATAGTGTCTAGTGCCTTCCAAGGTGCTGTTTTGTCATAGATTTACAGTGCAAACAATTAACAATATAACATATTGGTCAATGTTTAGCATCTGGCTAGGAGGTTGAATGGAAAAGCCTAAATCAGAATATATATATTTTTTTATTTTCATGCTACAAACACACCCAGCATGGCTAATTTCTGGCTGCAAAAATGACACAGAACATTGCATTGGAAAAACAAATGCTCACAATCAGATCTCATGGAGCAGTGAGACCTGGCTTCTCCACAACATTGAGTACATATCTGAGCCACTTAAATTCTCATAAAAAAACATATTTTATAATTCTAGGTCAGAAAGATACCTTCTACAGTCAGTATAAATCTAAACAACTTAACCAAGTTACTCACATCCAAAGGCGTAAGCAACCTGTGATATTACCCAATTCACAGTTCAGAATTCTTTCAACAGAATGAAACAGAAAGGAATGCTTTGTTTGAAAGTGTTATTTATGGAAAAGTCATTTCACAGGCTAATTAGCACACTGTTTTGGTTGCAAGCACAATGCCATTTCGTTCAAAATAGGAAAAGGTCAATGAGAAAATGAATCCACGTCAACTGGGTCCTTCTTCAATCAGCAATGCAAACTTAGAGTGTATTTAAGAAGGATTTTGTAAAAATTGACTTTTTGAGTCTTTCAAAAAATAAGTGATCTCTATGTATTTTGATATACTTAACATATTTTTATAGGTGAATGGACAGGCACTCATTTTAATTAAATATGGATATTATCTCTCTATATATTTATATAATTTACACCTACTAATTATACATATTTACGAGGCATTGGGTTCACTGTGATAATTCAATGTATGCATACAACATGTAATGATTGGGTGAATAAAGTTAGCATGTCCATCATCTACAGCATTGATCATATTTTGTTGGGAGTATTCAAAATCCTCTCTACTAGCTCTTTTGCAATGTGCAGATAATTGTTGTTATCTACAGTTGCCCTACTGTGCTATAAAATATTAGAAGTTTTGGCCATTGATTCATACTTATGCACACGTTAAGGAGATACATCTTAAAGCATAGTGTGTCAGGCTGGGGCCATAACTCTGTGCTTAGAGTATTTGTCTCCTGTGCACAAGGTGCCGAGTTTAATCCCCCCATAAGCACAAAAACTAAGCCATGCATCATGGTGCTCTCGTCTAATGCCAGCATCTAGGAGGCAGAGCCAGGAAGTAAGGGGAAGTAAATTCAGGACCAGACTGGACTACACAGTGAGACCCGATCTCAGTAAGTAAATAACTGGGTAAGTGAGTAATTAAATAAACAAAACATGGCATGCCATTTTCATTTGCAAGGCACTGAAAAAATCTCTGGGCTGTTGAAAGACAATGGAGCACAAGGACTATAGGTTGAGTCTATAGTTCAGGAATTCCCTGATCTATGTGTTTTACACTGAACGTGCATAGAAGATACATGGTTCTGAAACATTGTATCAAAACAGCAAAAAATTTTCTGCGTACACTCAAAACCATCGTTTACTTTTTTGAAGTCTCCATTGTCAGAGACTCAAAAAGCAGTAGCCCATCACATATACCTGCTGAGATACCAAAAAGAAACCGTGCATAGACTTCTCAAATGGCATTAAAAAAAGCAGCAATTATTGAGGATTCTTTTCGGAGAAAGATTGGAGATTATCATGACTCTGCAGGGAACCTACTTAAAAGCTTGATGTGTTGAAGGTCAATTTGACATGATCACTTGCGGAATAAAAAATAGATTCTTCTAAACTCTGGACACGCTTCAGGCATTCAGTGTTCCGTTGCTACTGTGGTAAGATCGTTCGTCTTGCTGGATGCACTGCTGCCCTCCTCCCTCTGAGACCTGTCACTTCTTTCGTTTGCTCCGTTTGTGACTGAGGCACTTAAGCAAGTTGGGTCTGAGGAATTCTGAGTCATCATAAGTGCTGTTAGGAGCACAGCAAGTGCTAACTTCCAGTTTATGAAATGTACTCAAATCTACGTCTCATCTGCTTCGTGCTCACTCTTTCACGAAATGGGGATAGTAGTATGAATGCCTTCTTGTTGAGCGCTTTCCTGTGCTATGTCTTCCAACACTTCCTTTCTGCTTACATAAGCCCCACACATAGGTATTGCTATCCCTGTTTTACAGAAATAAAATTGATACTAAAGAAGGAGCACCTGGGGAGCAAAGGAGCTAAGCATGACGATAGTTTTCTCTGGTTTCAAAGAATGCCGTTCCAGCACCTTAAATGACATAAAACATTAAAAAAGGTTCCACAATTTACAGCCATGAAAGAGCTTCAGAGAGGAAAAATGATTAGAGGGTTGATTTGTCTCATACAGTTCTGTTGGTCAAAGTCTAGTTTGAAGCTACATGAGTAATACAAACTTTTCTTGAGGGCATACAGTTAAGTGGGTAACTTCAAATGAATTGATAGCAAGAAAATTTACCGTTCTTTAAACTAATAAACACAAGTGCTTGAGAGGTCGAAGTAAATGTCTTCTCTGAGAGAATCTCTGCTTTCCGGGGCATATTTGTGACTGTGACTTGCTTATTTTGGGCTGTCGTAGAATGCCACATAATTCAGCCACAGAGTTCATTTTAATTTCTTGAGGCCTCTCACTTGGGAAATCTCTGATGCATTCAAGGACCATAGCACAAAAAAGGTTCTTAGTTGGCTTTACAACTTGATAGAAGTGTAATGATGGTAAATACACTGATGTGATAGCATCTACCGTCTCCCTGGCCTCCTCACCTTGGGAGGACCCCCAAGTCACTCTAACAGCTCATTGCATACTTATTACAGTAAATAATAATGAAGGAACAGAAACAGGAAGAATGAAGATCAAATTTTAACTGTCTTTTAAAATCTGTGTAGAAAATACAACATTGTCTTTTGGGGGGCAGTCAGCAAGGAGTGAGACAACGGTAACTTTTTACTGTATACCTTTCAATACTCTTTCTTTTTTTTGAGACAGGTCTCGCTCTGTAGCTTTTAATACTCTTTACACCTGTTGCAATTTCACTTACGTGCTTCCACTTAAGAACATAAAATCAAACTTTAGGAAATATAAATCTCCCTGGCTGCACAAGATGATTATTTTCACAAAAATTTAAACGCATGCTAGACATTATTCTTCTTTGTGTTTGTGAACAATTTTTATTTTTTTGGTATGGAGCTAAAAGTTACCAAGGTCTGAATTCATGGCAGTAAAAACATGATTGGTCTGTGTTTTTTGACCCATCTAATTTGAATGCAAATTTTGAATTAAACATCGCAGCTCTGAAACACGTTAAGTGCTTGGCCCAAAGCCCCGCAGTTTTAAGGTAGTGAGTTCCCCCCACCATTTTATTGATATGTATAAGTACAAAATTTGAAGTTCACAGTGATCTTGAGCATTTTGTGCACATACATATCTTGGCAAAGTTACCATACCTTTCCCTCTCTCCTTTTGGCCCTCCCCCTACCCCTTTCACCCTTCCCCAGAAGTTTTAAAGTAAACCAATACACTCCAAGCCTGTATACCTATGAAATTTTTTTCATCAGTACCTCACATCCCAATACATTTTTGTTTTCCAAGGAAGAGGCTCCAGTGATGTGGGTTTGCATCACTGAAAGGTATACAGCGATAATAAAGGTCTCATTAGATTTACAGAATCTAAAGGTGTCATTGAATCTGTGATGTTATTTGTGCTGCCGACTAGCTCTTCACTTGCCCCTCAATGGGGAAGCAGAGAAGAAACTCATTAGTTCTGAGGACTGCAGCAGACATAAGCGCCATAATGAGCACTTTACAGACATCATGTTAGTATATCTTCCTAATGACTCTAAAAGGTAAGTGCAATCTACAGCTTATAAGGGAAGAAACCCAGGTTTAGACATGTTCAGTTTAGCACGGACTAAATCACACAAGTCATAAATGAACAGCTGAGCTTTGAGTTGAGTTGCAGCTGACTTCTCAGTTACACGACCGTAATGTGAACCACAATAATCCCTATATATTAACAGCTCTCTGTGTGACATGTTACCTCTAATCTTCCCAAGAATCTCTCAAAGAATGCATGGTACTCATTTCACAAATGAGTACTTATAACATGCACAAGGCCCCACAGCTCATGTATGGGACAGTGGAAACACAAGTGAAGATTTGTCCTTCGCTAAAATCTTTGCTTTGTTCACATAAAAATTGTCTGCAAGTATAGCTATGCAGTGGATTTCTTCCAGAATTTTTTAACGCGGTACCACAGAGCGCACATGCTCACATGTCCACACACATGCACGTGCACACACAGACACACACACACACACACACACACACACACACACACACACAGCAGTGGTCCTAATAATGAAAGTGACGTTTATAATCTGATCATAAAACGAAAACTAGTATAAACATGTTGGATGATCAACAACTAAATGTAGAAAATCAGTTACATCTTTATCACAATATCTTCTCATTTTAAAAGTTATTTTTATTTCCCTACGGAAGAAAAAAAAGACATGAAAAGTTAATCTATTTTATATCATTTATGTTCACAGAGACTTGCGGTTTAAAAGTAGACATGTAAAGTATTGATATAACAAACTCCATAGTTTATAAAATTTTATGATGATATTCTGGATAGAAAAATATGAAGAAAGTTAAAACTACTGGATTAGTTCAGTGTTTTCCACTGAGAGTTAAGTGACTAAAGGAAGGAAAAAAAAGAACAAGTTGAAAATAGCAGAAGCTGTTGCCAGAAAAATGAGCTTTTTAATTAAGTTAATGATTCTTCATCAGATAAAGTGTAATAAAGGGAAACAAGTCCTATGCATATGATAGTTTCTAATATCCAATAGGAATTATGTAGGTGGTTTTTAAATGTATAAGTTAGGTCCTCATAGCCAAGAACCACTTCTTGATATTGTACATTTAATAGACCAAAGGAGTGACTTGGATTGACAGGAACCAAATAGCAACAAATGCTACAACAGAACTAGTGATTTATCTGTACTAGTTGAATGGGAATGCAATAATTCCTCAGTAGATTAGGATTCTTATGAAGGAGAAAACAGTCAAGAGGGTGAGGAGCTCATAATTAAGGACAATGACTTGGGAAATTCTTGATGTCCAATAAAGTCGGTGAACTTCACTGCTAGTAGCATCTCTTGTCCATATTCAGTACTTCCTCGATCATATTTCAGCTGCAATACTATTAAATGTGGGTCATCATGCTTTGAAATACAGTCTATATTAGAAGGAGAAAGCTACAAAAATGAGAATTTTTTTCTAGGTTGAAAGGCTGGCAGAAGTAAGTTATAACACTTGCTGGATAACAGAATTGAGAAAAATTATAAAAAATTGAACCCCTGAGGTACATAGAGCCAATAACCCTAAACACGTATCAATAGTTTTGGGGAGCACAAGTTACATCACAGTTGGTATCCAGAATCAGTGTCTCAATAGTAGAAATGGGTACCTTCATTCAGACTTCTCATTAAATGAAATTGGGAAAGAGAACAATCTACCTCAAAAACTGGTACATAATAAATGCTTGTTAAAATTCATATTTAAAGCAACAAGCCTTTAAGTGTCCACAACCACACGGTTTAGAATAACCAAGTCTCCAAATCTGTGACACGCCAGCATTCCTTGATAGACTCGTGCATTAAACTTAAGTCACTTCTAATATTAAGAGACTGTGCTTGTCATCGTTACTAAGGAAACAATAGACTAGGGAAAGAGTTGGGTTAGGAGGGTTACTCATCTAGCAAAGGGTACCACTTTGTCTTAGTAACTGCACAGCTATGGCATTGCCTTGTTTTGACAGCAAGCAGAATTTCTGAAAGGACAAAAGGGCGAAGTCCTAAAAAGAAGCAGTTGATTGACTGCTAATCAATTTGGAATTGCTAACATTCTTTAACAGAGCAGGGTCGTTTCTACAACATAAACAAGGTAGCTATGTATAGCAGTGACTCAAAGGGGTCTCTTCAGAGAGAAAAAAATATCAGGAGATAGTACGGATGGGAAGGACATGAGAGGGACAGCAAAGGGAAGGTAACCGGGACCATTGAATTGTACTTGTGCCATTGGGAGTGGAGTATAAAGTCGATGTTTTTCTAATGTCCACCCAGCCTTGAAGGATACATAGTATTGTTCGATAGCTGGCAGGTAACCAGATTTAGCCCCGCCATTGGTACTTCTTTTGATGGTGACCAGCCTCTGGGGAAACTTCCATCACCTTTTCTCCTGAAGGAGAGGCACTCAATTCCTGTAAGGACTTTTAACCTGACAACTAGATAGGAAGATTTGTGCTGAATTCATTTTGGGGTTTGTTGTTGGTATTGTCCCTGGAAATATCACAGAGTTCCAAGTACAATTCAATTATTAGACTGCGAGGATACTAACTTTAGAGTTAGTTAAGTATTAATTGATAGCTCTTGAGAGAGGAGCAATTCAAGCTGAATTAAGTACAGTGAATAATGAAGCCAAGTTTGAAATTCAAGTCCTAGTCTAAATACGAGAGGAGAAAAGTGTCTCTTTGGGCTATATAAACACAGAATCATTTTAGGAAGTGTTTGGGTTGAGGTTATTTAACTGAGAAAAGATTAACTTCGAAATTGGGCGGGAGGGGTAGTATTTGAGCAGCTGAAGATAAAAAAATTACTTCTAGTATCTTTGGCCATTCTCAAAATAGCGCTTTCCATAAAGTCATCCTCCTAAAGAATTATTACATAAAACTGTATATATGCACCAGGGGACCTATCCAAGACAACATTATGTTTTCCTCATTTGAGTTACGGTATAGACCTGAAAATAATGTTCTCCTATTTTTAAAGGTGTAATTTAGAGTAATAGTTTTAAGATGTGCACTGCACAGCCCCAGGGGTTCCACTGAGCCCCATTAACGCAGTGGACAGAAAAGGTGACTTATAAAATTGGTGACTATAAAGAAGAGAATTTAATCATTTGCATCTGACCCAGGTTTATGTTAACTATCATTTAAAAGTGATATTTACTGCAGAATAATTTGGTAGTCACAAATCATTGCTGGCAGGCAATAAAAATAGCACATTCAGTGGAACCAGAAGTGTCCTAGCCTTCAGAAGAATAAGTTTTTGTTACTCAGGTAAATATGCCGAACAGCATTTAAAAACTTGACTTAGCAATTCTGTGGTAACATCTCACTGCTTTGTGGTTATGGATTTGTGTTAGTAAGGTCATTTGGAATTTGTAGTCCTCCAACTGTTTCATCATTTACAGATGGTTAAATCATGAATTTAAGAACACGAAACACAATGCAATCTGACTTAGCTTTCTGCTTTTAAATTTTCCAACTTAGAAATAAAAATTATCTACAATCATTCGTAAAATCAACTAACAGAGAAGGCTCTTGGCTTACATGCTTCTAATGTGCTTTGTTTTATGAAGTTTTAAAATCTTTCTCCAAATTGGATTGTACTAAACGATGGTCTCAACTCCACAAATATGTCAATCTTTATTTTCTTCAACTCCTTTTGATTATAAATCTTTGTTCTTCAAAGTAAAAATGAGTAACTAATTCAGGGTTACCCCATTTAGTTTATTTAAATTTTGGGAAGTTTTACCCTCCAAAAAGTTCATGCGTGAGGATTGTACCTGTTACTGAGCACATCATTCCAAGCAATGACATCTACGACTGAAGCTTCATCTCTGTCTCTCAATCCTTCCCTTTCCGGTGTCTAAGGATATTTCAGTCCTGCTGGGTTTTAGGCCTTAACCATTTCCTATTCTAGTCACTCTCAGCATTTTTTTTTTTTTTTTTTGAGAAGGTCTCACTCTGTAGTCCAAGCTGGTTCTGAACTTGCTGTGTATCCCAGAATGGTCTCAAACACACAGCTATCTTTCTGCCTCAGCCACATGTGCCACTGGGGCTGAGTAATCTTCATGTGGTGCTGGAGAATCAAACCCAGGGTGTTGCCCATGCGAGGAAAGTGCTGTAACCACTGAGATACGGCCCCACTCCTCAGCTTTCTTTGAATCTTACTTTCTAAATCACTTTCTTGGTAGACAGGGGAATGACCTGTGCCAAAGGATGTCTTCCCAAACTTCCTGTTGTCCAGTGCCTTGCTTCTGAACTCCAGAAATGAAGAACTGAATTCTTTGTTCCATATGTTCTGATTACCCAACTTTACAGAGAATAGGGTTTTTTTTATATCAGGGAATTAAAAAAAATACTAGAGGGCAAACAGTCTAAAAAGTAGTTCACATTCCAAAGTAATTTTTCAACTTCCTTTGTTTTTGAGGTGGTATATTATAGAAAAAAAATGGGGGCTGGAGGAATGGGTCAGCGGTTAAAGCGCTTGAGCAAGCGCTAAGCCAAGTGCTAAGCACCTGAGTTGGATTCCTCAGCACCACTTAAGCTGGGCGTGGTGGCGCACGCCTGTAATCCCAGCACTCGGGAGGCCGAGGCAAGAGGATGGCCCTGAGTCCAAGGGCAGCCTGGGCTCCATAGTTCAGGACCAGCCTGCACTACAGAGCGAGACCCTATCTCCAAAAAATTGATATGAATGAGAAGATGATATTTTTGAGAAGTCTCTGGAGGTGTGTGACATAGCTAATCACGTGTATTATGATACAACTTTTGGGGTTAAATAAAGGCTATCAATGAGATTATTTTGTAAAACACCAAGTTTCTTATTATTTTATGATTCAAAAACTGCCAGGTAAATTCAATTTTGATGTATTCCCTATCAAAATTTCAGCACAAGGAGAAAGAATGCATTTTCATGAGAGTACAGAAATAAGAAATCCTGACATCCATTATCTAAGTTCAGGAATCGACGCCAAAACTGATTAATATTTGAATTATGAATTGACTATCACAGAAGAGCTCCTCAGTAAACAAGAAGAAAGCCATACCATGTCATAAATACACAAGTACCCTGCTTTGATTTTAGAGGTTATGATAACATAGAGACAGGCAGTCATTTGGTAATGTTTTCAGTCTTTGCTAAGTTATTTGCAATCCTTGGAATCAGTTTATGAAATAACACTAATATACTGGAGAAACTGCACGGTGAATTTACTTCTCCTTGGGGAAACAAAATAACTAAAAGGGGTTTGAATAAATTGAGGGAAACATATTTTCAGATTCATTCCATTAACTATTGCTTTGACCATTGCTCCTGTGTTGACTACATAGCACAGGTTTAAGACTGTGTCTTAATGAATTATTCAAACCATTCTTATGCATGTATAAATTGAAGAGATATTAACCTCGAGAGCTTTTGCATATGTTTGCTTATTTTTCACTGTGCAACGCTCTATGCCTATGCACGTACATATGTGAATATTCATTTATACTCCTAAGTATGAGTGTGATTCATATATTAATATTGTTGGAGAGAAGAGTAGGCACAAATACAGCTACTAATAGGAAGTTTTTAAGCTGCTTTCTAAGCAGTATTTGTGACAGGCTGGAGAAATTAGGATCATACTGCTTCTAGTGCAGGGCATTTAGAAAACATTTACATTTCTGAACTGTGCCGGGCAATTCATGTGCACAATTCTAGTCCACGTTCACCACGTTCGTTTGCATAAGCAGCTCTCAATATTGCTGTGGATCATCTATGGGGCTGATCATTTGCTTCTTCCACGTCTGCATCTCGTAGTCAGTCAGACGTAATGGAGGACCCGTGATAATTATTTTGCAATGACCAATAGCAGCATTCACAACAGCAATAAAAACAGCGTGTGCTTGTGAAGTGACTACTATTTTCCAGGTACTGAACTACGTATTTTACATGACTTACTTTAGCTAATTAATAATTATTAATTAGAATACTATAATCAAATTAATAATAATCTCACATTATCTAAATCTTCTGTGTGGGAGATATTACATTAATCCTCATTTGCAGGTGATGATATTGAGGCTGAGAGGTTAAGAAGCGTACAGATTCACTGCTGGTGAGTCATAGAGCTTGATTCCAAAGTGCACTTAATTTTTAAGATCTACTTCCTCTCCTCTTTTGTCTCCATCTTCCCCTTTCTTCCTCTTACATCCATCCTCTTTCTTTCCCTCATCCTCCCCCTTTCCCTGCCTTCCTACACGATTGTCATCAATTCCTCCCTTACTCTTATACGTGTATTACGTTGGGTTTTCATCAATCTAAAAAACCGCTACCTTTACTCTTGTAATCTTCCCAAGCTTATTTGTTTTTCATCTTTCTCAAAAGTTTGTGCTCATTGCTGCTGTTCTCATCTCTTATTCTCTGCCATTGGAAATCAAAATCATCAATTTCCAAAGTTTTGTCTTCAAGAATACTAAAGACTTCTTAATTATGCATCCTAACAAGTTTCTTTCTTCTCAACATCCTTAACACCTTTGCTCAAGGTGATCAGCAAAGGCCATCCATCAGGGAAGAATGGGATAGCTAATTGGTTGTTTAAATGCATGACTAATTCACTTTTTCATTTGTTTTTTTCCCCGTCTTTTCAGTTTTATTTGTTTGCTTTTGTTCCTCCCCAGAAGCCAAGTAAGTATGAGCAACGTTGTGTAACCAAGAAGGAACGTGAGCAGCAGCCCCAAAATCTTGATTCAGGGTTTGCAGGATGGAACAAGGCATGTGCATTTTCAACATGTTTTCCACATAATTCTGTCTTGTACCAAGTATCAGGATTAGCTGCTGGAAAATTAGCAGCTGTATGCCTTTCTTCTGAAAGTATACTAGAAAAAATAACTATTTGTCCTCTGTCTTTCATGTGAAGAAGACACTTTCTCACCTTTTTTTCATATTTTTATTTGTTTTTCAATAGCCAAATGATATATTATTTAATCTTCCCCCTTACGGTTTTAAATCTGCTAGAATTATGGCACCCAATAAGACAACTAAAAAATTATAGATATTTGCCTCATGAAGTTTGATATTTAAAACAACAAACAAGGAGACTATAAATATAACTTTTTAAAGAAGTTTATTAGATCATTTTACCATTGATTTTTTTCTATGACAACTTAATGATTTGCATTACAATTACTAAGTAAACTGAAACATTTTGTAATTTATCTTTGCTGGCTTAATTGCTGGGTAAAAATAAGTTATTTATGTTATTTTGCTGTATAAGTATTCTTTATTCTCCACATTCCAAACTTTTTAAAATGCTATAGAATTACACTTTACCTGAAATAACTAATCTAAAGCATTAACTTCAGCCAAAATGGCAATGGAAAATGCATCGTACACCACATACTAGATGAAATGGAAATTTTACAAAAGCCCAAAGTAATGATTAAATAGCCCAAAGTAATATCAAAATAAATAGCTTTAAATAAATTAATGAGTTAATACCAATTTAACCATTTCTGAAAATATACCTCAGAGTAGTTATTATATGCTTCTATGAGAAATGATAAGGTTTTCTAGAAAAGGTCTTTGAAATCAATATTTCTGTCCTGTTTCCTCTCAAAAGGTGATTTCAAAGACAAAGTGAAAGAGGGGAGTTTGGTGGGGGAAGAGGGAGGGAGCGATGGATAGGAGGAGGGACAAAAGGAGAGTGGGAAAGCCTTTGTCACCTTGACAAGATACGTATGTGCACAAAATGCTCAAATTCAATGTAGATTTTGAATTTTGCACGTATATGTATCAATAAAATGTGGGGAAAAAGGTGAATTCAAAGAGTAATTTTGTATACTGGTCCATGTAGTATTTTTTTCCTAAACTCCAAAAACTATTATTTTTTAACCTATTATTTGCTGGAGGAAGATTTTTCAATTTATCAATATTTTAGGAGGTTGGTCATTATGGAGTTGCAACAGATTTTATTCCAACATTGGATTTCCATGTAATCAGAACACAGGAATAAAATTACTATGAAACCGATAAGCAAAAATACAGTTCAGCTGAGACCAAGAAGTAATAATTAATTGATTGAAAATTATTTGGAAATTTTGGTCCTCAGAATATCTATTGTTTAGAAAATTTGCTGTATTCTGGTAGTTTAGTTTTGTGAGAGCAAACAATTAGGAGCATTTGAGAAAAGCATATCTACAAAATCCTGTGGCTATTCAATATTTCTATCTTTGGGAAGCCAATATCAGTTCTAGGATGACCAACTCATCACAGATAACTAGGGGTTTTTTCCCCCATTTTATCGATATGTATAAGCGCAAAAAAATTTAAGGTTTACTATGAAGTTGAGCATTTTGTGCACATATGTATCTTGTCAAGGTGACAAGGACTTCCCCACTCTCCTTTTGTCCCTTCCTCTATCCACCCCTGCCTTCCTCCCTCCCTGCCCTACCCTTCCAGTTCACTTTGTTTTTCATTTTAAGTTCCACGAGATAGTTGTGATCTGGGTCTCTCATATCAGAGAGACCATTCGATGTTTCACCTTCTGATTCTGACTCACTTCACTAAGCATGATGTTCTCAAGTTTCTTTCATTTGCCTACAAAAGCCTCCACGCTGTTGGACTTTATTGGTGCATAGTATTCCGTTGTGTATAAATGCCACATTTTGTGTAGCACTGGGTATTTTGGTGCCTTCCATATTTTAGCTATTGTTAGTTGTGCTGCTATGAACATGGGTATACATATATCTCTGTTGTGTGTTGTTTTGGCCTCTTTTGGATATGTTCCCAGGAGGGGTGTTTGATTTTAAAGCTGAAAATCCACCTTCTGTGATTCCTCTCAGATTCAGGCGGTTTGCCACCTTATGTATTTGTTTGCTCTCAAAATAAAGCAGAACCCAATTCCATCCCCTCATTTTTCATTAGTTTCTTCATTAGCAAGTAATATCAGTAAATCTTCACCAGGGAGCTATTCTGGTCCATGAACTGAACTAGCTGCTAAAGAGAACGAGAGCTAAGATACTATCTTTGCCCTACAGGAACTTACAATCATGTAGAGGAGGTGAATGTTAAACACAAGTAGTTACATTACTAAGAGATAAATTCAAAGTCGTACTAGCAGTGTGTAATTGTGAGACAGGATCCTGTGGATTATAAAGAGGGTTTCTCTATGGTTATGAGCGGAAGAAGGGAATGACAGAAAATGAGGCTGGAGAGATGAGAAGTTTTGATTTCATTATAAGAGTAAGAAAAGTTCTTTTCCTCTGTGAGAATCTTTTGTTGTTAGAGATTTGGATGTGTATCTCTCTACCCTTAAGAAGACAGTCACATGAATGCATGCATATATATATATATATATATATATATATATATATATATATATATATATATGTACTGATTGCTGTTTGTGTTCTCGATATAGGTCAATCTCTCTGGAGATAGATGGTATCTTAGTGACGTTTTGATTTGCATTTCTCTTATGGCTAAGGATGTTGAACATCTTTTCACTTATTTATTGGCCATTTGGCCTTCTTCATCTAAGAACTGCCTATTCATTTCTTTTGCCCCATTTTTCAATAGGGTCTTTGAATTTGAGGGGCTTACTTTTCTTCAGTTCCCTGTAAATTCTGGTTCTGAGCCTCCTATCTGAGGTATTGGTGGTGAATATTTTTCCCTAGTCTGTCTGTTCTCTTTTTACATTGTTAATAATTTCTTTTGCCCTGCAGAAACTTTTTAATTTGACATAATCTTATTTGTTAACAGTGGGGGATATTTCTTTTGCTGGTGGTGTCTTATTAAGAAAGTCTTGGCCTCCATCTATGTCTTTCAGATATTTACCTGATTTGTCTTCCACACAAACAGGAATCAGTGCTGACGAGGCTGTGAGGGAAGAGGAGCCCTTCTGCACTGCTGGTGGGAATGTAAACTGGTACAACTGCTATGGAAAGCAGCATGGAGAGCTCTCAAAAGACTTGGACTAAATATTCCCTTTGATCCAGAGATACCTTTTATGGGAATTTTTCCAACAATTTTAAAGCAACATATAATAGAAATACATGTATACCCATGCTCATAGCAGCATAACTAACAATAGCTAAAATGTGGAAGATACCAAAATAACTACCAACAGACCAATGGATACATACATTGTGGTATTTATACGCAATGGAATACTATGCATCTATAAAGACAGATAGGTTGGAGGTTTTTGTGGGAAAATGGAGACAACTTGAGACCATCATGCTGAGTGAAGTGAGTCAGAAGCAGTGGGTGAAACATCGAATGCTTCCTCTGATATGAGAAATCCAGACCACAATTATTTCATAGAACCTAATGTGGGGAGTAGTGGGAACTATAGGGGAAGAGGAGGGAGGGGGAGGTTTGAAAAAAGAGAAGGGAAGGATTTGTAACTTTGCCACAATATGTATGTGCACAAAATACTCAAGATCAATATAAATTTTATGTTTTGCACTTATACATATCAATAAGATGGAGGAAAAAAAGAAGACATGTGTATGTTCCTGGCAACACCAAATCAAACGAACTCAACCTTTTTTATCTGAGCAAGTCAGCTGTAATATACTTATGTCTATACAGAATCATTGGACCTATACTTCAGTGTATCGCGGACTTTAAAAATTATCCAGAGAAAAGGGCTGCCTAATGCCTTCTACAACTGACCGTCCCAAGTCTTGCCCTACTAGTGAATCTAGTTCACTTGACATCTGAGTGTGGAAGTTATTCCCTGAACGCATGAAGTTCAGTAGTATGACTATTAGGTAGAACAATCTGACTTTCAGTGCAAGTAGACTTTTCTTTTGGAGAAATAAAGTCTACACTCTACTTTCATCGAATATTGGTGTCTGTATGGACATAAGTGGCTGACCTTCTTTTCCAAGGGCTGTCTAACTTTCAAACCACTAAAAGGAAGCTTGTGTGTATGGACAACAGAGGATTGTATTTAAATGACTCTGGACAATCAAAGTAAGAGTTTGAATTTCTCACATGTTAGACCCAACTTGATGCTAAGTTGACTGCTAATATAAAGAACAAAATGTTTTGTAAATTTTAGTAGACAAAACATTTCAACACTTGTGAAAATTTTCAACTATGAGTCGACCAGTCATACCTTCGATTTCATCATCCAGATAGATCCACAAGGTCTTTGCAGCTGATTGTATAATCAATGCGAATATCTGTAGTCATATTGTTATGGTTTTGATCTGGAATGTCCTCCAAAGCCTCATGCATTGGGAAGATGATTGAATACTAGGGGTTAATCCATTGTTCTCCTGCGAGAAGTGGTGGGTAACTGGGGCATGACCCAGCGAGGTTCACCTCTCTTACTAACTCCGCCCCTCACCCATTCTATTTCTTGCTGTAACAAAATAGACTGGTATACTCTAGCTAAGCTTCAGCCAGACCCTTCTGCCTTTGCCAGCTTCAGTGAATGGACTGAGATCTTCCAAAACCGTGAGGTAAAATAAACTTTTTCTCTCTTAAATTGTGGGTGCTGAGTGCTGTGCCCATAACTGAGAAAATAACTAAGAAACGTATTAATTCAGCCATGATTCCCCCTGTCACTGAAGATGGGAGGAGTCTTTGCTTAACTTAAACATATTCTAATTACTTTGTCTACATAGAGGTAGCCTGAGATGCAATTAGTGATCTTAATGACCTGCCCAGCGAATCATCAATCAATCCCTTAATAAAACATAACAATAGAAGAACACGATAGGCTGCCTTTAGGAAAAGCTCCAGGAAACATGCAAACCTCTATGTGTTTTTCGCAACTCTGTTAAAAATTTTTTCATCAACATTATCAATCTTTCATAATTATCAGATGTTTAAAAAACATGATAATCTCAAAATCCTGTTCTCCAGCTGCTATTAATGTCAATGAATTTTTTTTTTATTTTGCTTTAGTGATTTACTGATGGTGAAAAAGTGAAATAGAGGAGTGTACACATTTTAAATATATTTGCAATTTCCTGAAAGCCACAGGTTCAGTAGAGAAGAAAGTTTTCCCATGCTATTTTGCCTACCGGTATTGTTGCATAGGTCCATTTGTTTGCTATCTTCAAGATTATTAGTTCAACAGATGTTTATTCCATTAGAATACCACGTCCCCCTGAAAAACGTAGCAGTTAGATGGTAAAAGGTTTTTAAATATCAGTCTTGTTCTGGGACTCATAAATATTCCCATAGTTAAAGGACAATTAACTATTTGAACTACAGTTTCTTTGTACGTAACATGCCGCACAGTGTTGCAATGAAAAAGAATATGTAAAGGCACATTGTATCATGCCTAGAAAACTCAGAATTAATATAAATATTACAGAAATGAACCTATACATTTCTGATTGATAATTGTATTTGCTATTTCCAGAGCTCATGAAATGTATCTTTTAGGAGGATTTTTTATCTAATATTTGAACTTCTCTGGCACATAGGCAACCATATTAAGCTGTGTTTGACAGAATATAATATTTTTCCATGAACACACTGAGAACTTACCGGTACAGCATAATTTCTCTAGATGTCCAGATGCTCGGACTCAGTTTTATAATTGATAAATGATATCTAATCGCTAGCCCGAGTCATAATATCTTTTTGTATTTTGTTGTAACAAACTGCTTACAGTTACTGCTAGTTGCCAGCTAATACATAATAATAGGCAATGTAACCCTAGGTAGTTTATTCAGTGTCAAGATCTTGCCTTTAATGAGCTACACATTCTTATGATTCCATTAGACCCCCAAGCAGAGGTACCATCTGTTTGTTGGATGTATGTGAATATTCATATTTATGTTAAACCTGTTTAGAAGTGGTAGCATACCTTCACATTTCTGTATATTGGAAAGAAGCCATCCTCGTAATTCAAAATAATGTTTTCACTGAAAACATCACTCTCTTAGAAAAAATAACACAAAGAGAAGTTAGAATTTGAAATTATATATCAAGTAATTTTCCCCCCTTTGAAACTAAAGTGCACTAAACTATGAATCCCAGAGATTGGTTTGGCAGCACAATTTAAAAGCTTTCTAAACGTTTTTGTAAATCATGTCCACCTCCAGGAATAAAAAGGAAAAGTAGACTTTTATCTATTTTTTAATTTGTGTTCTGCAGAGAGGAAGTGACTATTTTCTTTTTAGGTATTTGCTGTGGGAAAGCTCCATATATGGAGACTGATGCTTCATTTGGTTATTGAGTTAGTGTTCAATTATTTATTCTTTTATGGAGTTTCACATAATCATTAATACCTTTGAGTAAAGTTGTTCTCACATCCACTTGCCAACTCTTACTGTAGGAGAAAGGATACAGAAATTTGAAGTCATACTTCCTAAATGACACTCACGGATAGCATATTTTATCTGTTGTTTGGTGCTTTATAATTTTTAATTTTTCTATTAAGGCAATCAACAGAATGGAGTACCTGGGAGATAGAGTATTATCTATAAGAAAAGAATGGACATTAAGTTTAAATATAAACGTTTGTACTCAAAATTTGTTCTGAACCTAAACTGATATGTGTGTATTTCAGATTATTTTCAAAATCAGAGGGATCAAGAAGCTGATATCCACTGCTGTGGAATAATACTCAGAAATGAAAATGTGAATATGTATTAATGTTTAACAATCCACACCAAATTTAGTAATCTACCAAATTTTAGTAGTCTAAACCAAAAAAAAAAAAAAAATTCTTTAGCATATCATCGTATGGTTTGACATTGTGGAACAGGCTCAGCATAGTGATTCTGTCTTATGTGAGTACACTCATAAATCTGCATTCTTGTGCAAATCATGAAGGGGGACCTGCAGTGGGACCCTATCAACTATTGGCCAGGGGAATGAAGGTAGTTAGGTCATCTGTCTTTCTTCCTGCAAGAAGTTTTCCTGAACTTATTTGTATAACAGCTGGACAAGGCTGCAAAACAGCAATAACTTGAGTCTCGTGTAGGGTGGAACACTATCTCTTCTACCACACTCCATTAGCAGTGCTCAATTGAAGCCACTTTAGTCCTGATCATGAAAGCTGTCAATACTCAGTTCTCAAAGATGCAGCCTATGAGGCCATGAAAACACTTGGAAGTGGCCAAGGGGACACATTCATACTTCATAAATCAGCAAATACTACAGATCAAGACTTTAAGGAGAGTGGATTGGTTGCCATTTACTTGCTCATCAATGCCTGGTGTTTAAAGAGCAAGTTTCAAGATCAGTCAGGATGGACAGAGTGGAGAAATTCCTCCCAATGTTTAATGAGAGAAGCTAGAACATCACGCTGCAAGGGGTGTGGCCAGAGGAAAAATAACAATAGTAGTAGCATTAGTGTGTCTTTTCATGGATGTATCAAAATACCTGAAATTGGTTCTTCATAGCAAGGAGGCTTATTTAGCTCACAGCTTGGAAGTTGCAAGTTGTACATCTTGTGGTAACTTGTTGCCTGCAGATTCCAGATGCAGTGCAGAGCATCACATGGAAGGAGTCAAGGAGCACACAGGTGACTCTTCTGGTCTCTACCTCTCTCTGATAAAGGCATCAAAATTAATTCATAGAGACTTTACTCTGATGACCTTACCCAATTATAAAAACCTCCCAGAGTTTTTAACTTTAAACAAAATAGTTAGATTGAATTTCTACCATTTTAGAAACTCACAATGTCACTAAATGTCAGGAATTAAAAATTTGGGAACAACCTCAAACCATGATGAAACTGCGACATTGATCTCTCTTCATCCCTAAATATTCTAAAGTATTTCACGCTGTTACTCAAATCCCATAAATTATCTCCAAATAAAGAAAATGCAGCACAATTAGAAACTATGACTAATGATTATGATTTCTTATATTTGAATAGAATTTTCATTGACCAAGTATTTTAGCTTTCGTGGCATTTTATGCATATTATGTGGGAAGCTGTTACTCTAATTTTACCAATGACATAACTAAGATTCATATTTTATATGGCTTTTCTTAGCCTTTGAAAACAAGTAAGAAATACATTCAGAACTTGGTCTTCTAACTTGCTTTCTTTACGTCTGCATGCAATTCACCTTGATGAAATCAAATGCAGACTGCTTTAGAAAAAACTGGTTAAGGAGTGTTAATGGTAAATGTCTACTAATATTGATGGTATTGTGTTAATGAGGTGGCTCTCCTACCTGATTAGAGATGTCGCAATACCAATTAACAGCTTCTCCAAAAACTGACTCTATCATACGACAATATTTTACAGGAGGTATGGTTTAGAAAAAATCCATTTATTCTGCATACATTGAACTCACTGGATTGTAAATTAAGAGGCTAAACTTTTTATCTATATTTTTTATGATATTTGTTTGTATATATAATTCATATGTATTAGTTTGTATATAGGCATCTCGGTTTCTGGATGAACATTGTTTCAGTGTCACCTTTAAATTTATAAAGTGTCTCTGCTTCGACTTATTCTCAAAGTCTAGAATTAAAATACAACTTTCTAAGAGATCAAATTTGTTCACAGCCATGACAGTGGGATTTAGTGGGTATGAGGGAGCGCATAGGAGGCCCAAAAGGTAGGGTGGGACTGTTGACTCAACATATATGAGCACAAAATACTCAAGCTCAGTGTAACCATTAGGTATCTCTCTCTCTCTCTCTCTCTCTCTCTCTCTCTCACACACACACACACAACACACACATACACGAAAAAGACTGTAATTTTTCATAACTAACGTTAAGTGTTTATCCCACAAATAACAAATTTGAAAGTGTTTAGGCTCAATATTAACGAAATTTTGGATTTAGTGTTTTGAATATGGAAGGATATTACCATATTAAGAATTAGCGAAAAAAGAACACAACATGCCGTTATAGATTTGGGGTGTGAGTGTGTGTGTGTGTGTGTCCCATGGAGGCATTTGGCTTTTGGGTACCTTAATGTTGCTTTCTGTAGCATAAGATAAAGAGGGATAATTAATAATGTCACATTTGTTTATTAGATTATACACTCACTAATTACTTTTAGGTAAAATAAAGGTTTATTGAACAATAGCTGTTAATTGGTTAATATATTTCAAAGAATTATTTGCGGAATTACAACTGAAGTTGCTTCATTTCTAAACTTGGATTTTTCTGATGTTGGTAGATACAATCTCAGCTTCTATTGAAGCAGTACTTGGAAGGTAAGTTAAGAATTTTCACAAACGTAAGAACTTTGCTTTCTTACTGGCTTCTCCAAATATTCTTTTTTTTTAATCAGAAAAGAAGTAGAATCAATGCTTTCAATGAGAGTTATAAGGAAAGATTCCCCAAAAATATCACTACTAAGAAAGAATAGTTGTTTCTTAGAGGAGAATCAACAAAGAAAATTTTCTAGGTAGGAGCCAGTTTCTAAAATTCCACAATGTTATACTTAATATAAATTTGCCATTAATCCTAGCACTTGGGAGGCTGAGACAGGAGGATTGCTGTGAGTCCAGGGCCAGCCTGGGCTCCATAGTGAGTTCAGGACCAGACTGGGTTACAGAGTGAGACCCTGTCTCAAAAAAAATTGCAGTTACCTAAATCATGATTACAAATGGAAAGCATGGAAGCAAGCTTGTGTAGACATTTCAGAAAATTAAGACTGAGAAAAATGCACAAAAGTTAATAGTAAGTTTCTGAAAATCTAGTTATTTTGAAATATTATTTATAAGAGCAATTCTACACTTTTTCTTTAAACATTCCAATTGTACCACTATTAGACTGTAATTGATTCATCACAACTCATTAATTCTTATTCAAATTACAATAACATTCAAATTAGAGATATAGTTGATGTAGTTATCACCATGTCAGCACATTTAACATAATTTACTTTAATAGGGTTAGCTACTTGACTTTAATCAAGCTTCTGCATGGAGTATTTACGTCAGGTTTAGCTACAATGATTATCTTCTCCTTTAGTAAGTTTTATAAATGTGTGTTTAATAGAGATTTCAATAGAGACGTAGGAGGCAAAGAATGATTTTTTTTTTCACCTGGTATCTTTTTCTGGAGGAGATGAGGTTCAGCGAATACAGCGCTCTATAAGAATTTTGTGCATTTTTCTGGACCTTCCTAATCAGTGGAGGATGGTGGAAAAGTAAATGTGCCTCAGTTTCCTCATTATAAGGTGTGAAAAATTTGCCTTATTGATTTATAATAACAGCATAAATTGGTGTGTGGGAATAATTGTGAAATGATTTGCACTGTGCATTCTGGATAGAACTAGAGCACTGCTAGCATATAGAAACTGTGAAAGATATCCACAGATCCACCACTTGATATTTTTGAAACTACCTGTGGGTCTCATACACATGAAAAGTCACTGATTTGTTTTTTATCTGTTTTAAAGAACCGCTTTTTGCCTCATGTCACTGAGGTGTTCCTAGAGTCTTGCAACATCTGTGTTCTTCCAACATATTTTGCTTTGCATTCACTATTTTCCAAGCCAGTGCCTGTAGTCTCGACTTAGACTGTCTTTTCACGAGCTATATACTAGCTCTACATTTTAAAAAGAATATGGTCCTCTTTTTCTGTTTTATTCTCAATAATTTCTTCATATATATATATTTACAGAATAGTAATTCAGTCAATGTCTAGCTGTAATCTGCTGTTTCATATTCTTCAGCTTTGACAATTATATTTTTATTAATTCTTTAAGAATTTTTGTTTCTTATTTTTTAGTTTTAAGAGTGTTTTGAATAGTTTAGATAGTAATATTTTATTTATTTGATGGATGATTTGCACATATTTTCTCCTGATTAATGACACATTTTTAATATCTAACAGTAGTCTTTGTACAGTAGATCTTTTCAATTTAGTGAAGCCCAGATTATCCATTATTTTGTTCTAAGGGTCATACTTTTGGTATTGTGTTCTCGGAAAGCGTTGACAGAACCCACAGTTTCTAATATTTTTCTACAGCATTTTTCAGACATTTTCCAGTCATGCACCATAACTTGGATCTATGTTCAAAACAGGTGAGTGTGTGTGAGAGAGGGATGTGGCACCTGTGACTAAATTTTGTTATTTTGGTTTGTTTTGGGGGATAGCGTCATGTTGTTGTATACAGTACCATTTGTTGACTTTCTTCTTTCTCCAACCACCTGTATTTGTTAAACATCAATCAACTACATCAATGTAGCTCTGTTTTTGCAAATCTCGTGTTTAGTCTATCCATCTACTTAGCTATTCTTTTGTCATTACTGCATGGTCATGATATTTATAGATATATAGTAAATCTCAACGTTGGAAAATGTCACTGTTTAGATTTCCATCTTCTTCAATATTCAGCTTGCTGTTTCTGTGTCTTTAGTGTACTGATATTAAGGTTAGACTCTCTCAAGAACACCAAAATAACTACCTTAGGACTCAAAGACTTCAATGGGATTTACTTTGAATCTGCAGATCGAGTTGGGAAAAACTGACATTTTAACAATGTTTAGTCATCTTATCAATAAAGATGGACTATCTCTTCATTATGTAGATTTTATGACATTTTGGCATACAAAGATAACTTCGTGTCTTCATATACATTTTGCACATATTTCTGGTACATTCATTCCTAAGTTTATTTTATTTTTATTGCCTACTTAAATGCTACTGTGTTTGTAATTTAAAATTATTTTATTGCTGGTATATAAAAAGTGAACTTTATAAAGTAACATTGTGTTCTGCAGACTTGCTGTAATTGTTTATTTGTTCCAAAAGTTTATTCGATTTTATAGTTATTGGAGATTTCTAATATATACATTAGTGTCATCTGGGAATACAGTTTAATTCCATCCCAGTTAGCACACATTTCATTTTATTTCCTTCTTTTTTTATGTCACCCAGGACTTGCAATATAACAACAAGTGGAACTGATGACCATAGACATCTTTGCCATGTTTAGAATATTGGGAGGAGATTGTGGTGTTAAGTATGGTTAGGTCAGAGTTTAAATTTTCCCTTTATGAGTCCTATTGCACAAGGTCCACTAGTTAAAATTTCCCATTAATATTATTCAGCCATACAATAATATTAAAATCCTATCATTTGTGACAACATAAACAGAAATGGATATTATGTTTGAAGAAACTAGCCAGACACCCAAAGATATGTACCTTGAGACCTCACTCATATGGGAAGCCTAAAAAAGTCGACACCATGTAAGCAGAAGGTAGGACAATAGTTGCCAGGGGGCGGCAACAATAAGGGAGTGAGAACTGGGAAATATGTATCAACATGGACCAAGTTGGAATAATATAGCAGTAAGAGGTTCAGGTGTGTTGTTGTATAAGATTGTGATGATAGATAACACGTGATGTACTACACATGTTAAAAAGCTGCAAGTAAGAATTTTTGATTTTTAACCACAGAAATAATAAAGGCCTGAGGAGCTAAAGTCAATAAGGTCTGACTAAAACATTGCACAATACGTATGTGTCCATCATTCAATGGTACCCCATACAATGCACTTTGTATATTTTAAATATTAATTAAGTGAATTTAATTTAAATCATGAAAGGCTTTCCACTGAATCACATTGGGATATATTTGTCTGTATCAGCTAATTTCTCAGATCTTCTCTGCTGGTCTCTACTCTATTTCTCTCCACAATTGCTACACATTCATATTTACTGTATCTCTTTATTGAGAATTGAAATTGGATAAAAAGATTTATTCCACTCTTTTTTCATTTTTTTAAAAGTTGTCTGGATGAATGCTTTGCAGTGAATTGTAAAATAATGCTATTTAAATCCATAAAAATGTTATTGTATTTTAGTATGAACTGAGTTGAAACTTCAGATGTAATTTCAGGGAATCAAAGCCTTTATTATTTTGAGTACTCCAATCTATGAATATGGTATGCCTTTTCCCATTTATTTAGATATTGATTTTTAAAAATCTGTCTTGAGGGTGTTTCTCTCCAGAAAAGAACTGCTTTGCTTATAGTTACTAGGGGCTGCTCTAAATTTGACACTACTCAAAACTTTTTGTGAATTCCCCTCTTAAATCAGGAGTCTCGGTGACAAGGATTTTTCTCATTTCCCTTGTTACTTGCCCAGAATTTTTTGTTTTCTTATTTTCCACAATTGGGTTCCTGTTCATGTTTTATTTTAAATTTCTCTTTCTGTATTTCATTAGAGATTTCCTTCACTTCCTATGAATACATTAAAACACCTAAAATGTGTGATACCTAAGTCCATTTTTGTGAAAACTGTCCACAAATAATCAGTTGTCAAATCCGACTAGAAAAGAGTTGAAACTACAAATTTACCAAGTGACGCTCAATTATGTCTTCTTTGTTTTAGTAAATTAGCAGTAGTGACATTGGGAACTTGCGTTGGGTAGGGCCGAGTGCTGGCAGGGGGTGATGAATGTCGCCTAGCTGGCAGCTTAGTCTGTTCTCTGTGGACAGAGTTCTTTGCTCTTTTTCTTTCTTAAATGAGGATCTCCCTATGGACGCCTATCCTTAAGAGTATCTGATGTTTTTCTTTAAGTTGAAAATTTATTTTTGTTTTGCTGGCCTTTTTTGTTTGTTTGTTTGTTTGTACATAAATTCCAAACTGTGTAACTCATTAGAAACAAATGACTTGGGGGTGAAGAGGTGACCCACGGAAGAGGACAAGATCTTTAACAGTAATATCTCAGACAAAGGACTATTACGTAAAATACATAAAGAACTCAAAAAAACCCTAAAATAAATGAATCCGTCAGAAATGGAAATGAAGAGAAAGTACAAATGGCCAATAAGCACAGGTTGAAACTTTCTAATTCTTCAAATGTTAATTTGAAAAGAGAATTAGATGCATTTAATACAATTAATTCACTCTATCTTTTATGCTAATGTTCTTCTGTGTTATATAATATTTTATGCTCTGTACTGCTTGGCATTATCATACACATTCATGAATCAAAAGTGATGTTGTTGAATTTCAATCTCTTTATGCATTTATTCATCACTATTACTAATTCTTTTGCCAATTCAAATATTATATATAAAAAATGTTGTCTTATAAGAGAATGTGCTGGTCATCAATTCGTTTTCTAGCAAAGACCCCAAAGTGGTTTCTCTTTCTGTTCCTACATTCGCTGTCTTCTTCTCCTGGCTGCTTGGTAGTGAAATGGTGCAGGGAGGAATTACTCTTGATGGCATCCTGTTAAAATTGAAAAAATAACCAGCTCAATCTAAGAATTTGTCTTCACTTTCATAAATATTTGCCAGTTATTTCTATTGTCATAGCATCAGACAGTTCCAGTTCCTCAAATTGCTAATTCTCTAGGAATACAGGGATTCTATGATTACTAACAGGCATTACATTAATAACACCAAAAATACCTATAATAGAAAAAAGGTTATCTGCTACATCTCTCCTATGTAATAATACTAGTTAGAGCATTTCTCTCAGAGTCAACTATCTAAATAAAACAATAATATTAAATACACAGTTCAGTACTTTGTAAACTAAATTTAACTTCAAAAAAGCTGGCCACATTGTTAAATTAATCTTTTGTAGAGAAGTTGAAATTGTTATGGGCACATCCATTCAATGAGTTGGAAAAGGCAAGATAACACGGCTCTGTATAATCAATTTCAAGACTGAAATTCTTTCACTGCATATATGCACAATTAACAATTAAAGCTTTAAAAGAAAGACCCCCAATTGCTTAGGCTATTATGTTTATACTTGATAAGATACTTTGTCTTTTTCTGTCAAAGAAATCAAAGTTTTTGGTTATTGGCTTAGGTTCAGATTAACTAAGGCATGACTTACTAAGCAGAAGGCAAGTGAGAATAAGACGAAACCTAGATTCTGTCATTATCATGACATTATTAGCCTGCTGAGCCATTGCATGTCTTTGTTAACTTGTTCATTCAAGATGGCAATCCTATTAGTGAGAAAAAAATCTTGTCCACTGTTACCTTCTGGCCTTGTATACTTAGTTACTGGTGATGGAAATGAATCAAGGATTATCTCTTGAATTTATAACTTTGTAATTATCAGTGAATCACTAGTGAGCCATACATAAATCCCTCTGTTGTACTAATCACCCTGCTGGAATTATGATAAAGTTTTCATTCTTTAGCCCAGACATTGTAGTTATGGAAATGAAAACAGACAGTTCCTGTTTCGATCATTTATAAAACTGGAGAAGGGAGAAGAAATTGCTCCCGCAAAGAAAATTGTGCTTACGACAATAGCACAACCCCTGTGGGAACTGCTGAGACCTGGGTGGTCAGAAAACATCTGTCTTGTACAGGGCTATGTTGCATGCAGCAACAATATTCATGAAATTTTGATGCCAAATATGACACTTCAGCATTTTCTCTTTTAAAAGGTATATTCTCCAACTCCTCGCTTATTATTGAAAAGTGAAGAATTATAACAGCAGATACAAAGTCTCAACATTCACAGCTCTTTTCAGAGTGGTCAGCTGTTAACTGACCTACGTCAGCGTGACAAGACTCGATATGCATGGGTTTATTTGGATCATAGAATCTAAAGACAAGGTAATCAAAAAAAGATGTAAGCACTTTAGTCTGTGTGTGTGTGTGGGGGGGGGAGGGTAACAAGGGTCAGGCCAAGGGAAGGGCCTTCACAGTGAGCTACATTATCACCTCATTTTTGTCTTTGATTTTAAGAAAGGGTCATTTTGAGCCACTAATTTGCGCTTCCTGCGCGTAAGGATTTCAGGCCTGTGCCACTGGGACCAGCTTATGTGACCACTTCTAGTATTTGTGGTCCCTGGGGTTGAATTAAAACTACTCCTGCTAATGTTTCCTTACAAAGGGTTTATCTGCATCCTTCTCCAGTTGCTGCCTGAGGGGCAGGCCTCTGGCTCCTGCACATCTATTTGCAGAGGGGCAGATAAATTGCAGATATCAGCAAACTGGAAAGGAGTATCAATACTTCCTGTGCTTTCTTTTCTGCTCATTGGAGTCATTAATGTAGGACTGTTGATTCTCTTGGAAAAAGTTTTTACTCTCACCAAGTGCTACAACATTCATAGCTACTGTGGGAGAGCCCAGCACTGAAATCATTTGGCTCTGAAATTTGACAGAGATATGCATTCTGAGGACTCTCGCGAGATCACAGAAAAAAAGGTAACAATGAAGATTTTTTTCATGTGTGTGATACATATCCAAAAGTTACTCACCCCTCCACACACACTCACAGGATCAGGTGTGCAGTCTGAACAAGCATGCAGACTTTTGTCATCAATTCTGTCCCTGTATCGCTGGAACGAGAATGTTAGAAAAACTCCAAATGTTTACAAAACTTTTCAGTCACCATCCAAAAGAATGCATAAGGTACATCCGGGGGGATACGCATACGATCCCAGCATTCTGAGAGGTGGAAACAGGAGGATCTCCACTCAAGCCTAGCCTGGGCAATTCAGCAACTTGATGTGACCCTGTCTCAAAAAAAAAAAAAAAAAAAAAAGAAATGGGTTGGGATGTAACTCAGTGTGAAAGACCCGGTTTCAGTCCCAAGTACTGATGAAAAAGAAGAAAAATATGTAATACTTTAAAGCATAAATGATATATTTCCAGGATATATCATATGTTAGGCCACAAAAAGTTTTATATATTCAGGAAGATGGAAATGATGATGGCTATCTTTTCTAATCATAATGCAATGAAAACTAAAAATCAATTAAATCACGGAAATGAAAAGAAAAAAAAAATACACCTATGTGGAAATTGAAATAAACTCCTGAACAACCAAGAGAAAATATTCTACTCAGAAATTGTCTTGAGATGAACAAACCAAAAAATGTAACATACCAGCTAACGCACTTGCCTAGTAAGTGTGAGGTCCTGGTTCAATTCTCCAGGACGACATATGCTGGGTGTGTTGGTACATACCTGTAATCCCAGCACTTGGGAAACTGATGCAGGAGGATTGCTCTGAGTTTGAGGACAGCGTAGGTTATATAGCAAGTGTAGGACTAGCCTGGACTACAAAACGAGACCTTGACCCTAAATAAATAAGCAAATAGTGGAGAAAAATATTTGAAATAAATACCTTTATAACTCAAGAAAATGTTAAAAAAAACAAATGAACCACACTCTAAATTAGCAGAAGAGAAAGTAAAAATCAAAAAAGAAATTAACAAATTTATTGACAGAAAATGAAAAGATCTATAGAAAACAACTAGCAAAAGTGTGATTATTGCTGTTAAAGTGTTAACAAAATAGACAAACATTTATCTAGACTAATATAAACCAAAAAGAAAACTAATAAAATCAGGAGTGAATGAGGAGCCATTACACTGTATGCTTTAAAGGTTGAAAAATTTGTAGACTCTATTAGAAATGATTACTTGCCAATAAATTGACTAGCATAGAGTAAATGCTTAAATTTCTAGAAGTATAAAATTAACTACTCTGAGTAAATGGCCTGGACAAATACACAATAAATAAATAAATTAAAGCAACAATAAACAACTTGCTACCAAATTAAAGCAAAGCACCAGCTGGCTGTAGTAACAAGTCTAACAAATACTAATACAAAAAATACACGAACAAAAGGAATTCTATCCAACTTATTTTATGTGTCCAGAATCATCCTAATGCGATAGCCAATCAAAGACATAAAAAGAAAAACATAGGCATGCATCTGTGATGAATGCAGACGTAAATGTTATCAGGGTAATGCTTGCAAAACAAATTCAACAACACATCAAAAAGATTATACACCATGACCAAATGGTGTTTTTCCTGCGAGGCAAACTTGAGTTGAGATATGCAAATCAATTAATGTGATACACCACGTTAACAGAATGGATGATAAGGACCATCTAATCATCTCCGTGGACGCTGGAGGAGCATTTGATAAAATTCAACGCATTTTCATGTTAAAACTCTCACCAAAGCAGGAACAGCAGAAAGAAAATTTTCTCAACACATTAAAGGCTGTATAAGAAAAACCTGTAATTGTAACAAATGAGGAAATTATGA
This sequence comes from Ctenodactylus gundi, assembly GCA_004027205.1. Taxonomy (NCBI): domain Eukaryota; kingdom Metazoa; phylum Chordata; class Mammalia; order Rodentia; family Ctenodactylidae; genus Ctenodactylus; species Ctenodactylus gundi. The sequence continues at coordinate 93,752 of PVKB01002772.1, read as the reverse complement.
ACATGTTTTCTAGGGTCTGGTACAAAGTAATACTGCACTCTCATCCTTTCCAGTCAAAAAGTATTGTAAGAAGTTGTAAGAGAAAACACAGATACAGAGTACAGAAATTGGAAAGAGAAATGTAATGATATTTTTGTTTTCAGATGACGTCATCTCTCATGTAGGAAATCCTAAGGGCTCCACAGTAAAATTCTTGAAGTACTCGACAAGCTTAATAAAGTTTCAGGATACAAAATTAACTTAAAAGAATTTAAATTTCTATATATTATTAATTATATACCTGAAAATAAATCAATAAAACTATTCACGATAGCATCAAAATAACAAAATAATTAGAATTTAGCATGAAAACAAGAGAGCTCTATATTGAAAAGTATAAAATATTTAAGACACAAAATGGAAAAATACCTGATGCAATTGCCTGAGAATTGACGTTTCAGGATATTCAAGTGATCCCAAGTGACATATGGATTCAATGCTATTTCTACCAAAATTCCTGTAGACTTTTCACAAAAATGAGAAATGCTACCCTAATATTCAAAAAGAAAAGAAAGTCCAAGGCATCAGTTTTCCTGATTTCAAATTATAAACAAAACTATTAGGAAAGATAGTATGATTCTGGATTAAAAATATAAATGCAGAGTGATTTAACAGAATAAAGGTACAGAAATAAACCCACTTACTTGCAGCTAATTGATATTCAATTTGGCCCCTGAGAAGAAACAATGGCAAATGAACAGTCCCTCTAATAAATTGTATCTGGACAATAGTCTTTCTACTTGCAAAAAAAGTGAACATGGAAATTAATCTTACAATCCACCCAAAAGCAGCTCAAAATTGATTAAGGATCTAAATGCAAAACACGAAAATATAAATCTCTTAGAATACAGAAGAAAAACTCCTTGATATTAACATTGGCAATAATTTTTTCCTGTATGTTACAGCAAAAACACAGAGAACAAAGCCAATAACAAAAAGTAGGTATACAGCAAACCACAAGATTTCACTTAAACAAGGTGGGAGAATCAACATAATAAAATCAACAAACTAAAAATGGAGTAGGAGAAAATATTTGTGAAAAATGTATTTGATGAATTATCCAAAATAAATGAGTGCCTAAACTGAATGGAAAACAATTCCAAACAATACAGTTTAAAATGAGCAAAGGACTTGAATGGGTGTATATTCCATGGAAGGTATAAAATATTATATAGGTAATTAAAAATGATGCTCAAAATCAGTAATCATCAAGGAAATACCAGTGAAAACTCAAATGAAGTATCCTCTCCCAAGTGCAAGGATGGCTATTATCAAGAAGGAAATAGGCAAGTATTGGCAAAGGTGTAGAGAAAAATGAACTGTGTGTGTTATCAGTGAAAAGATAAGTTGATAATCATTGTGAAAAAGAATATGGAGTTTCCTGAAAACAATAAAAAGCCTGGTGTGATAGTACAGGTCTGTAATCGCAGTAATACGTGAGATCAAGGCAGGAGGATTGCAAATTGGAGCCCAGCCTGGAAGACATAGCAACTTACTAAGACCCTGGCTCAAAATGAAAAAGAAAGGGGGTGGGGTGGGGTGGGGGCAGGGATGTAACTCAGTGTGATGGCTCTGGGCTCAATCCCCAGTACCACAAAAAAGAACTATATGATGCAGCAATCTCTCCTCTGTCTTAGATGCATGTTCAAATGTAAAACATCAAATATCCTTGCAGTCTTATGCTGATTTTAGCATTGTTATAAAAAGCATTATATGGAAACCATGTATGACAAATGAATGGATAAACAAATATACATAAATACATACTGGATACTATTCAACTTTACTAAAGGAGAAGATGCCGCCATTTTTAAGACAGGGATCAACTTAGAGGGCATTGTGCTAGGAAAAAAGAAACAGATGTATAACAGATATAAAAGATATTGCACAATTTCAACTATCTATGAATTTTTTTTTAAAAAATGAACGCATAGTAAAAGAGTGAAAGATGATTACCAAGGGCAAAGGTCAGGACAGTACAGGGAGGTCAGAGGCCAGGAACTTCCCCATAGTATAAGTTAGTCTATACATGTAACATTGTGCTATATATTGGAAAGGTCCTAAAAAAATATTAGATAACTTTTTTGTTTCTTTTTGCAGTACTAACTATTGAACAAAAAGGCCTTTGCCCTGAGCAACATTTCCAGCTCTTTCTTATTTTTCTTTTTTTTTTTTTTCTAATTTTGAGATGGGTTCTCAGTAAGTCACTAAGCTGCACTGGCTGGGCTCGAACTTCAGACCTTCCTGCCTTGCCTTTCTAGAGTTCTGAATTACAGGTGTTTGCCATAATTCTCAGGTCATCCTAGGTGCTCTTACTCCTAAGCAAAAATAAGTTACTGTGGAAGATAATGGGTACGCTACATTGATTGCCATGTATTATTCAATTAATCATTGTTCATATATGCAAACACAATGTTTCACACTTTAAATTTGATTCCTCAGCACCACATAAGTCTGGGCCTGGAGGCGCACGCAAGGATTCCCGGCACTCAGGAAGCTGAGATAGGCACAAAGGCTTATAAAAAAGGAAGATTCTCAAACCCAACTGTGACATACACAGGACGAATTGCTGTCTATGAACATGACCCATGAGTCTCCAAGGGTACGAGGTTCTACAGTGTTTTGAAGCTTGAACATCATGGTGGCTGGAACAGTCGTCTTGCTCGTTGGCCCTTCCTGTGAGGCTGTTCTGTTCCTGAGAAGATAAGTCAGCCACGCTTCTAGCTTCAAATGTGGTGGTTTAATTTTTGTTTGATTTTGCTTTTAAAAGCTGGCATTTGTGCTGGAAAGTATTGGTTTTAGAAGTTACATCTTCCTCCAGTTTATGGTTTCTACTTTCTGCTGCACACGTCTCATCTGTTGTTTGAAGCTAACAAACACTATCATCACAGTCTCCTTGAGTTCTCTTCTCTTTAGGTGTTCGGTTCAGTGTCTTGTTCTCAAGGCCTTTGACATTCACTGTTTCCCATTTCCAGAACAGTGGAATGAGTATGGCCACTGGAAATGGATAGATTTCTTTCTCAAAAGATTCATTGTTCAGGATCATGTGAATCTTTTATGTTTTCTGCATGTATTTTTCTCCTCTGTAATGAGGATATTGCAAGGTACATGTGACAGTTTTGGCGTAGATTTTTCTGTGCTGTGCGCATATACATGTGTAATACATACACACTTGGCTCATGTTATGTGATCCTTACATAGTTTTATTTACCTCTTCCATGCTTTTCCTGCTTAAGAATAACTTTTACAGGAAAATTTAAGATTATCTTGTTTGACAGCGTCAAAATCATCCTCTCCACACAAGCAAACGGGTCCTTAGTGTGTTTTCATAGCTGGAAAACATTATCTTTGCTTTCATACAAAGAAAGCTGAATGGAAGATTATAAAGCTGATAACAGCAGCATCTTCGGCAGTGATGTGATCTACACTGGAAGAATATGGTGAAATAAAACCTGGTCTTGACAGAGCTCCTTGTAGGGTGAGAAAGACAGGGTTATTTAGCCAGGTAAATGTATTATATCGGGAAACGTGCTACGAGGAGGTACAAACGTGTGTAGGAAAACACAGAGTCATGGAGGAAGGGCTTCTCAAAGAAGGTGACAGTTGAGTCACATAATGAAAGATAAGAAGACTTTTGAAAGGTAGAAATTGAAAGGAGTAGAGTAGCAATAGTGCACTGCAGTCTGAGAATTATAAGAACACTCAGTACACGTAGAAGACTACGTACACAGTTGTGCAGCTCGCTGGCAATGTGAAGCAGCTGCAGTGTGTAGAGGAGAGAATATACTCTTAGCAAAGAATTACACACCACACAATGGCTCAGAGTAAACGCCAACCCGGTGCCTAATGTGAACCATTTATGCACGACAGGAGTGCTGACATAGCACTGTGAAGTAGGCCCAGAAAAAGAGAGTAAGAATGAGCCTCGTATGGGAACCAAGAGCCGTGCTAGAGGAGGGGATACTCACAGCATTCAAGGCAGAAGCATCAGAGCAAGTACTTTCTTTTTTAAGAAGGAAGCAGCACTCATTTGATCTGCATGGTCAAATCGAAGTCTCAGTGCTCAACTAATGTATATTTAGACATCTATAAGGAAATACAGTTGCCATTGGGCCTGGGAAGAGCTATTGGAATCTAGCATTTTATGAAATCTCTGTCAATACCAGGGGAGTTTTGTGCAACAAAAGATTCCAACTACCGCAATGACCAATGGCTACCCAAATGCTCCTTCAGAAAGAAACACTGCCACAAAGCAAATACTTTTTGTGGACGATTGACAGTCGAGAAGAGGTAGATATCAAGTATGTGGTGTCTACAATGGGAAATGTGGAATCCACGATACAGGTGAGGAAGAGTAGTGAAACCAGGATTTCAACACAAGTGGGAAATATACGAAGAAGTATTTGTTGGGTACTGATCTTATGCATTAGGAGAGACGGCAGCGATTTTTCTTTTTTATTTTTGCCATAGCCCATGCAGACGATGACTAAGACATGCACAGCAAAAAGACACAGACCTACTTTAAAATGGCATGGTAATTTATACAATTACCCATCAGACCATAGTTTCAGTTATGAACTTTAACTCATTTCCCAGCTTTATTTAAGTTTGCCCATCTGGAATTTGAAGTAAAAGCTGAGATACTGGAGGGAGATTATATAACCTGATAATTAATTATTGGTACCTTATCACACTCGGGATTTTTGCCATGTCGATTTTCCTTATTTATTTTAAATTCAGGTTTCTTTGCTGGAAATTCTATATCCATAAAATCCACCTCTTTTGCAAGGGCTGTAAGTAAACAGGAGGCTTTAAACTCTGCATTTTAATGTATCTTTTTGTATGTGATGGAATAATATCTCTGAGATTTTGAGAAAGTGTAGCTGCTTCATCTCGAACAGGTATAGAATTAATATCAGAGTGCTTGTCTATATAGTACCAAGTGATCATTTCTTTTAGGCTGTTTTTTCTCTATCTCACACAAAAATAAACTCTTCGTTACTTAGATTTGTTTGGGACATTTGGATCATAGATATTTGTTTTTGTTTGTTTTGTACTGTTAGCGTTGGGACTTCAAGTTGGGCCCCACACATGCCACACAAGCGAGCACCCTACCCCTGAACCACACCTATAGCCCCATGGAACACAGATATTTGAACACAGTAGATGGGCACAAGAAACCAGGTAGGTTCACTAAATCCAATGCTAAAGAAAATCGGATGTTGTCGCTTCAGCGTGATGACTGATTATGGAATGCTATTACCATATTAGAATTCAGAAATTGAAGTTGCTATTTCTCTGCACTTAGAAGCTTAACTCTTTTTGTCTTTCCAAACTTTGACAGAGCATGAAATATCTGCCCAATAGAACTAAATTTAGAAATGTATAAGAATACAAAACAATCAAATGCCTCCCGGAGTATCAATAAACAATGAGCTATAGATACTTTTTTGTGTAGCAAATACCTATATAAAGTTCAGAACTCTAAAAAAGCACCATCTTTTTCTTGTTGTATGAGATTAAGAATAATGTATTCTCTCAGTATGACATGGACCATAACTTATACTTCTATATGACTGCAATAAAATTATTATCACTAGGATACAATTGTTTCTTCTGTGTAAAATGAATTTCTACCTCCATCCTCCTCAAATTCAGTTACAAAAGGTTGAAACATGGCTGGAAGCCAAGTTGAGTTTTGTTTTGTTTGGTATTTTTGTAAGCTTAAACCAGCAGCTGTGCTTGTTTCTGAAATTTGAAAGTTGAGATTTATATATGTAATTTTTCAGCTAAAGGAAAAATTCAAAAATGTCTTTAATGAATCACGTGAAAATCGCTGGAAGAAATACAATACCAAAGAAGTTCCCTTCCTCCCCCCCTCTGTCGCTAGCGTATTTATAAGATTTATGATGGATTAATGGAGTCACCTCTTGGAATAATGATCATTTTTGTAAAAACCGGTAGAATTAATTTTTAGTGGAGAAATTCAGAAAAGCAAGTAGAATTTTTAAGTCTTACATATTGATAAGAAGCAGATTTGACTTGTTTTCCTTTGTAAAGATCTTTCTACACCTCTCTTCCTGGGATACGTGAACTCCTACCTTACTCAAATCCTTCCAAGCCTCAGGTGGAGATCAGAGTGCAAATAATCTTTTCCACAATGAAGAATATTACAAAAGCAAATTTGCTGGGCCGGCGAAACTTCTTCAGCAGCACCCATATTTTGCAAGATCAGGATCAAGATTTATTTTTTTTAATTTGACTTTTTTTGGGAGGAATAAACTAGTGGATTTTTTGAAACACTGTTGTATTTTTGTGGGAAGCGCTATTAAATGACATTTTCTCCCAGCATTTCCCAAAGCTGAGATGACAAAAGATAACTTTCTTAGGCCTCTAAGCCACTTTTCCTTCTGTGCTTTCACAACTTTCCCTTTATGTCCTTTCCATTCACGCTCCACTTGTTCCGCAACAATACTCTCCTCAGACACAGTCTGCAACTCCACTTCCTCTCCTCTCATAATTGGAGTTTTTATCCCAGCATAAGACATCTCTTAGGATTCTCACTAAATTTTGCCCACATGTAATATTTTATTACTTGAAAAAATACTCAGAGAACGTTTTACTGAGTCCTATGTAGACATTTAGCTCAATAGGATGCACTCTGTAGAAATGGTCATGTCCTGAAGTCTTACTGTATTAATTCAAGGCATTCAGCATCCCAGAGTTTCAGACACAGCAGTAGATTTGAGAATTTCTCACCGTCATCCTTCTTAAAATATTTCTTTTTACTAGGCACAGAAGGTAAGTGCTTTTTATCCTCATTTCATATCTAGCCTGGAAATCTGGGAGCAGGCCACAGATTGTCCTAGGAAACATTAGCTTCAATGAGGCTGTATCTCCACAAAATCGTTTTAGCTTTTACCTTCAGAAAATGAAATAAAAATGAATGAATCTGATATTTTCTTGTTACATTATTTTTTTTCATAAAGTTAGTTCTTTTGAGTCATTACAAAGAAAAGGAGCTTTGCCTTCTTGGAAACAGTCAGATCTGACTGTCTTTTGCCTTTAACATACTCCAATGAGCAAAATTCGTGCACATCTTCCCTGCCTCCATTCCTGAATCCACAGGACTGTGTTCAGCCCATGTGAGGAAGAGGTTCCCACTGACTGAACAGTCTGGCCTTGATCCAGTACTACTATTGCTACCAGCAGCGATAACATTTTTGGATGCTTTCTGCAGAGTGAGCATTGCTCTCCATGTTTATGAGTATCTTCTCATCACATCTTTATAATGAGCCTATTAAATGCAAGTGATACTGTCATCATCTAATTTTTCACATAAAAATTTAAAAACTACATTTCAGAGTTCTTTCTTTGTAAAGAATGAAAATGTGGAATAGAATAACATAGAATAAAATCGAAGAATAATAACAAAGATTAGAACCAACAGTATTAATATTCACAATCAAATTGCAAAGAAATGCAAATTCTTTTTAAGGCTGCACATTCTAGTTTTTTGTTTGCTTGTTCTGTTTTTGACACATGGTCTCTTTGTAGTCCAGACTGGTCCTGGGCTTACTATGTGGCCCATGCTGGCCTCGATCTCAAAGTAATCCTTCTGCTTTGACCACCAAGTGTTGAGTTTATAGGTGTGTGCCACCATATCAAGCTTGAAAATTATAGTTTCTAATGTAAATTTTTGCATACAATGTTTACGATAGAATTAAAATCACTCTAAATTATAAAGGAGTGAAAATCTGTGGACACATAAGGAATCACAAAAAAAGCAGCATAGAAAAATATTCAGGGTCAACTAACACAGAGGCATAGAGGCGTCTCTCATTCACAGATCGAGTCAGAAGTACACAGGATGCCAATTTTCTCCAGTTTTAACCATCAATTCGGCTTAGACTGTAAGTATTAAAATTCTGACATATTCAGAACCAAAGTACAGATTTTTCTTTCTTTACTAAGACACACAATTGTCTTGAAATCTCCACTTATGTACAAAACATATATTGATTTGATGCAAAGCTCTGACAAAAAGTTAATGTTGCATTTTATTCCTAAAAGGCTACTGTTCAAGCATTGCAAGATTACTTTCTTTTAAAAAGAACTCAAAACTGAAACTCATTTATTCCATAAAACTTTACCTACAATTGCTGCCCGTGTTTTGTGATGCTGGTCTAATCCACAGCTTTCTCTCAAAGCACAGCTGGAATTATTATATTTTAGGTCTGTATGCAAACACGCAATTTCCAAAGCAGAGCTAATCAATTCTCAAATTCACAAAATATGTTCCCATTTCAGCATTTCTTCCAAAATATATTTGTTCAAAAAATTGTCTTTTTGATAACGACTTTTATTGGGCATACCAAAAAATTGCATTTAACCAGGAATAGTGACAACGTATTTCAAAGCCTGGATCAGAGTTCGAGTTGCCTGGGTTCTGATTCCAATTGCATTATTTTGGACAAGTCATTTTAACTCTCCGGGACTTAATGTTATAGTCCATAAAATTGAGTTATTTTATTGGATGATATTAATAATTTTATTAGGTTTAAAATTCTAGGATTTTAAATGTCAATTTTTAGAATATTTTAAGCAAAAAAAAAAAAATGTTCCATCAACACTTTCAGGACTTATAGGTAAATGTCATATTAATTCATTTGAAAAGAGCAAATAGTCACAGTTTATTTTCATTGTTTTCTTCCTCATATATTAGTTTGTATTTAGACTTTACATATGTTTTTTGTTAGTTGCATATTGATTCAATTTTCACTCAATTTTCTGGACTCTTACAACGAACAAGTCTAGCTAATCACACTAACGAATTGCACCCTGTGGCAAGTTACTCATCCATGAGCACATTTGTTTATTCATTGCTTAATGGTCAGTTATGACCTGTCAGCACCAGTTAAAGCATGTTAATCCCCAGCTAAACATGAGTTGGTTTCTTGTCATCATGGAGTTTACAGTCCAATGCTGGAGAAAGAAAATAAATGAAAAGTATTAAAAAGTCATTCCTGTTTTAGGGAGAAACAGTTTGTTTTTTTTTTTTTTTTTTTGTGTGTGTGTGTGTGTGTGTGTGTGTGTGTGTGATAGAAAGTAACTGGGACAGATGGTGGGTGGAAAGAAACTATGATACGTGAGAACCTCCTTAAGGACTAACACGTGGGCTGTGCCCAAGAAAGGAGAAGCCATTTCCTGAGGAGTAGTAGGAAAGTTACTTGATTTGGGTTGGTGGGGGTGAACCATGTGAAGACTGTCTGAAATTAGAGTGAATTCACAATTCAGAGATAGGACTACAGACTACATCAGAAGAAGATGGAGAACCCGGCAGTAGTTAACATTGGCTAAGTGCTTACTCGGACCAGAAGTCCTCGTAAGCACGTAATTTAATGCATAATATTTTCACTGACACTCATAAGAGAAGGATGAACTCAGTAGTATTGGGATTAGATTGATTTTACAAATAAGGAAAGGAATACACAACGAGTGTAACATGCAAAAATGAATTTGACCAGCACATATGACACTAAGATCATGTGTTGTTTGATTACAGAACACACTGTCTTAAAAATATAGTGTGGCCTCACAGACGATGATCAGATAACAAAGGATTTTAAGCCATTACAAAGGTATGAATTGTGTTGGAAATATAAAAGATAGCTATGGAACAGGTCTTAATAGTATAATCAAAGCAATATTTTTAAAGAAAGATGTTCACCATTTAAAACTTGTGACTTTTTTTCTGGTGTTTCTTATTTCATACCTTCAGATTGAAGTTGAAACCATGAAAAACTAAACAGTAGAAGGGTTAGTGGGTGAAGCAACTTCCCAACTTATTGGACTCAGTCACTTAGCACTCTAGAAGTTTACCAACTGCCTCTGTAAGCTTTCCGTTGTGAATTATATCTACTAATATTTACCATATTAGATATTAAGCCTGAGAAAATTACTGAATAGTTACACATCAATCATTTTAATTAATGTAGAAGTATTCAGGAATTGGAGCTAATGAGTGGGATATACAAATAACTGGAGAAAAATAGATCAATTATGATCAAAGACCCATTTAAAAATGGGCAATTGAAGTGAACAGGCAGTTCTCAGATGAAGTACAAATGGCCATCAAACACATGAAAATATGTTCAACATCCATAGCCGTTAGAGAAACGCAGATCAAATAACATTGAGCTACCATCTTACCCCTGTGAGAATGACGTGTACCAAAAACTCGAACAGCAATAGATGCGGGAGAGATTGTAGAGAGAAAAGAACACTTTTACACTGCTGATGGGACTGTAAGATGTTACAGCCACCACGGAAAGCTGTATGGAGATTTCTTTTAAAAATCTGAAAATAGATATTCCGTTTGTCCCAGTGATACTTCTTTGCATATTCTCAAATAATTAAAAGCACCATATAACGGAGATTCACGTATCCTCACGTTTGTAACAGCACAATTAATAATAGCTAAATCGTGGAAGATGCTAAGTATCTGTCAACGGATCAATGAATACAAAAAAAGTCATATATGTACAAAATGGAGTACTACTCTGCCATAAAGACAAATTTGAGTCATTTGTAGGTAAAAGAGTACAACCTGAAACCACTATGTTTAGTTAAGTTACTCAAATTCAGAAGGTTACATATTGTGTAGTTTCTCTAATATGAGAAACCCAAGATATAAATAAATAATAGAGTCAGAAGGGCAGGATGATGGTAGTCAGGGAGATGAGTGAGTGTCTGGGGGGCAAAAAAAGGGGGAAGGGACAGGAATGTGAAGTTGATGTTTTGTGTGTGTGTGTGTGTGTGTGTGTGTGCACAAAATTATCAATTTCATTCTAACCATTGTCCATCACATATACACACTAATAAAAATGGAGAAAATGGAGATGGAGGAATAGCACAGCAGTTAGAGCGCTTGCCTAGTGAGCATAAGTTCCTGGGTTCAATTCTCTGACATTGCATAAGCAAGGCGTAGTGGGACACACCTGTTGTCCCAGTACTTGGAAGGCTGAGGCAGAAAGATTGCCATGATTTTTAGGCCAGCCTGGGCTTCATAGTGATTTCTGTACCAGCCTGGATTATAGAGGTAGATTCTCAAAAAAAGGAGGGGGAATAAAAAATGTACTCATAAGAAAGTGAAATACCAATAAACCTCACTGCATATATATGAATAACACATGCTAATGAGATTAACCTTATTTTCCAAAGAAGATAGTTAATAATAAGTCTGGGTTTATTTTATTTTTCTCATATATTTTTAATATGCATCTTGATGGAATTCTATTGATTTCCGCATTTGATGTTCGACAGAAATATGATGGTTAAATTTAACTGGCATCTTCACTGGGTTAAGGAATTCCTACAGAGCTGACTGCAAGGGAGTCCTTTGTACACCGGTGGGCTCCGATTCCTGGCCCCCATGAAGTGAGCAGCTTGGTTCAGCCATGCCATACCACCATTGTGTCCCTGCCTTGGATTCATCCATTTGTGAACTCAATAACCTAAAATATGAAGCAAATAAGTGTCTTCCTTGAAGTTTCAAGTTATCAATTTGTCCCCAAAGTGAGAAAGTGACTAATACAGGCATGTTCCCTATGAAGAAATATCTGGCCTCACAAAATTATGTAGCTAGAACAAGGAAATACATTGCAATAGCCCTTTCAGTCAATTGTGGGTTATTTCCTTTACTATTACACCAAAATTTGGCAAGAGGTAATTTCATATGGATTAGTGGCACTGTGGAACTTGCCAGTTTTAATGAACATTTGAATAACTGTTTATTTTAAAGTCCAGTTTTTAATCACTTTGAAATTATTTTCTACCCATACACAGAATTTTGACTTGGGAAGTACATCTCATCCAGTTTTGCAGGTATTCCAAATATTGACATTTCATTAAGTGATAAAATCCCATTCATTTATATCACCCTCAATTTCATAAAGAAAGTTTCTATTTTTGTATATTGGGGGGTTGCCAAGATTGTGGCGCAGATAACATATCCAACTTTTTAACTTTTGTTTGAAAATGATTTCTTCTTGGTTACCTGGATTCATTAGCACAGCAGTGACATGCTCATACTGCTCACTTTCAGGGTAATATTTAATACATTGTCAAGGATGAATAGCCATAGTTGTCTGCCATTTTTTTCTTTCAAAATATTTTTTCATGAAAAACCTAGACTAGTTTAGCCACAACTCGGTTGCACAAGGGCTTTCCTACATATTAGCCACTGCTCCTCAGAAAGCAGGAGGGAGGCTTTTCATAAACAATATTTAAAAAGACATGTGAAAAGGTCTTAGTCAAGTATAGATGAAATTAATTTTACTGTGACATTGATTAAAAATTTTTAAGTGAAACTATTTCCTTATCCTCTGTTTGCTCATTTCTTTCATTGTAACTCTAATTGTGAAGAATAGCAGTGTGTATAGTTGATTGTCACAATTGCTTTTGAAGTATCAGTGTAAATGTCAACAGAGTGAATATATATATATATATATATATATATATATATATATATATATATATATATCTTTCACTACAAAAATTGTTTTGACCTACTACATTTTCTATAAAGCAGTGACCTCCAAATGGCACTGGACTCCAATTTAATGAACCCTGGTATAAACTAACACTGTTAATATCAAGGTATTTTTTAACTATGGGAAACACTTTTTAGAAGTTTGGCTGTGTATAGAAAAAGAAAAATTAGTGTTAGCTTGAGCTGTAAGTGGTTTCAAATGTAATTGTTGTTATTATTAACTTTTGTAGCATGAATGATACCAAAATATGTTTATATTTTAGTGATACTGTTCCAGTAGAGAAGTAGTGGTTGATGATATAGTAGAAACAGGATACAAGACATGAGGAATTGAAGGTCACTGTGCAAGCTTCGTGGGAAACAATGAACCGGATTCAGATTGGCGTGAAAATGTAATGATGATAAAAAGACAGAGTTTATTCAGATGATATCTATTTTCTCAATGAGACAAGGACATCAGTAAAAATTGGGTCTCTTGAGGTGATTCGGGAAGAAGGTGTGTGGTTGTAATAGTTATATTTGAAAATGGCAGACTCATCTTCATAAGTAAACCTATCAGGATTTCTAGGCAGTTCTGAACACCAATTTCATATTTTAAATGTGAAGTTAGTATGAACAGCCAATAAGCATGTGCAGCTTTCCTTAGTAACATCTAGCTTGTTAAGCACATGTATGAAAAAGCAATTTGGCCTCATTAAAAATTAAGACTTCAGCAAAAGTGTACAGGGTAAGTCGTCTGGAAGTTACAATTAAATGAAAGGAGCCATCACGTTGGAGTAAAGAATACGTTTACAGGAAGGAATTCTTGTCATCGCGGTTTCAAAACTGGTGCAGTTAGCAACATGACCAATTACATATTTAAAAGTTAATGAGATTTTTTTTTTCTGTATGGACTACTGAAAGGTATATCAGATTCTTTTGACTTCGGGTAGCATTAATACTTTGCATGTCTTCTTGGTTTCTTTTGTTGATACTATGATTGAGGACCAGTTGGTGGGAAAGCAAGAAAACTAGAAAATCAATGTTTAAGTAGATGTAAGTTATCATGATACCTGAGTTTTGAAGTCATGGAAATTAGTGGCATTTTCCCATTAAAAAGAAGAAAAGCCATACTGTCAACTGTGTCAGTTCCAGAAATCTATATACAGTGCTGTCTAATTTGCAGACTCTGGTGAATCTTTAAAGGCTGTTTCTCAACCCCTTTTTTTCACTATTGTCCTCTACAAGGAAAAAATAAATTTAAATGTAACATAAATGACTACATTTAACTAATTAATGAGTGACTACATTAAATTTATTTAAAAATAGTTTCCCAATGACAGAAATTAAATTCTAAGGAAGAAAATTTTGTCACATAGAATTGTTGTAGGCCTAGACTGTCATAATACCTAAGGTATTTCCTGCACTCTATAACCCATCTGTCACCTTTGAGGGAGAGACATGGATTTCACTGCGATGTGCTCTTACAAGGTGATGTGGCATGTCTACTCATTGACAAAAGAATGAATACCTTATTTTGAGCCATTCTTCACAGGAGCAGGCAATGAAAATGCTTTTTACTTTGGTCTGGTTGGAGGAATTTGAGATGAATCTCAGAGACCCTTTCCCCTGTGGTATCTTCTTCTAGTTATTTTGTCAGATGCTAACGATACAGACGGTGCTGTAAACTTCATTTGTGGCTATAATTTAAGTACTGGATCATTTTACTGACGATAGGAGGATTACACAGGTGGGTCTGACCCAAGAACAGGTAGCCTTAAAAGCTTCTGGTCTGTTTCCTTGAGAGATTGTAGTGTGAGGGCATATTTAGGATAGCACACAGCAAAGACTTAACAGTGCCTTAGGAGCTGACGGATGCTTCTCACTTACAGCCAGCAAGAACACCGTTCTGCAGTCTTCCAGTCACAGTAAAAATCAATTTTGCCAACAAGCTGAGGTAGCCTGAAAGCAAATGTTTTCCCATTCCAGCCTCCCGAGGAAGACACACATGGATAACCTTTGATTTCAGCCTCATGAGTCTCCAGAGAGATGGAGAAAATGAGATATCGGGGTGTGATAAAGGTGCTGTCTTTCATAAAACTCTAATCAGGCTCCTCTCAGCCCTTTGTGCTGATGCCTTGGCCCTTGACTTTGCTGTGTTTCTGTTGTCTATTTGTAGCAAGAATCTTGCTAATCGATTTAGTAAGAATCCTCTGCTTTCAATATTTGATCACTCTTAAAATCTGATCAAATACATCCTCAACTCTCTCCTTCACTTAAGTGGTATCTGGGCCCACTGGGCAGCTTTTAAAAAGAATCCCATTAGATATGCTTGGCCAGAGTTCCACTCTTCCAAATCTTGGCCCCATAAAATTATCCTTTTAGTAATTTTCCATTGAGTGACCTTCACCTTGCCCTTGTCTTTCAAGTTCCAAATGTTCATTTTGTATTTGAGATTGAGCCCAATTCTGAATTAAGCTCTCTGATAGTTTCTGAATATGCCTCTCTGTCTTTTTTACTATCTTAACTAATATCGGCTAGTGGGATTTTTTTTTTTTTTTGGAAGTTGGAAAAAGTACATGATGACAGAGTCACCTCTTTCTCAACATATGATAAAAATCAGAACGGTTGTGACAGGGATAACAATTTGTTATTTATAAAATATAAGGTAGTAGAATATGCACAAGTTTTTGTATGAATTAATAGCTTTTCATAATTATAACATTTTCTAATGTTTCTAAAATAGTGAATTTAGTGTAGATGATTAAGTTATATGAATAAGCAAAAATTAAAACATATAAATCACCTATAACTAGTGTAACGAGAGTAGACATCCTTTTACTCCAAGTCATATTAACCATCCATATCTATATCTGTATTTATAAATGAAAACATTTATTGATTTCTTCACAAATATGCAAAACTTATGATGCACTAGTAAATATACTAGCACTGAGCCACTCTCATTAGTTTCTGGCTCTATGGACTGTTACATTTTAGTCCAAGAAAGAATGGCTAGAAAGTAAGAGAAATATAGAGAACATATGCTAAAATCGATGGTGATAAATGATATTTAGAAAAAAAAAATGGGACAGAATGAGTAGAACAGAGAATGACAGAGGCTGCTATTTTACTTCACATGGTCGGAGAAGATTTCTCAGGTTAGCCAAAATTTGAACAAAGAAAATGAAGAAACTTATGGAATAAACCAGGTAGATTTATAAGAAGACAGTTCCAGACAATGAGAACGGCCATTGCAGATGATCTGAATGGAAATACAACTGGGCTGTCTGAAATATTAGATAAATAAAGTTGGAATCGTATTTGTGCAAAAGATATCCAGGAGATGAAGCTGCAAAGTGAGCTGGGCTATCAGATCCATGAAACCTTACAGACTATATTCAGGATCTTGGATTATGCTGTAATTGTGCCTAAAAGTCAATGAAATGTTTCAAACAAAAGATGAACACAAGAACCATTCTTGGTGTATTAATCAGCTTTTCTGTTACTGGCTCCAAATACCAACATCCACACCTTAAATATCTCCTATTCAGTGGGCCACAGCGGGAGCATCACGGCTCGTGGTTCAAAGAGTAAGGTAGGACAAAGCTCCTCAGGTCATGGGAGCCAGGAAGGCAAACGCTGAAAGGGCACTAGAGGGGAAGAAGTTGGGAGCAGTTATGGTCTCCCAGTGACCCATCCAGAATCCACCCAAACACACCCAAAATGCATTTTATTTATCGCGTAGGTGGTTCCCAAGGCAATCAAGTTGACAATTGAATGTAGCTATCACAATCTATGATTCAGAAAACTGATTTTAAAGCTTCAAAAACATGATTGAACTGAGGGTAGGGAGAGATAAGGATATGAAATCAGAGAGGTAAAAGGAGACTAGATCATGGAAAATCCGTGGAAAAGACTTCGAATATCCTTGAGCAGACTGCGGAATAAACTGCTAGGGACAAAACTGGAATCAAAGAGAAAAAAATTAATACTGCCTGTTCTTTGGGGCCTTAGACAAGTTTAGTATCAAATCAAATGCTTAGAAATGACCTGGTTACACAAGATGAGCTCAAAATTTTCTTATAATTTTAATGTAAGTTGAAAAGTGGAACAAGGAAAGATCTCAATTTTTTGGCCCATCACTTAAAAATAGAGTTATGATTTATGTTGTATGTAGATAGAAAATGCTGAGAGAAAAACAGCTTTTGGGGCAAGAAGTAAAGATAAGTTTCCACTGAGCTAGCCTCCCAGCCACATCTCTTGATTTCAATCTCTGGGCTACTTTGCGTAGTTCCTGTAAACCTTCCCACATCTCTTCTAAGTGGACTAACTGTAGAAAGAAAAGGTTTGTGAATGCTGATTCTTGAGAGGGACATTCTTACATAGAACTGGTCGGGGAGATGAAAGGAAATGATTAATTGAAATCACTGAGTAGCTTGGGTCACATGAGTGTTCCTATGCCTGAGAGCTGAGATATTTCAGGACGGATGCCTTTCAATAAAGGATGAATAATTATCCAAAGAATTTTCCCATATTATTGATACATATAAGCGCAAGACATAAAGTTTATATTGAACTAGAATATTTTGTGCATATATATATCTATCTATCTATCTATATATATATATATATATAGATATATATATATATGACAAAATTACAAATCCTTCCCTTCTCCCTTTTTGAACCTCCCATTCCCTCCCTCTCCCTCCAGTCCCCAATATTCCCCACAATAAGTTCTATGAAAATGTTATGAACTTGATTTCTCATAACAGAGAAACCATTTGATATTTTACCTTCTGCTTCTGAAGAGGGGTGAACAGAGACAATACAGGCGAACTACAATTTTGTTTGTAACTTTTTTCATCAAAATCTTTTCAACAAGTGTGACTCACTGTATATTTGATAGCTTGCTGAATTATTTCTTCAGAATAAATTTATTAAAGTAGAATTCTGAAGCCAATGAAAAAAAGGTTGTCATAATTTGTGTTATGTTGACTTTTAGGAAAAAGTACTGTTTTATATCTCCTTGACAAGTATATGCATGCATGTTTCATATATTATATATGTGTGTTATGTTTATGTTTTATATGGCATATATATATATTTCATTTACATTATATCCAACAAAATATTATTTAAAAAATGTGCCGGAGCTCGTTTTGCAGGTCAGTGATAGAGCGCATGCCCAGCAATCATAAGGCCTGGTTTCATCTTCAGGATTACAATACAAACAAATACATTTATAAATAAAACTGGCCATTTTAGTGTTGAATCACATCCCACTGACATTTATTTAATTAATTATGGTAATTATGGGGTAATCTATCATTTATATAAATGCTCACCATATGTGTTTTCAGTAAATTGCCTGTTTGTGTTCATTGTCCATTTTTTTACATTCTGTGATTTTTATATTTTACTTTGTATTACACAAAAAACTCAAGATCATTACAGAAATCTGGATGATAAAGAGGAACTATAATCTCACTAACAACAGACACCTTTTTTTAGAATTTGGTTCACATAGCGATATAGTCTTACCTTTTTTGCTATATTTAATTCCTGTGTATCTCTAAAGAACATCGTTGCATAAATAACACAGATACACACATGCATGTGTGTGTGTGTAAACACATGTATGTGTATATAAATACCAGAACCTTTACAATTTGGAAATACAAAAATCATAAAAATAAAATCAAAGCCATGTAAACAATTATCAATGGCATTTGGTTGTATACCCTTCTGACTTTAATTGTTGATGATTGTATATGCAGGCATAAAATTGGTACATATTTTTCTACTTAATATTGTCGTGATTACCTTTCCTGTCAATAATAAGTGCACTGGTTTTTTCTTAAAGCCATGAGATTTTCAACAATATACAAACAGGAAGTAAATTAGAGTCAAAGACTGTAGTCCCCATCACTGTTTTCAGTATCCGGTAATCTTATAGGAAGGACAGAATTGAGTCTCATCATTTAATTGCTTCTTCTGGGTTAATAGTGAGTTAGAATATTGCATTCTCAGCTTTCCGTGGAACCTCCAGACTGCTTTCCATAATGGTGTACCAGCTTGCATCCCCACCGCCATTAAACTTGTGTTCTCATCACTGGACATCAGAGACGTGCAAACAAAAATAACATCGAGGTTTCACCTCACTCCTACATCAAGAACTCAAAACTGTTACCGTTCATTTATTGTTTTGTGAATCGTGAGTTTATTTCTCATTTTCTTTTCAATTTTTCTATTGGGCAGCTAGACAAGAGATATTTAAATGTAAAATATATTTTCCGAATGTACACTGTGAATATTTTTTCATACATGTTGACTTATTTTTTAAAGTTTGTTTATATGTTCTATGATGATGGAATTTAGTAACTTATTTATACCATCTTATAGGTTTTCTCATTCTCTTTTTAAATATGTTGCTTAGAAAGGCCTTCTTTGGAGATACAGAAATGGCACAGCCATTAAATTGCTTCCCTAGCAAGCACGAGGCCCTGAGTTCAATTCTCCAGTAACGCATAAAGCCGGTTGTGGTAATGCACCCTGTAACTCTAGCCTGAAAGGCTGAAGCAGGAGGATTTCCATAAGTCCAAAGCTAGCCTGGGCTACATACTGAGTTAAGGTGTAGCCTGTGCTACAGATTGAGACCTGGTCTCAAAAAAAAAGTGTTACTTAACTTGAATATTTTGAATATTTACCTATATTTCTAAAGAGGCTTTTTTTTGCTGTGTTGTTGTCATACTATGAACAGTACATAAAAAGCACAAAATTCCGTAAGTTTCTATGTATGTGTATACTCCTAAGAACATTACAAATATCAAGAAACTAAATATCTTTATCGCATCTCTCAGTTTCCATATGCTCTTTGCAATCTGAGCTTCATTTCCTTCCTGTCTTCACCATGTTCATTGGCTCATCTTCCCAGGCCAACTGAAATCACCTTTTGGGTCATCATAGAGTAAACAACCCAATTGCTTTTTCAGTCTTGAGCATAATTATTTTGCCATGTATCCTTGTTTTATGGCTAAGTAATATGTCATTGCATGAGCACACCAGATTTTGTTCACGCCCTCGCCGACTCATGGATATTTCAGTGGCTTCTTGATTGTATTATTGTTACTAATCTGCTGTGGACCCTGCACAAGACTTGCGATAAAGTCAAACACAGCGGTGCAGTACCTGCGCTGCAGTCCCAGCATCAGGGGGACTGAGGCAGGAAGATCACAAATTCAAGCCCAGCTGGGAAACTTAGTGACTTAGCAATAGTCTGCTTCAAAATGAAAAATGTTTCTTGAAAAAAGACCAGGGATGTGGTTTGAGGAAAAGGCCTTTTTATTTTTAATATGCTCCTTGCTTTCTTTGCCACTGTAGAAAATAGTGTCATTTTATCCTGAAGAACAGACTCAAAACTTTATATGAACAGTGGAAAACAATTTAGATGGACATGAAAACCAAATAAATGGAAGTATGTCACTCAATAAAAGGTTGGTTTGGATACCTGTGTCTTTTATTTTGGGACTTATCATATTGTTTAGTGGGAAAATAAAGCTTGTGACAGATTTCTACTGCATACAGGAATTTGTGCTCACTCCTCACCCCAAAATACAAGGACAGGGACCATTTCTCAGGAGATAACACATGCCTTTCTGCTCAGGAACGCTTGGGAAGTAAGTAAATCCTAATGCAGATTTTGTTAGTGAGAATTGTTGACAATGCAGAGGCAAAAAACTCTTAAGTCTCTTATGTTTTGTACAGATTAATGTAGAAAATAAAATATTTTTTTTATGTTCAGTTCCCCAGGTAAATGTTTGGTAATCTTTTGGATAATTACATTTCCTTTTTAATGATTTTTTAGTGTAGGTAGATACTGAACTTGAACAGATAAATTCTTTTGAAACCATTAGCTAAAAACTTACTGTTGTAGTAAGTACATATCAGTATTCACAGTGCTTTGTTTCCATTTGAGTAAGGATGTTTTCAGAGAAATAGTTGTATTTGGTGTTGGTTATAGGGATCTGTGATCACATTATTGGAGCACATAACTACGGATTACAGTTAAAATTTCAAGGACTAAGCTAAAATATGGGAAGTCTGGCTTTTATTTATTTTTACGAAGTTACACAAAGAATCTTTTCTGAGGAAAAAAGTCATCTTTAAGAATTTCAAGCCACATCATGTGTCCAGGAGTAAGGGTACAAAATTGCATCCTACAAATTATTCTTCATAGTAAAATTGTGGCAATAAACACCCCTTGAGAGAGGATTATTTATTCAAATCACCAGGTATTTTTTGGTAGCAAATAACACTTCGTCTTCTGACCTTTCGTCTGAAGCTACAAAAACAATTTGTACAGAAAAAGTTTTTCTCTTAATTCATGTACCCAAAGAAACCCAAGGAAAGACCAACCACTTTTTTTTGTTGTTGTTGTTCACCGTCTAGTGTGGAGGGTTGATTCAGTGAGGGTGACATTTTAGGAATCTTTCTCCTAATAAAAACAGACATTTATACAGACATTTATAGTTAAAGGAAGCAGTACTTTTTTTAAATCAATCTCTTACATTTGCAATTGTGTAATAGAAGAAAATCTTTCATTTGAGAGGGTTTTTTTTTTTGTTTTTGTTTTGTCCAGGCTTTAAGAGAAATTTGAAGAATGGCAAATGACCCCCTTGCCTGGTTATTTGCTTTTGGTCACAACAAAATTATTTAGACAAATATTTTTTTTTTCTCTCTTTGGGTTTATTTCCTTAACCTTGTATGGATATAATAACATCAAATCTTGCTTACCTCATTATGTTTGCTAGTGTTTATAGCTACAGGTAAAGTACAAGATTTCTTGATTCATAGGTGTTTGCCTCATTATATGACAGCACTTTGGAAGTAAACAACTTATTTCAGGGACATCTTCACCAGTGTTCAGATATATATTGTATTAATGTATTTTAACTTCGGAATATTTATCTCAACAAGAAGTGAAAATTTTAAACAAACATTTTCCTATGTGAGATTGCATCTCTAGTATGTGACACAACAGAATATAACAAAACTTTCTGCTTGCTTATTTGTTAGCGCTTAGTAGGTAAGCCTGAATTCGAGTCAGCCTTTTCCGCTTCACAGTTGCATTAGCCAAGATCATCAATGTTACTGAACCTCAGTGGAAACTGAGGAATCCAGCACGTGGGAAGACAGTCTCAAACTCAGAACATCGCTTAGAGGATTTCAAAAATATGTGTGGAAACTTCTTAAAACGGTACCTGAGATATAGTAAGTGCTAAATGAGAATTGGCATTCTCATATAAACGCTAAGCTCTCTCTGATGCGAGAAACCCAGACCACAACTATCTCATGGAAATTAAAAAGAAAAACAAAGTGAACCAGGGGGGTATGGCGGGGAGGGAGGGAAAGTGGGAGGGGTGAGTAGTTGGAGGGACAAAAGGAGAGTGGGAATGCCCTTGTCACCTTGACAAGATACCTATGTGCACAAAATGCTCAGCTCCATTGCAAACCTTAAACTTTGCTGTTATACATATCAATAAAATGGGGGGGGGGGGGTAGGAGCCGGGAGAAATGCTGAGCTTAACCTTGCAGGCAGAGCTTTCTAATTTGTAACTCATCTTCCCATGTGACAACCTAGAGTATTAAATTCTAATTCATTATTTCTTTATTGAAGTCTTTTAAAATGATTTTGGCAAGACACTAAGAATCTCTAGCTTCCTCATGGTTCACCATTCAAACTGATGTTAGTACACTAAGCAACCTACCTCTCAGTTTTATGAGGACCAAATTATATTCTGAGTTTCCTTGGAAATTTTTAATACAAAAAGATGGTGGCTGAGTAACAGAGCTACACAGTGACTCCTAGGGGACTCACTTAAAAAGTTGGTACTATAATTAAACATTTCAACTTAGCAAAGAGAGGAAGGAGAATACCGATTGAAAAGAGGGCACAGGAAGAAATATTGACGATGCATTGGAAGCAGAGAAAAACAGTAGCCCAGGAAGAAGCCCCAGGCTGACTGAGAGAAGCCCCAAGCTGCTGGCATCCTCAGACAGAGGAAAGCCCAGAGCCCAGAATGTCTGACCAGGTAGGTGCGAATCCGGGAACTGCAAATGAAATGTGAGCTTCCCTACAAAAGGCCTCCCAGAACCTAAACCAAAAGCGGCGCTCAGCAGCCAGGCAGTGATGTAAGCAGAAGCCATTTAAAAAATAAATAAAAAAGAGCTCAAGACAGAACTGTTTAGAATAAAAGCAGGATCAGAATAGTACATCAGGTTTTTTGGAGTCATTCTTAAGCAATGTCTAAGAAGAAACCGGCACAAGGAACAGTTGTGGAAAGAAGAGAAAGGCTGCTGATGCCCTAAAGGGCTCAGGTGTAGTAGGAGCATTTCCACAGGTGAAGAGCTGCACCACCAGGAGAGGGAAGCCAGGACAGGGAGGAGAGCTTTGCTCAGGGGGGTGGGGGTGAACAAGATACCTCAGAGGCCATTGGACTGTTAGGTCCTTCCTCACTGCCTACTGCCTACTCCCAGCACAGAACTCAGAAAAATTTCACTTCCTCCCACACACCCTCATACACATTCAAAGAAACCTCTCCACTAGGCCTTTAAAGCCAAGTCCCTTAACAACCAAAATATGGGAAGAAAACAAGGCAACAGGACACCCACAGAAATGCTTGAAACCCCAAAACTAATGTCATGGGCCCTGAAATAAGGGAATCCATAGGGAAGGATGTCAAAATGCAAATAAACTATTTGAACAATCAATCCAAACAAGATATCCTCAAAGAAATTTGAATACTAATCAGTGGGGTTAAAGAGGAACTTACTAAACAAATAGTGGTCCTAATGGCTACAAAGCTCACTGAGCATATAGAAGCCACAAAAAATTGACTCAGGTAAATAAGGAAATGCAAGATATGAAGGAACATTTTAATCGAGAAGTGGAAATTTTGAAAAGAAATCTTCAAATTCAGGATGCAAAAAAATGAAAGTAGGGAAAGTAGAAACAAACTTTGTGAGGAAAGAATTTCAGACCCTGAAGACAAGGCTGAGGAAATGAGTGCTATAATTAGGCATGATTCTAAAATAAGAAATGAGCAATGTAGATGGATACAACAGCTAACGGATGATTCAAAGAGAATCAGTCTCAGAATTATGGTGTGAGAGAAAGAGCAAAAGACACCACTGAAGGTTTAAAGAATTTTCTCATGAGATCATGCAAGAAAATTTCCTAAATCTAGGAAAAGAAATAAATTTTCAGGTACAAGAAGCTTGTACAACACCAAATGACGTCAACCAGTGATGAGACTCGCTAAGTCATATCATAATCAAAACCTCAGAAATACAAAGTATTAATATTTCAATTGTATTTGTGATAAAAATGAGTTTTTAAGAGGCTAAGTAAGTGCTCTGGTGTTATATAGCTGGTAAATGGCAGTGCCAAGGTTTTATCATTTGTATATATGACTTCAGAAGCTCATCACTCATCACATTACACTACTTACTCATTGGAGGCCTAAAAGCAACCTTGACTTACTGGATCCAACTACTGATACTGTTCTTTAGCACAACACACAGAAGTAAAATGGAGATTTAAGTATTCTGTGATAAAATGTATTTTTGAAAGGGTTACATCACACTGAAGAATTGACAGGTGGAGGAAAGACAGACTGAAACTAAACAAAAAGAATTAGGAAGTTTTGGACTATTTGAAGCACGTGTTGGGAGAGCCTTGGCCATTGTGGTAGCTGTAGGTCTGACGACAGATGTTTGTTACCCACAATCTGATACACAATGGGATTCCATAATAGATGAGTTGGGCACAGAAAATGAATATAGGATGATTCTGGAATGCTGAGTGGCCAAAAGCTTGTAGTATTATGACACAGATTGAATTAAAGTCTATTGAAAGAGTAACATTTTGAAGAAAATATAGCAAGATCAATCCCCCCGACAAAAAACTTTAATTTTTCAACAATCTGGTTTTCCAAAGCTGTCAATTAAAAAGGTGGCTAATGGTTAAATATCTCTGGAAAAGAGATTGTAGCAAAATCACTGATGTCACTAAGATCTTCATTTTTCTAAATGACAGCATTGCATTTGTAACAAGGAAGCCATGGTTAACACATCAAATCCTAGGTCTTTTATTTTAAAATTTCCAGAATAGAATTGTATCATATTATCCAAGAAGAAGTTTAAATTTTACTTTTACCAAGTCCTGTCCATGAGGCCTCACCTAAATTAATCTTCCCTGTACATCAAGTGAGCAGAATTCTTGTATAAGGTTGAAATAGAACTACATATATAAACCTGTTTCCATACACAGTAAGGAGGCACACAAAGTTTATGTCTTTCTACAATTTTGTATCTTCCATTACATATAAAGAATGTTTAGCACTCCTTAGCCTTTTTAGCCTCTAGAGAAATGTAAATTACATCATCTCTGAAATTTCATTGTGCTCCAGTCCAATTGGCTATCATCAAGAACACAAAGAATAATAAATATTGACAATAATAAGTGAGAAAAGGGAACAATTCTTTATCATTGGTGGACTTCAAACTGGAGTTACCATTACAGAAGTCAGTATGGAGTTTTCTCAAAAAGTTGAAAACAGATATTCCACATGATCCAGTTATACCTCTTCTGGATATCTTCCTGAGAGTGTTAAAGACATCACACTACAATGATACATGCACAGCCATATTCATAGCACAACTCATAGTAGCTAAATGCTGAAAGCAGCGTGTATGCTCATGAGCGTATGAGTGAATAAAGAAACTTGAGTTTGGAAACACAGTAACGTTTTATTCAACTATATAAAGAAACCCGGAATACAGGCATTTTATAGAACCAAATGGGTGTGATAGTGGGAGTCAGGAAGAGATAAAGAAGGGTGTGGGGGACCCGAAAAGGGCATGGGGAAGGGAGTGTAATGCTTATATGATATATATATATATATATATATATATATATGCACAAAATACGTAATTGTTTAAGTATCATATAATATATATGTACAATATATATATATATACACTAGTAAAAATGGGAAAAAATAAAATTACACCATTCACAGGGAAATCAATTAATCTTGAGAATATTTTCATGGGGGTTTCTCTTACACATGAAACCTAAAATAAAAATAAATTAAGTAATAAAATAAAAATAGAGTAAAACAAGAAGGCAGATATTTTGGAGATAAGGAAGGTACAGAAGGGAGGGAAGGGAGAGATAACCAATGATCAAGATTTTATACATTATCTGGAAAAGAAAGTGAAGAAAAATAATATCTAACACATGCACGCACACACGTGCACGCACACACACGCGCACACACACACACACAAGTAATATCTAATTCTCCAAACTAACATATATATATATATATATATATATATATATATATATATATATATATATATTGCAAATACATAGCAATAAAATTAATTTTTCTCCTACTGAGGATTAAATACAGAGCATACTCCCTGAGCTACAACTCACAGCCTTTTATTTTGCTTTTCCAGCAGAGGACCCCTCCAAGTCACTATCTTGTCCAGTCTGGGCTTAGACATTTAATCTTCTTGCCTCACTGTACCAGCGCATTGAATCACAGGAAAATGCCACCATGCCTGGCTTCTGACAGTTTCTCACTATTGGATATAGACACCCATTATGCTCTTTGATCGTTTAAGCATATCAACTGATTGTGTTTTTCTGCACTGAAGCTATAAAGCATCTAAAGGATGAAATTACTTCTCTTTGGGCAACAGCCTACTAAATATTGGGAGAGTTGGATTGTATCTCACCTGAATTTCTTCTTATATTTTATTTTATTTTTTAAGACAGTGTCTCGCTCTGTGGTCCAGGCTGGTCCTGAATTTGCTTTAGAGCCCAGGCTGACCTTGGACTCACAGCAATCCTCCTGTCTCAGCCTCCCGAGTACTGGGATTACAGGCGTGAGCCATCACGCCCAGCTTATGTGGTACTGGGGAATCGAACTCGGGTACCTAGCACTTGGCTTAGCGCTTGCTCAAGCGCTTTAGCCGCTGAGCCATTCCTCCAGCCCCCTGTTCTTATATTTTATAACACTGCATTTTCTTCCATTATCAATGAATGGAGGATGTGATTCTACAACTGAAATCATGTTCTTTGAGAGCTGAAATTCAATCCTCTGTACCTTCTTCAGTGGAGCTCTTAGTCTAGGCTAAATAAGCTCCCCTTTGCTGTATCTCATCAGCCTTATTTACATGGTGGGTGATTAATGAGGCTATAATAATCTTTAACAGGAAATTTTCTGCATGCCTAGATGTTGATGCATTTTCTATCTTTAATGGTCATCAGAAGTGTTTTGGCCATTAACATCAAGGATAGTTGCTATCTCACTAGGTATGCTTAGTAGACCCCCTAAAAGAATATAACTGGAATATATCAGATGAGATTAGATTTGATTTCAATAGTGGAAATAGATTTGTAGTTTTTCTGTAGTGTCTAATTAATTCAATATAACAGTGTGCTGAGTTGGTTCACTTTACTGGTAATTGCTACACATTTATGAGAAACAAGATGGCTAAAAACTATATCCTCTTGCTGTAGGTATGCCAATATGTTGAAACTTGAAAAGCTTCACCCAGCTCCAGAAAATGTAGCAATGAGACAGAAATCAAAGAGTTAAGTTCACTTGCAGCAAAGGTCAATATGGCTAATCCTTAGGCTCCCTCCTCCTTTGCTAGATAAAAATAGAATGATCACAGCACACAGGAAAACGTCCTTAAAATTACTCCTTAAATGTTCATATTTTAGGGCTTTCACTGTACTTTCAAGGGGCTCGGTGTCACTCCTTCTATTCTTAGACTTTAACCACATTCACCTGAACTGTGACATTTTCATCTCTATTCTTTTGCTAATCACTTTAAAGTAAAATTCATATTTCAATAATTTCTGATGATTTATGGGATTTGCCGTCTTGCTTCCTTCTTAATATTCATATTGTTAATGTATCACTCTCCAGATCACTGGCTTTTAGGCAAAGGAATAACCTTAACCTATGGAAGACATTAGAATCATCATTCAAGGTAAAGAGAATATATGGCATCATAGAAACACACAAGAGCATTTCAATGAATTCAACCCTGGCTTTTTAAAAACCACCTGTCATTTCAAGAAGTTCTTCATTTCAAGAATGAGGGGATGGGTTACTTTTACTCTCTGCTCACTGAAGTACTGAATTTTGGAAACAGACAATGAATTGTTTGTTTCTTTCCTCACTAGCACACAATAGTTACATTAAAAAAAAAAAAACTCTTTTCTGTTAGACCTTTAACTGGAGACATTTAATCTGACCAATTAATGTGTCCACACCAGCAGCCTTAATAGCTATTCACAGAGCTTAATGTATTCTTCTCAAAGTTGATTTATTCTTCAATGACATTTACAGTTTATGAGGTAAATGATAGGGAAAATGCCTCTGTCAATTTTCGTGTTGAATCTGATTTTTAGCTTATTCTGCCATTAAAAAAAAATTGTGCAGGCTGCTATGTAGCCAATTGTTGGTTACTCATGGGAAGCTCTTTCTGAATCTTGTGTTGAGAATTCATATTTAAATAGTACAATATAAAACAAAACACATGGTATCATAAAAAGATTCACACAAATGTTGATATTTTAAATAACTATCTAGAGCTGATAATAACAAAATGGCTTCAGAAACAGTTGATTTTAAGAGAACAACTAAATACATTACTTAAATATGTTTCCAGTGTTTGAATATAATAGATTATATCATTAAATGTCAAAGCATGATTATGCTAAGAAATATTTTGAAAAGCATATAATGTGAAGTCATATTTGATATGAAAGACAATTTCATCTACCTTCTCTCTAATTCCCTAATTCCTTTGAAATGACAGTAGGGAAAAACAATGAGTTAGAAAAGAAAAACAATAATGAGAATAAGGTCCACAATTGCATAAAGACAAGAATCAAGTGGAGTGTGGTAGCAAATATCTGTAATCTCGATCCTGTGGAAGACTGAGGCGGGAGGATGGCAATTTGGAGCCCAGCTTGGGCATCTCAATACCTTAGTAAAATCTTTCTTTTTTTCTTCTTTTGAATTCACTCTTTCTTTTCTTTATTTCTTGCTTTCTCTCTCTGCCCGGGAATATACCTAGTGCAAAGTTTCTGCATTCAACACAAAGAGAAAGTCAGAGAGAGAAAGACAGAGAGAGAGAGAGAGAGAGAGAGAGAGAGAGAGAGAGGAGAAACAGAACAATGGAATTGTGGAACCTGGGGAAACATAATAGTTATGTTGGCAGATGGTCCCTAACTGAGAGAAGAACTTAGAGCACTCAAGAAATAAGATTCTAGTATAGGAAGAGAATCTTCCTCCCAGTGGAACTGTTCAGACTTATTATGTGTGGAAAACGGATGAGACCAAAGCAATGAAACTGAAAGGTTTTTATTAACGAAGAGTCCAGTGAAAGCTATGTAGCTGGTGTGTCCTTCATACCTCTTCTCTGCATGTTTGCCCCTTCTTTAAGTAATGGCATTTCCCCTCAGATAAAGATGAAGAACTACTTTATGAAGACATTGGCCACTCAGCTTGGCAGGAGCCTGCACTCTCGGTGGAGAGGGGGTGAACTTGGACACAGCCTGCCTTTCTGATCTACTCACTTCTTTGCCTACAAGCACTGTAGTTTGTTCATTCATAACAATGTCAGATGACAATAGAGAAGACTGTTAACCTCCTAATTAATCCATTAATCTTTCAGAAATACAAACAAAAACCAATCATCCAAACTCTTAAGGAAGTAACAGAACCAAAATAAAGAATCAGATTCCAGATGCAATGTTATTTCTGAAGGAAGAGAACTCAAGAAAAGATCAGTTTGTTCCTTCAGAGGGATTTAATAAAGTATGTACTTGCAAAATAACAATGAATATCAAGGGGGAGGGACAAAAGGAGAGTGGGAAAGTCCTTGTCACCTTGACAAGATACGTATATGCACAAAATGCTCAACTTCATTGTAAACCTTAAACTTTGTGCTTATACATATCAATAGAATGGGGAAAAAGATTGAAAGATAAACCAAAGGGAAAAAGGAGTTCAGAAAAATTAAGAATAAGATACCAAGATAAGAAAAATCAATATAAAATTTGGAGAAAAATTCTGAAAAAAATCTTCCAGAATAGACAGAATAAGAAAGTGAAGTAGAATATAGTGTAGCAAAATCAGGAGACAGTAAAGCCCAACCTAGAAGTATCAGCAGCCATCGGATTAGAAGTTCCAGACAAAACAGAGAAGGTAGGAAAAAGAAGGAAGTAGCAAAACTGAAAGAAGTTTTTTTTTTTTTTTAATGTGGAAAAAAGTTAAAACTCTATAAATTGAAATGAGCATGACGGGTGAAATGAAATCAGGGTTAGCAGATCTAAAGGAATCTAGAGAAAAGAGGAGAAACAGATTGTGGACTCAATTACCTCCATAGGAATGATGAAAGTACTGGCAAGATCTAAGCTTTACTGCAGGAAACAGTGAAAAAAAAACATCTTCACATCCTAACAATCATAGCAATCTTTAAGACTTAGGAGTCGATTTTCAGCACCCGGCCTGTCTACCTGCAAAGCTTAACACTGATCCTGCCTTCCCAGGACCTACCAGTTAACCCATCTTACAACTGTGGCTTGGCCAAGTGGTAAAAGGCTTTTCCTAGGGAAACCGAACTGTGAAGACTGGAAGAAGTTAACTTCTTTTTCTCTTTTCTGTTCTTTTCTTTTCTTTTTTCTTTTCTTTGTTCTGTTCTGTTCTTTACTTTTTCTTTTTAATTCTAGTGACACTTGGGATTAAATCCAGCAATTTTAAACTGATTTACATGTCACACCATTTAATTTTTTTAAGCCAGAGTCTACCTAAAAAGCTAAATTGTTGAGCCTAGGCTCAAACTCAATACTCTCCTGCCTCAAACGCCCAGATCGCTGGGACTTCAGACATGTACCACTACACCTGAAAGCTGGTTTAACTGCTTCTTCAAATGATCAAGGCTGTAAGATCATGAAGAATCAGTGGAAAATAATATCATTAGAGGAATAAAATAGAATGCCAGTAATAGGCCCTAGAAGAAACCAAGACTCACCAACTCCTTCACAAAGAACTCACTCAACTTAACCAAGTCAGTTGCGGAAGTAACAAGTGTGAAAACAAAGCTGAAAAATCAAGTGCTATTAATTAAAAAAAAAAAAAAATTCTTGAAAAAGTGTTTGTGATTATGCAAATTTCAGGTTTATAACCTTATAAAAATATTGGTATGATGATTCATGATTTTGTTTTTTTTTTCTGGTGACAGTTTTGACTGTAAATACTAAATGGCACATATAAATATATTGATGTTTATATTCTCAAGTTATGAATAATATTAAGGTACTGAGCTATGCAAATTCATATTTTGACTTTCAGCCAGCACCCTGGAAGTCCACAAGTGTTTCAAAAATGACCATATGTGAAAAAATTTAATTCATATTATATTTTACAAAATAGATGTGTATACATATTTATTTACATTTACAAGTAAGGGGATGCTTGGGACTAGCTATAGTCTGAAATAGGGAAGCCAAGACAGGTGAAATAAAGGTTTCTTTCAACTTACCAATTCTTGGAATCTTCACCAAAATCTTCTATTTAAATGTCTAGACCAGCACTGGTTGCAAGGCAGATTGTGCCCTGTGAAGACAAGGAGTAAAATATAATTTAAGGAAGGTAATTAGCAACCATTGACACATTTTAAAACATTTTAGTAGATTCAACATATAGTGTTTATGACAATCAATTATGAGTTTTGTTAGCAAAAACAGCATATATATTCATTTTTTAAAAAAACTGAAACTCCATTAACAATTATTTTTCTAAAAATTTCACCCATTTTATTAATACATATATGCAATACATAATGTTTAGATTGAACTTGAGTGCTTTGTGCACATATATATGGAGTCAGAATTACAATCTCTTCTCTTCCCCTTTCACCCTCCCACAGCCCTTTCCTTCCCCCTAATTCCCAGTTTGTTTTTTTCATCTATCATCTACTTTTCTCTTCCCCAGCCTCTCACCTTCTCTTTCCTATTTCTCTCTGCAAACTTCATCTTCCTACTTTCTTCTCTGTCTCTTACATTTTTATAATTTGGTTTTCTGATATTAGAGAAACCATACAATCAACTTCCTGTGTCCGCGTCATTTTGCTGAGTCATCATACTATCAAAGTGCATCCATTTTCCTAAAAATGAGACAAATGTGTCATTGTTAATGGCAGAGTAATAATCCACTGTGCATATATACCACATATCCTTTATGCAGTCATCTGTACTCGGGTACACTGGCTTTTTCCAAGGTTTGGCTACTATCAGTTGCGTTGCTACACAGAAAACCTTCAGCTTATCATTACAGGCATCAGCTTTCTTAGGCTAACCTTACATCAAAGACCAAATAAATGAATCGCTACATAAAATGAACTTAAGTCTATATCTTAAAAGTGTATCAAGCATAAAACAATAGATAGGATGGCATACTTAGTTATTTCAAAATGTGTATTCTTCCCTCTCTGATGAAATAGTTTATTCACCTGAGGTAGGCTGGTGTGCTGATTTCACAGGATCAGGGACCTTGGGGCCTGTTGTTACGTTTCTAGCTGATCCTAAACACAACGTGTATTTTACTGTCCACAGGAATACATTAGCTTCAGGTCTCGCAGATTTTCACTAGCCCACGGAATGCAGAAGGAGGAAGGGAGCTTCTTCCACTTTAAGAGCTCATCGTGGAAACATCACTTGTCTTCACAACCTATTGGTTATAGAATCCACTCCCCGCTGCACATGTGTTCAAGAAAAACCGAGAAATGTAGTTTTTAGTGACTATCTCTGTGCCCGCTTGGAGAATCTTTCATTGTAGGCAATGAGTAGGGTGAATAATAGTAGCTACCAGTCACTATAATTTTGTTTACATCTTATAAATCAAGAAATATATAGATAAAAAATCATTGAGAGATTTAGGGTCAATGAAATCTAAAATCAGTAATAAAATGAGTAGTTAAATGGAGTTACCTTCCTGGAAAAGAGGGGAAAGGAGAATTATTCCATTAATCTGTATGGATTTCTACTGTTTGGGTTATTATTTCTATGTACTTTTAATAATAAAAATAACAATAACAACATTTGGTAGACGGCAAATTGTAAATAACCCCCTTCGCAGAATAAAAAGCAAACAGGTTTAGGGAAAATAAGCATTTTTTCTGCAATCATTTAATTTCTATGACTCACTCGACTCTTCTGCTTCCTCTGGCTCAGACAGCAGCTTTGGCCCTTTCTAGACAGGCTAAGAAACTAAAGACGAGATGAAAGAATAACTGTGATGACTTTGGATAAATGGGTTTCTCAATAGAGTGAATTGAGACGAGGGAGATCAAACACATCCTGGGCTCTTCTGTTCACACTTGAACCTGGATATGATGCTTCTTTCTGGTGCTTTGACCTGTGTAATGTGCCTATATGCTAGGCACTGAAAGCTTTTACTTTCCTTCAATAGATTATTTTCCAGTCTAATGATTTCATCCATAGAAAATTGCCAGCTTATTTTCTATTCCAGGTACATTTCCCTTTTCTCAATTTAATCCCATTATTTTTAATTATACTATTCAGGTTACCTCTATAATTTCCACTTCTTTTTAGAATTTTCAAATACCTATAGACAGTTTGCACAGCAACTCCTTCGTCATTATTTAGTCAAATGAACCTATTATCTTTCTTTGATCTTTTCTCTTAAGTAAATTCCTGCAACTACTCAATGCTCATGATTTTAGAGATCCTATTTTCTTGTACTTTCTCTCAAATGGGCCACAATCTACTTTTACTAAGAGTATCATAAAGTTACTTTTTTCTCCTGTACAAGTCTGTATTATTTTTTTTTTCTTATTCTGTGGTGTCTCCAGTTCTTCTATGCATTCGTGACCTATGTCCCTTGGGATATTAAAGCTCATATGCCTATTTTGACGCGGGGAGATGGATATTTCATTAGATGATTCTAAAGTTCCTTTTAATAATTTTATATAAAGATCACAAATTATATTTGTTATAAGCTCTGAAGCTCAGCAACCATCAAAAGAATTGCAAATATCAGATGCAAAGTTCTTTTCACATAATATTCTAATGAAATACAGATTTTGAGCTGTTTATATAGTTTTTGTGAATTATGTTGAATGTTGCTTTTATCAGTGGCTACAATCTATCTATGCATATTTATTTACTTCACGTACAAATGTTCAAATGATTTGATATCCACCTTTTTGCCATGTAAGTGTATTAAACATCCATCTCTTTTATTAGTATGCCACAGATAGTGTGACCGTTCAAATAAGCAAATCTTAAAGTCATTTTCCCTGAGATATAAAATGAAAACAGTATATAACAGGTAACTGATTAATTCAGTAGAAAAATAAACTTGATTTTTAGCACTGAGCTACCACTAATAATTCAGAATACATCTGTAGAATACAGAAGTAGCAGTTCCTACTCTTCAGCTCTTTTTCATATTTTAGACAAACATCAGAATCTCATGGCTGTCTTGCAGTGATGCACTTCATTATTGTTACCACTATAGCTTCTTTTATTTGGCTTTTGACTTTCCTGTAAGGTGCATTCAATGTCTTTAGCTGTTTATACCTTTGTACAAAAATAAATTCAAAAGGAATCTTTCTCTTTATCCAACCTCAACAGGGTATTTAAAATAAACAAAAATTCTTCTCTTAGATGCACCTCATGTAGATCTCTGTGGTGAATATTTCTGAAGGCTCAAAACATGCTTCTAGTTCTTACAGTAACAACTCCTAAACAAAACTCTAGCTGTTCTGTCTTTTGTAATAATACTCACAAAGTTAGCAGGAAAAAGTGTAGGTGCAGTTCTAAAACTGAAGTTGCCTTTGGCATATGTCATTGTGAAACGCATGACCTTTCCTCTGGTAGATGTCAATAAACTGCTGAAAATCGAGAGAAGAGAAACAATTTTGAATCTGTACAAGAGAAACAAATCATTTGCAAAACTGATCTACAATAGATCAAAAGTTTAGACACTTTATCCAAGAAATATGCCCTGCTGGTTAATAAGGTAAGGAGACATACTTTGGGCCAGATATGAGTTAAGTATATGTGCGCTGTCTTTTTTTGCATTTTATTGATATGTATACATGAAAATTTTAAGGTTTACAATGGAGTTGAGCATTTTGTGCACATATGTATCTTTTCAAGGTGACAAGGGCTTTCCCACTCTCTTTCTGTCTTACAGAGGCATTTAACATATAAAAATGAAGACTTAGTCTGGAAGAAATTGCTAATTGGTAGGAAGAAAGACAAGGAGACAATAAAACAAAATTCTATTTAAATATTCTTTTATCCCTTTACTGTAATGTTTGGGTACATCTTAATGAATACTTCCATTCGTTGACCATAACATTCAGGTTGTGCCCATGGGCCTAAAATTGTCTGCAGTATTTTTTAATCAATATAATGGTAAGTGCATTACCATAGAGGCTGAAACTGTCATTATATTATTTAATGCATAAAATACCCAAAACATATACCTTTAATTTTTTGGATTTTTGACACACTTTGAGCAAAAAAAAAAATTAAAATCAATTAATGCAGTTGAAGAATTCAGCAGGTAACAAGAGAGGAGGTCATGCAGATAAATATATATTTTTAATAATGATAATCATCACTAAAACCAAATGTAAAATGTCAGCACTGGATAACAACTGTGCCTGATAGAGAAGATTTGGATCTACTTAGTGACTCATTAAAGTAGATACGTAGTCACCATGATCTTGGTATAGCTTATGACACTGAAGGACAGAAAGGTTAAGTTACTAAACAGTTCATTACTAAACATTCCAGCAACGTATGGTGCAACAATTTGATTCTTTTTCACTTCTAGTCCTCATCTCTGATCCTCCAAATCTGTACATCTTAGTAGTACAGTGGGATAAAGGGCAGAATGTGCTTCTTTTGTACTTGTAAAATCACACTGTCATAGGCTGGGAAGAAAGAAGTCATCGTCTATCAGTTCTCAGGAAGCCAGTACAAACCTGTAGCCATCTAGCAGTCCTTGGCCATAAGGAAAAAAATCAGTATCTACACCACCTGTATTCTGGCAGTGAAATATTGGAGTATGCTACCAGAAATAGAGGGAGAATATATCTACTAATCAGATTTGCACTGAACAAATTACAGGTGAAGTTTCTAAAGCTCCTTCTCACTTACATGCCTAGAAATAAGATGAAACTGATCACAGTTGAGAATGATGGTAATCATGCATATGTGTCTTGGTTACTTTTTTCTGGCTATGACAAAATACTTAACACCCATGATTTAAGGAAGGAAAGTCTTATTATAGCTTTTACTTTTGAAAGGTCACAGTCCATACATGGGAAGCTG
Source organism: Ctenodactylus gundi (assembly GCA_004027205.1). Classification (NCBI taxonomy): domain Eukaryota; kingdom Metazoa; phylum Chordata; class Mammalia; order Rodentia; family Ctenodactylidae; genus Ctenodactylus; species Ctenodactylus gundi. Next base: position 57,705 of record PVKB01002772.1, on the reverse strand, counting down.
GCAGTGGTGGAAGCACGTGGCAGGAGGAAGAGTAGGAGTCAAATAGTTCACAGCATGGCCAGCATGACTAAGTTCAGAGTTATCCTTCCGGGTCAAGACCCAAGCGCTTGCCTCTCCCAACTAGGCTCCATCTTTCACCAGCTCACAATTACGTAGCTATTCCACAGCATTCGAATACATGAGGATTTGGGGGACATTCCAGATCCAAACCATAAACTTCTCCCCTGGCTCCCAAAAGACTCATGTTCACTTCCTTATGCAAAATGCAAATGCATTTAGTCCTGTTCTAATAGTTGTCAAAGTCTTAATAATTATAACACTGTTTTAAAAAGTTCAATGTCTTCTTTGAGACATAAGGCCAACTTTTAGCCGAAATCTCCTGTGAAAATCAAAGAAAAAAATAAACATTCATAGGATACAATGAGTGACACAGGGTAAACATTTCCATGCTAACACAAGAATAAGAACATAGAAAGCAATCAGAACAAAGTAGGAATGAAATCTAGCAGAACAATAAATACATCTTGCAGTTTCATTAAATTTTGTAGCTTTGTGGCTGGCATCCCATGCACGCTGTGGTGAGATCTGCATTCGGAAGGGCTTGGAGTGGCCCCATCCCATACCACTGCCTGTGGCTGTAGCCTCTATAGATTTTCTTTTGGGTGGGCTCTGCTCATAGCCCGTGGCCTTCATCTGCAGACAATCTGCATTTTTAGGTTCAAATCTTCAGGGTTTTCACTGCACCTTAAGCTTCATGTTCACAACTTCACAAACTACCGTCCAGGAGTGCATTGCCTGGTCTCCAATGGCATCCTCTGAAATCTGGGTTGAAGGTTCCATGAACTCTAGCACCCTGCATGCCTGTGAGACCAGCATCACGTGGATGACAACAAAGCCTATCACTGGTTAGATTAGCAGTCTGTCCTTCTGAGACAATCCCTGTAAAAGTCTCTGGGTTCTCAGATGGCTGAACTCCAGATCACTCTTTGGCACAACAAGATGTGTCTGGGGTACCCTTCTCAGAGAAAGAACCTTTGTCTTTCCATTTTTTTTATTGAAAAAGGGTAGAGTCTTGGTGATTCCTAACAGAACCTCAAGGTGTCCTTTTCATAGTCCTAAATAAAAGTCTGTGGTTTCTTTTCAATGTTAATCTCTTTAACAACCTCATGCTTGTCTGCCATTTTCTCCTGTTTCTCAGTGTAGAGCCAGACAATGGTGGCAAGCAGTACCTGTGCAACAGCATAAACATTGGGTTGACTTAAAGTTTTCTCCATCAGATTAAATAGCCCAATAATTTTTTACCACAGTATAGCATGAATTTTTTCTAGACCCATTAACAATAAAATTGTCCTTCCCATTTCGAACTTCTTGAGTCCATCATTTGCAATTCATGTGTCTATCAGCATTCCCGTTTCCTGAGCTCGGACCGAAACCTCCCAATAAACTCAGCTTTCAATGTTTTATGGCTTCTCTGGCCAGTATCTTCAACTCTTCCCAAATTACTAATCTAAACCATTGCAAGGGTGTCTCATAAACATCACTGGGCAGAGTCCTAACAACACATCTGCTTCTCTGGTGCAAGTTTCTGTCTTAGATTTTTTTTTGTGTGTGTGTGTGACTGTGACAAAATACTCAACACCCACAACTTAAGGGTGAAAGATTTATTTTAGCTTACAGTGTCAGAGGGTCACATTCCATATGTGAGTGGCTGGTAATGATAAAAGTGCATAATAGGAGGAAAAGCAGGAGATGGGTTACTCACGGCACAGCAGAAACAGCCAAGTGAGAGAGGAAGGGTAGATCTTCGCCCCCTCTTCCCCCGCCCAGGACAAGCCCCAGGCAGCCACCCCTTCCAGCCGGAACCCATCCCTTCACAGTGTCCAGCTGTTCCACAGCCTCCAAATACGTGAGCAATGTGTTATTAATAAGTAATATTTAACAATGTTTTCTGTTTGAAAAGCATTTTTACATGTATTGTTTAATTTGACTCTCCTTAGTACCTTCAAAATATATGCTGCTATCAGACCTCCAACTGTATATTACAGATGAGATCGTTAGGGTCCATAGATAGTCAAATACAAATTTAGATTTGATATTTTCAAAAAAGTAGAAACAAAAATTTGATTCAAATAAAGGAGTCAGGGCTTCAATAAGGAATAAAATTGCCAAGAATTTCTAAAAAGTAAATAAAGCAAACAAATAAAAAATTTAAGCAAGATTTTGATAATTATAAAATGACAACAGAGGTCAAAGATAACATCAGCACATATGTTTCTTCTCTTGACGTAGACAGACATGGTAGAATGTACTCTAAGCAGGTAAACCAGAGAGACTTCTTTTAGGACTGAACGTGTGGGTTAAATTGAAGATTCAAATGTGTAAAAAGATGCAAAAAAGGAATGAAATAGTTTTGTGAAAGAGTAAAGTAACACAATGGAGAAAAAATTTCTGATCACCTGAGATGTTTATAGTAACCCTGAGAAAGAGAGGTGGACAAAATCTTAATCAAAGAATAAAAATAAATCAGCCATACAGGAAGAATATATTTAGTGTATCTATGGTACAACATAGGTTACTGTTATAATATTATAGTCTTCTCAGTTACTAAGAGTAGAGTTTAGTTATTGTCACCATGAAAAGTGATAAATATGTACAATGTATCAATTTACTAGTTTAACCATTCACTATTGTATATAAATAAGTATATTCATATACATGTGTATATTTCAAAGCATTACAATGAACCCCATAAGTATACAAATCTGCGACTTGTCATTTAAAATATCATTAATTAAAACAGCTGCTTTTATAAAACAATAAAAACTTGCAGATCTTAAAGGAAAAGAAAAAGGCATTGCCAGTCCCCATGCTGAAAAACTGTGTAGGACTAAATGTTAATAGAGACACAAAACATCAGGGCCTGCAGAAGATCCACATTGAGAAATTGAGCCAAATTGAAGAGATGTGAACCTCGTCTCCGCAATAACATTGTTGTGAAATGGATGGACAGAAAGCCTCCATCAGAATTCTTTGACCCTAATAAAACCTTCCCTATACCTCCTTTTTTTCTACATTTATTCACCTTTTCAATGATTTTCATGGCAATAATTCACTTGCTATGTTATGGTTTGGATCTGGAAGGTCCCTCAAACGTCTCACGTATTTAGATGTTGTAGATTAAAGGCGTGTGGTGGAAGACAGGCATATGATAAATTATAGATTACAGTGCTATGTTGTATATTACAGTTGTGTGCCATGTTACTGTGTATGTGACCTGGAAGAGGCCAATCTCTGAGGCTTAGCTAGAAGGAGTGAAAGACTGAGGCTGGACCTGGAAGGGGCAGATCACTGGGACAGGGCCTGGAAGAGTACTTGCTAGTTCTGGCTTCCTCCCTCACTTGGCGTCCATCTACTATGCCATGAACAACTAAAAGTATGCTATATGCTTCCATTGTCAACCGGCCAGCTATGAAGGGACTGTCACCTTCTGACACCGTGAGATACAATGAATTTTTCCTCCCTCTAAGTTGATGTTGGATATTCTGTCCCAGCAACCGAAAATTAACTAAGACATCCTAAATGTCATTGCCCCTCAAAGACTTTGCTTGTCCTGTCTCCAATCTTCTAGTTGATCACCCTGGAAAATCAAGCTTAAGCCCTATCCTTAGGTTATATATGTTTCTCAGATCTCTAGCCTTAATCTCCAAGCTTGTATTTTTCACAGCTTGTGTAGTTTTTATCTTAACATGTTGAAAGCAGAACTCATATTTATAGGCTAAAGGTGTCAGAGTCATCTTGTGTTCATCTCTTTGCCTTGCCACCCACCAATCCAACTCTGCTGTTTCTACCTCTAAAGGACCTTTCCTGTCCACGTGGTCCTCTATTTCCCACCATTAATGCTCTGCAGTAAGACATTGCCACTCTTTGTCCTATTATTGAAAATATTCTACCTTACTGCTCCTAATTCAGATTTAGAGTGTGCAGTGATCCTCTTCACATAGTCTTTTTATTCCCCCATTTTATTAGTATATATATATGTGTGTGTGTGTGTGTGTGTGTGTGTGTGTGTGTGTGTGTTTGCTTGTATTTACATAGATAGATGGATACACCACGGTCACACTGAGCTTGAGTGTTTTACACTTAAAAGACATTGGCAAGTGTCATTAGGAACGGATGAGTTACACAAGCTAAAATATGTTTCTTTCTTACAGGAATTCTCATAGCTTATAGGATGTTAACTTACATTATAATTTTTCCATGTACAATTTAATCCTGCAAAGCAAAAATTTTGTGAGCCCTTTTGCTTTTTCTAATTATTTATTCTAATTGTTTTATGATAATGATATGTTTGTTGTGGTACATAATCATTACATACATCCTGGGGACCTGATATATATATATATATCGTGTCATTTATCTCTTTTTGTTCTCTCTCTGAGATAAATATACAGGGTTTTTAAAAGTAGTAAATGCTTACTAAACATTTTTTAATAAATGAATGAATGAAAAATGGCTATGTGATAAGCAAAATTTTCTTCTTTTACTTATGTGGTAATACTTGTTTTGTCAAGTTATACCTGAAAGGAGTAGTATTTATGAAGTAGTTTCTATAAAATTTTGGTGTAATATAGAGTTTCTGAGACTTGATATTAGGTCATTTGATACCGAGAAGTCTGTATGGCAAGGCTGCAGGAATGACACAGTGGTTAAAGTACTTGCCTAGCAAGCACAAGGACCTGAGTTTGATTCCCCAGCACCACATAAAGTCAGGAGTGCTTGTGTACCCCTGTAACCCCAGCAACTGGGAGGCTGAGACAGGAGCATTGCTGTGAGTCCAAGGCTAATCTGGGATACATAGTGAGCTTTGTGCAAACCTGAGCTACAGAACAAAAGATCCTGGCTCAAAAAAAAAAAAAAAAAAAAAGTCTGTATGGCTGTGTGGCAATGAAACCGTCATTTGTTTTGTAGGACAGACATTCAACTGATTTGTTGAGCTCTACTTTTTACTAAGTTCCAATATTCCCAGTTTAGACAATGACAAATGTCTCCAGATAATGTAAAATGTTCCTCAGGTGGAGTGAAAGTCACCTCCAGCTAAGAACTACTGGTCTAAACTATAATTGTGTTTATTACTCTGTAATTCAGAGGTGTTCACCACTCCTGTAGTGATCATAAGATTAAGGCCAAATTCCTTAAGCTGTTATCTAATTTCTTCCTTGTGCCAAATCCTTCAGGCATTTGTATACACAAAAGCACAGAGGTGCAACCACACACCAGAACCTAGCACAGGAACCAATCATGTGTGGCATCTTTCCCACCTTCTAGTTCTCTCATTCCCAGATGAATAATTGTTTATTTGCATATTTAAAAAAACAATATGTTCCACTCAAATTTGTCTTTACATTCATCCATAGCTTTTACTTTCTTGGAGCACAACCAACTGGGCATACTGCATGACCTACTCTGGGTGTTTATCTTTATTAGGGCCGCCTTGGCATCCCCTCCCCCAAGTTATTGATATGTATAAGTGCAAAATTTAAGGTTTACAATGAAGTTGAGCATTTTGTGCACATACGTGTCCTGTCAAGGTGACAAGGACTTTCCCACTCTCCTTTTGTCCCTCCCCCTACTTACCCCTCCTTCCCTCCCCACCCTACCCCCCTATTTCTCTTTGTTTTTCACTTTAAGTTCCATAAGAGTTGTGATCTGGGACTCTCATATCAGAGAGACCATTCGATGTTTCACCTGCTTCTCACTCACTTCACCATCTTTTATACATGACACAAGAATGTACATGTTTAATCAATGGTCAACAGTATACTGAATGCTTACTGCATGCTAAGCATTGTATGGTATGCTATGTCCATAGCAACTACTGAGGTACGTTTTCTATCTTCAAGGAATTTGCATACTAGTGATTTATAAATGAAGTAAGTAATTTATCAGACACAAACCCCAACATATAAATCAGCTAAAGAGAATAACTGTTAACTCTGTGTTCAGAGATCCTGGCAAGTGCTATAGAAGAGGCATGTAGATGCTACACCCTGGTGAAGAGAAGCCCCTCATCTCAGGCCTCATGGAATCACACCCACTGGTGCCAGAGCAGGTCTGGAGGTGAGAGCAGAGAGGTTGATTTTCAGCCCTGACACGTTTGATGCCTGAAGCAATTTCTTCTTAAAGTAAGAGTCATATTTATCAAGTACCAGCCTTTTCCTCTTCTCATTGGCCTTTATGCCATTGGCCGTTACCGGCATGTCTGCTAATGCTGTATAGGTGACATGGATGCATGGCTAAGTGTTGCTCAGGTGGATTGAGTGTGCAAGTGGTAACAAACAAAGCAGAATGAAAGCATTTATTCAAAAAGTTTGTTCTGATCACAAAACAAATAAATCTTCACCTCCTGCCTTCCTAGACGAGATTTCTATCTACTTACACAATACCAACAGAAGAATATTAAGCCAAGGACGATGTTTTGGAGTATCACAATGAATTTTCAAGGTTAAAACACACACACATACACACACACACACACACACACACACACCTCAAAGGAAGTTTTTTTTTTCTCTTTCAATGAAGTAAAGTACATTAGAAGTCGTTTCCACATAGTGCACAATTTTCACACCTTCTTAAATATCAAACCTACGGTAACTGTAAATAAATTTTATTGGGATGAATTGGTTACTGAAGTAATCGAAGCTATAAAGAAAAATCAAATAAAATAAAGATTTGTTAAGCAATCTTTACATGTTTTGTATAGCTTTACATAAACTACAAAATGCTTAAAGTGGAAGTAGATTTGACTTGCCAAACTTTTGTTCAATGCAATCACACATAGGTAGGAATTGGACAAATATATTCGAAAATAGTTTGGGCTGAAAAATGTTGAAATTTCAAGTTCAGGAAGCAATGATATTTCAAACCTGCTTCTTTTTTTCTGAGAAATTTACTCCAGGTAAGTATCTGCTACTAAGAACTATTTATTGTCTCTAGATATCATAGAAGTTTCATCTTATTGAAGATCTGAGTTATTGATAGTAGCTCCTGGAGAAGCTATGAAATAAGGGGAAAATGCCAAGTTTGATTAGTCATGTCTGTTCTGAGAACAGGCTGGAACTGGTCATTTGCTACCAATGTATAGGGCGTGACAGCTGTATTTCCATAATCTTGTGCCAAGACTCAAATTTAGTCTAGCCACTTTGTATATTTTTAATACATGATTAATAATAACAATATATTTTCTATTACCATTTCAATTTTCATAAAGACTAACATAAAACATTTTGTTAAATGAAAGGAGTTTCTATCATTTTTTAAGATTAGGTTCTATGTATACACATTTATTTCTGTATTTGTCTACATGGGAATACTTTTACATAGCCTTGTTTATATTGCTTCCTATTCTGCATTATTATTTAAGTTTATCTTGTGTTTACATTTTGCCATACAGTTTCTCAAACTATCATTTAACTCATTCCATTTTTGATTGATTGTTTTATCAGTAAGTACACTCACTTGAAGAAACTTTGGAAGTTTTGCTTTGAAACTAAATACATAAGAGCTTTCCTTCTGTGTTCAGACTTCAGTTTGTTTCTGAAAATGACATTGCATAGAATTATTTGAAGAAAAATGTTTTACTCAATCTCAGTGACTTATCTTTGGAGATATACAGGTACACATAAGCTTTCTAGTCATTGAAACAGAATATCCAACCCTGTAATTTAACTAAAGTGTGGTTGAATTTGGCCGCACGTTCAGTCCACGACAGATATGCTCCTATACAGACACATCAGGTGGAAGGAATTGGTAGAGCAAACTGCTTAGCCACGGTGCCCGGGAACAGTGCAGGGAATTGTCTAGTAGAATGGAATACTATGCATCTATAAAGTCAGGTAGGTTGAAGGCTTTTGTAGGCAAATGGAGGCAATTTGAGACAATCATGCTGAGCGAAGTGAGTCAGAAGCAGAAGGTAAAATATCTAATGGTTTCTCTGATATGAGAAACCCAGATCACAATTATATCACGGAACTTAATGTGGAAAATAATGGGAATGGGAGGTGGGGGAGGTGGGGTTGGGGTGGGTAGGGGAGGGTCGGAAGGAGAGATGGAAGGGTCACGTAACCTTGCCAAGATATGTATGTGCACAAAACATTCAAGAGCAATGTAAACTCTGAATTTTGCACACACACACACACACACACACACACACACACACACACACACATATATATATATCAATAAAATGGGAAAATATATAAAATAAAATATTAACAAAGAAGGGATATAGGATCGAACATAAACCCTTCGCTCAAGGTCAAGTCTCCATGAACAACTCAGGCATACTCAGAAGTGGGCTGTCCCCATCCATGGGGTGAACCCCAAAGCCAATTTATTTATAACCTAACTGCCACAGAATCCAAAAAATTATTCACTTGCCATGTCTTATTTAGTTCACTGGTGAGCATATTAGAGTTATTAAAAAGTATTCTGTTCAAAGCTAGTGTGAAGTCTGATTTACAGATGTTCTGTTATGCTCTGTTTATTCTCAACTTTAACAAGAATAACCCTCAGTTGTAAAATATATTTGGATACTTCCTTATTCCAAACCAAGCACAATAGTTCTAGCTTTCCATATTGTAGTGTGAAGTTCTTGTTCTCACCTGGATCCTGCTATTTCTCTATGTGAATTGTTCCCTTGTGATAGTCAATCCTCATCACTATAGGCTCAAGCACAGCACTCAAGGTGTATCCATCATCTCTGCCTCTGATTGTAAAGCCTTCCCTGCCTTGAACTCCTCCCTGTTCTTCTAGGCTTATGGGACCCCCCACTGTCATTTGCGCTTGAAGGAAAAGTGGCTCCAGGAAGTTTTCCCCAACTAGCCCACCCATTCAAGACTGTTCTTTTGTTTGGTTCACTGTTAACTTAGTTCTGTTACTTTTCAGTTTTGTTTATTTATCATTAAGTCATAATATGCTCAAAGGAAAAAAAAAGAAATTTACTCTAGAAATCTTCCACTGATGTATGCTGCTAGTGGCTTGCTGTCAGCAGACCCCTACTTCCAATGTAATATCTATAATCACATTTTCTGCTACAACTTGGCAGGATAGAGGGTTTTTTTTTTTTTTGGTCATTTTTGAGAATGTCTTGTACTTGGTGGACCATCATTCCCCCCCTTCAGGTTGATCTTAGTGCTTCCCATGCAGAGCTACTGTGAATTCCCATGCGGAGCTACTGTGAAGACTCTTGTGTTGTCTGTTTTCTTACACTTTGAGGAAAGTGAGGTTTTTACTATCAGAAGTTCAGTAGAGCAAAATCTAAGCTTTCTTCCTTGCTTTGTAACGAGGAGTCTGTTTCCAATAAAATGACAACATACCGAAGCAGCAGAGCAGCTGTTATGGTGGCAGTGGGCTAGCATCACACACAGCAACTGTAACCATCAACTGGATAGCAGGCGACTCTGCCAAATGCACATACAATTTACCGAAATTAGCAGAACTTAAAAGTACTGCCAAAAAAATTTAAGTTTTAACAGTTAGTTAAAGATTAGCTAGTCCCTGAAGAAAATCTTTCTAACCTCTAAGTGTCTTTTCTATAGAGTCTTCTATGTAGATTTCTTCTGATCTGTACTCAACTATAGCTTGTTCTTACTAAAGGAATGGCTACGCAATCAGATCAATGGAGGTGCTACTCTCAGAAAGAATTAATGTAGGTCTCTTGGGGTCTTGCTTAGCTGCTTCTATGATTTGGTGATGGAGTGTCTCCCAAAAGTCTCTCGTATTTGAATATAGTGGTATAACTATGGAACCTGGAACCAAGTGTGCTATTAGGAGACTCCCTGGCTGGTAGGACGAGATATTTGGGGTTTGACCTGGAGAGATTGTGTCAACTTGTTGAGATTGGGAAGTGTCCAAGGCAAAGGTGTCAGGAGAGTGTTCTTAACTTATAGGTCAGGATGTGAGAGAGGAGCCCCCACCCTGCACGTGGGTGGCCCTACTGGCGCCTTGAACTAAGTAAAGGAAGAAAGAAGAACTATTATCACAGCATCTTCTGACCTTGACTGGTGTCTGGATGTGAGTAGCTCCTGTTTCACTTGGTTTCTGTCTGCAATGCTGTGAGCAGCTTTACCAACTCTGGCATGTGTTTTCACCAATGCTGGCTGCCCAAGTTGAATGGACTATGTGAGACCTTCTAAAATGGTGAGCTAGATTAACCTTCCTTCCCTTAAGTTCTGGATACTGACTATTTGGCCCAGCCACTAATAACTAAGACAATTGTCATAGAAGGTTGTTGATAAAGAGCAAAACTGGCACCTCTCGGGTCTCTGACTTTCTACCTCACAACATGACCTCGCCTTTCTGCATAGACTTTCACCATGATTCTGTCTGTCATGTCGTGAAAGAAGCAAGTAGAACTTTCATCGTAGGCCAAACGAAGGGAGCTTCTTTGTTTTAGACTTGCACCTTCCAAAACGCTGAGCTAAATAGAATGCTTTCATTACTAGTAATCAGCCTCAACTATTTTGTGATAGTACTGTGAAAATGGATATTTTTTTCTGCTAAAACCGCACCCATAAAATATTTTTGCTTCTTTGTATATTTCACTGTATGAACTAGTTTGTTCTCAGATCTTTTTACTTGCTTCTCTGAACCAACATTTTTTTTTTTGTTCAATATAGAAAAGCATGACATAGCCTCCAACAGGGACTTAAAAGTGAAGAGAACTGCTTCTTTTAGTCAGTGTTCCTTTCTCATATTTGAAAGTTCCTGGCTAGTTTTTGGGCTAATAAAATGAATGGATTTGTTACCTCCCTGATGACTTTATGTGCACTGTAATACGTGATTTCAGTATGGAAAAACTCTCATTATGAGTTTATAATGGAATAATCAGTAAAAAAAAAAATGGAATCTAAAGTTGGGCAGAGTGACTCATGCCTGTAATATCAACATTCTGGGAAAATGAGATAGAAGGGTTTTAAGTTCAAGTCTAGCCTGGACAGGTTAGGAAGACCTTGTCCAAAACAAAATAAATAAATAAATAAATAAATAAATAAATAAATAAATAAAATGGATGAGAACATAGCTCATTGTCAAAGGCCTGGGCTCAATCCCCAGTACCACAAATAAAAAAGGAATCTACGTATTCTCGGCATATTATGTGTTAGTGTATACAAAATTCACATTAGCACTTTGATAACCTTGGCATAATGATATCTTATATGTTATCAAAGCTTTGAAGTGTCTACCTTTACCATAAAACATAAAATAAGAATGGTTTTAGTTCCTTCAACTACATTCTGGGGGAAAAATGGAAAGCGAAAAAGATGGTTTCTAGATTAAGCCAGATGGCCAAGAAATGTAGAGCATCTGATGTCCTTCTTAGAAAGCAGAGGCCTTAAGTTAGATACATCCACTTACGAAGTCTACAACTTACATGGTACCTGATTACATAATTATTGCATTATTTCACATTATGATGTGAGATGAATTGGAATATGCACAAGAAAATCAGGAAAACTTAAAACTGAAATCATTTTACATAACAACACCAAATATTTAAACAGAATAGAGAAATGAATATGCTGTAAATCCAGTTTTCATGCAGTTCCTGGGGATGACTTATACTTATTTCCAAATACAGCATGTAAAACCTGCTCTTGGTTGCCTAATTGGGAAAGCAAAACAGAAAACTTGGAAGGAAGATGAACAAAGCAGAGTTTGGAAAATGTTATGCTATAAATTACATGTATAAATAAACCATTTCAGCAGTTTCCTTACTATTCATAATTTTTCCCTCATATGGCTAGAAGTAAACTTTAGCTAATATCTGCCTTGCTTTAGACATTAATGGCATTAATTACTGGATGCCTCACATATATGTAATAAGAGTATGGAGTCAAATTTCTTACGGGTATTGTGTGATTGAGGATAAGATAATATTTCTGTCTTTAAAAAAGTCACATATATTTAAAAGATTAACTTTCTATAAAAATTTCCAGATCACTCTCTCTAATAATATTTTTATTATTTTTCCCACTATTTTTATTAATATACATATGTAATACATAGTGTTTACAATGGATTTGGGTATTTGGTGCACATATAGGCAGAGTCTCACTCTGTAGTCCAGTGTGATCCTGAACTCAAGTAGCCCAGGCTAGCCCCAAGCTCATGACAATCCTACTGTCTCAGCCTCCCACATGCTGGGATTACAGGCGTGTGCCACTATGCCTGGCTTATGTGTGCTGGGGAATCCATCCCAGGGCCTTGTTCTTACTAGGCAAACACTAATCACTGAGATATTCATCCAAACCAGACCACATTTTATTTGTATATAGGCACTGGGTCTCACTAAGTTGCTAAATTCTCTGTGCTCAGCTCAAATTTTCAGACCCACTGCCTTAGCTTTCAATAGTGCTGGGCGTATAGGCCTGTACCACTAGGCCCAGCCTCACCTCTTGCTTTCTGGACTACAATAGCTGTGCCTTGTATGTTATTGTAGGTAGCCATGTTTTTACGGGACTCATATTTTTACAGATTTTTATAGTTCAAAAAATACCTTGTTTTTCTCATTTATTATAGTAACAACTGACTACTTGGGAGTTGGTGCACTAACCTTGTCTACATTTTTATAAATTGAGGACAAATGCCACTTTCAGATCTAGACTTCTTTAAAAGGGCTGGCTATAGTAGTCATATGCATAAAATGCCATTTCAACTCCCTGCTGCAGTTTTACTCTGTGACCTGACCTAAGTAATTTATTTTTCTTTATCAAAATGGCATGCTTCAAGAGAAGATAACTCCTAGCAATCTTTTGGTGAAGTGCGCTGGAGTTTCATTTCTATTTTTTGGAAGGGGGTCGGGGGTGTGTGGTTCAAATCTTAAAAGACCTTTGGCCTTTATAAACTACTTGGAAACATATTTAGTTCTTGAAATGAAAATATATATAAATATTCCTGTAATGGAACCTTGCTACATACTTACTAAAGCCATAACAGAGCTCACATTCATGCTAGTTCCTGAGTTGTATTTCTGAATTAAGCTCTTTCTAAATATATAGCTTAAATACCTAAAATGGTGGACAACATTTCAAATCTGAATGTCAGATACGTATTATACATTCACTCATTGCATTCGTCAGACAATAAAATCAGGGTCTACTATATATCTTGAAGAAATTCATTGTTTTTAATGTCTAATACATGTGTTAAGAAATGATATGGAACCAGAAATGGACTGGTAAATTTCATCTCTAAGCATTGGCTTTATTGTAATAATTGTGCAAGAAATATATCATAATTCAGAAATTAATCTCTCAAGTGGCACACTTTTTAATATACAACTCAATAATACAACTTTAAGTTTCCTTGCATCTAAAAATATGCCATTTACTTGAATTTCAACAAGAAATTCTGTGTGTGTGTGTGTGTGTGTGTGTGTGTGTGTGTGTGTGTGTGTAAGGCTGAAGGAACAGTTCAATGGTTAAACTGCTTACCTAGCAAATAGTAAGTACCTGAGTTAGACTCCCCAACACCACATAAGTCAGGCGAGGTGATGCACACCTGTAATCCCAGCACTTGGGATGCTGAAACAGGAGGATTCTCATGAGTCTGAGGACAGTCTGGCTACATAGTCAGTTAGAACCAACCTGGCATACCGAGTGAGACTCTGTCTCAAAACAAAAAAAAATATATGTATATATATATATATGTATATATGTGTGTGTGTATATATATATATATACACACACATATATACATATATATACATGTATATATATATACATATATACATGTATATATATACATATATATACATAGATGCATATATACATATACATGCATGTATGTATACATATATATACATGCATATATATGTGTGTGTGTGTATATCTCAAAGCAAGATCGGAATTGGCTAACTGGAAATCTTGGATATTTTGGCTCAATCAACCAATTTATGTGGTAATCAAAGTGAAGAAATAAGTGTACATTTATGTCATTATAGACTTCTGCTTAGATTATCTGGCTAAGCTTTGGGGGAGATTGTCTGGGCCATAAATCTATAAAATTGTTCTCCCCGCCCTCTTTTTCTCCCACGTCTTTGAGCAACCTATGACCCAAAACATTTCATAATGTTCACTTCAAAAACTTCTGCTTTGGAAGCATCAATAACAATCACAAGACTTTCCTTTAAGAAGCGGTCATATGATACAGTGGTAATAGATCGGAACTGGAAATGAGACCAAGCAACAGTTTTTCTATTATATTATTTTCTCCAGTTATCTTTTTAATCATCTATAAAATAAAGCAGTCAAATGACAAACTAGATACCTTTAACCAAATTATTTAATGTCACTGTGCATCAATGTCCTCCTCTGCAAATTAAGAATCCGATCAACTCTTGGGACTCCTGGGAGGAGTAAATAGAACTGAAGTATATTAACTAACTATGATAAGGCCAAGATGATTTCTGTGCTGTTTTTAGAAACTTTGGTCAACCCTGGCTTTGCTATCTTCTTTCCACTGATTTAATTCAAACCAGGATTTTTGTTTTCCTGTGATGTCTCTCTGGCCCAAGGCAAAGATTTCTGGATATGGAGCTCAGACTTTCCCATGATTTCTTCAAAGAAAACATCACACACACACACACACACACACACACACACACACACACACACACACTTACTTGCACACACACACAGCGTTTGTGTGTGCATGTCAGACTTTACTAAAGATTGTAAGAGGTACAAGTATCTGCCTTTTTTACCCTTCAGGTGTGGAGATAACATAGAAATGGAGTATCTTTTTTTTTCAGACAAGTGCTTCTGCCACTTTGACTAGGACTATTTTCTTCTTGGTTTTTCTTTTGCACTCCTTGCATGCGCGCATCCTTCTTCCCTCTCTATAGTACAAAACGAGAACGTTTTCATCAACCCCAGCTCTAGGATCTGCAGTCAGATCATCATTGCATATTCATCATTAGTCTTGCATAGAACCACTTTCAATCACAAAGAACCTGTCTTATTAAGAGAAATTGTAGCTAGTCTCCCCTCTACTGTGCTTGTTCATTTCCTGCACAGGTCCTGTTATTCAAAAGAACAGAAATTTTATTTTATTTTTTGCAAAATCTCAATATTTACCACCATGCTTATATACTAGCATATAATCCCATTTCTTGTGTTGGTAGACCACATAGGCTTAGATAGTTCACAGATTGATTTTACATTTACGTAGAGTAATAGGAAATATTTATGTAGCAGTTGTAGTAAATTTATAGTAGTTACCATGTTCCGGGCTGTGTTCTCTGTATTCCACCTCAGTTAGTGCATGTGATCCTCAGGACAGACAAATGAAGGAGGAGCTACTATCAGTTCAATTTCACTGAGATACAAAGTATTGAGTAATTTGTCCTAGATTGTACAGTTAGTATGTGTTAGTTGGGATTGGACCTATGCCACTGAATTCTGGGGTCCATGCTAGGAACTGCCGGATTATCCTTCCTTTCTATCCTATAGTCAGAACAACCCTCACTAATAACAAAGGAAGTATATTTACACCATAACAAGGTCAGTATGCCAAGGATCTACCGCTCTGATTCAAAAGGAACTTAAACACCCTGTAATCAAATGTGCATGTTTGGATAAGTAAAGAAAAGTTTTCATTGTTTGGAAAATAAAGAATTTTTTAAGTGAAAGGGGCTGGAAAGGCATGCATTGTAATCCTTTTCACTGCATTTGACTTGAATGAATTGTTTTCTGTATGACAAGAAAGTCCACTTATGTTACCTCATTCAATGTGTGCGAAACCCTGTGCCTTAGCTCTGATATTATTGTCAGTCTGAGGGCCTGTGTTACCTTAGAGCGTGCTAATAGTTCTGTCATATGGAAGCAAGGCCATTCCATTTTTCTCTTTTGGGGCACGATATTATCACTAAGCAAAAAGGTCAGTGGTTTTGTCATGAATTAGGACAGGAGAAAAATGTACAACGTCTGAGATTATGGTCCCTTTTGGAATTGGATGTTTCTTTTTTCAAATGTGAAAATATAGCAGTTGTTAGAACTCTGATTGTACAGCGAAGTGGCTTAGTGAGGTGGTTAAGAACAAAGCTCCTGGACCCAGATTGCCTCCATAGGAATCTCTACTCAACTTTCTGGGCTGTGTGACCTTGGAAAGGCGAGGCAGTCTCTTTGAGCCTCAATGTCCTTAGCACCAAAATGAAGATAATAGGATGAGATACATGAAACTGCTTTGAGAAAGAAAGAATCTAGTATGTGCAAAATGTTTAGACTAAAAAGTGTTTATTGAATAGATAAAACATAACTGCTCTTAAAAATCTCCCTAGATAGTTCTAAATTTTCAATTGCTCCAGAATGTATTTATTAAGTAACGGTGTTACAGGCTCATATACACTTTCCTCAATAAAAAAAGATGATATGCAAATTCAAGAGCTAATACATGGAGGCCTTGTTTTATTTCAAAAAGAAAGCAGATATTTTAGGGTTAGCAGCTAAGAAGAGTTGGAACAAATAGAGACGTTTAAAAATACAAGTACAAATGTATTTTAAAACTAACCAATTCCAAAAGAATTTGTCATTTTTGTGGAGGGAATCAGGTTGAGGGGCTAATTTAGGTAAACATTCAAAAGGCAAAAAATGAGGGGGAAAAAAATCTAATTCCCCAGCTGGGAAATGTCTGCAGATATAGCAAATACTTAGTCAGCAGATCTCTATTTTTATTCAAGCAGCTTGCCAAGAAATACAGTGGCTGCAGTTTTCTTTCCTCTCTAATGTGAACTGCAGCTCAGCTAGGAACACTGAAAATGGATGTCCATCCTTTTAATGTGCTTGAGTGGGCGACGGGTAGCACGCAGGTCAGCACAATCTCCTCCTGCTCTCTACTGTGGGAATTGGCCCAGTTAACAAAGGCAAACTGGGTTAGGTCTGGGTTGACAACAGACGGTTACTATTTGAGTATGCTTCATGAACCACTGAGTCTAAGCTCTCTTGCAAAATCAGTGTGCCATACCCTGGTTCCCTATTTGTCTTAGAAAGCAGTCATGTACGTGAATGCTTCCCTGTGAGATCAAAGAGTTTCTAGCTTTAAAATGTGGGCAGGAGCACTTGATAATTTATGAGATGACCTTGCGTACATTCTGCCTTATCCTCCTTCATGCTTTTTTTCCTTGTTTTACCTGAATATTAGAAATGGGCTCCTTGTCCTTTCCTCTAGATGTCTCAGGTCTAAATTCAATCTTGCTTTTAAGACCTTGAAGTGACTGTTATCACGTCCGTCAAGCCCTGATTGACTGCTCCCCTTGGAAGTGATCACTCTTTCTCCAAACACCTGGAGTGTTTCATGTGGACTATGAATAATGCAGAAACTCTTTCTATTGTGCATTATTTGAGATTATTTTAAGTATTTCCTTTTTATCTCCCCTACTATAGTAGAGATTCTTGGGAACATTTCCACATCTTGTTGATATGGTGCTCATCATGTGCTGGGCTCATAATGGGTATTAACATATAAATATATAAACATACCATCACTTATCATTCCAGTTCTAAAAGAGCATTGATAACAATTATAGTTAGCAGTTGTTCAGGATGAGCTGGTCTGTGGGTTTCATGCATAAGATCCCATCTAATCCGTCATAATCATGGTGTAAAGTAGGCATGACTATTACGATTTTACTGATGGAGTGATGGAGGCATATAGTGGTAACATTATTTGCTTATTCAATAATTTATAAAATCAGCATTTGAATGTCATGCAATCCATTCCAAATCATTCTCTTTCAAGAGCCATACTATTATATCTAATATTGCACAGGATTTAGCACAGAAAGTTAGGTGTAAATCTCAGATGTGTCATTGCCTTGCTCATTCTAGAAGATCAGCTGTTTGAATTTGTTAAACTCCAATCCTACTTCCTATTGCCTACAACTGGATCTCCTGGTTACGCCAGTCAAGCCCCTCCCAGTTTTTCCTGCCCCAAACACGTCATGAGTTAGAACATGATATTCCGCCATTACATTAAATACTTTGTGTGAATTCCCCTTGAACTGAGTTTCACAGGCTAGTCCATATTTTAGTTATCTTTGTTTCCTGTCAAAACATGATATTTGTACATCTCTATGTGTGAAGTATTGATGATTTAATACCTCTATACAGTGAGTGCTGATTAAAATAAGTGATAATTGCATTTATGCAGCTGTAAATGATAAAGTTGCTACTTTTTATAGCTAAATAGTGCTACATTGAACATCTCCTCAAATATTAATCATTTCTACATGTCAAAAGCTTTCAGATACTTTTAGTTATTTTGAAACATATCATAGGCCATGGAAACCAAGAGTTTTCCTATTGTGCTATAGAAAACCAGAACTATCTCCACCAGCTGACTGTGTTTTTCAGCCACTTATCTAACTTCTTTCTCTCCCCTTCCATGTTGCCCAGTCTCTAGTGACCGTAGTTCCACTCCATTCTTCTGGGAGATTTTAATTACCACAAATGAGAGAGGACATGTGGTATTTGTCTCTCTATTTCACTTAACAAACATAATAATCCCAGATTCAATCTAAGCTGCTATAAATGACTGAGTTTTATTTTTTATGGCTGAATAATGTGACATTGTGCATACGAATTGCGTTTTCATTTATTCACTTGTTGATGGACACTGGGTTGATATTCTATCCTTTCATTTGAATAATTCTGCAACAAGCCTGAGAATACAGATATATCTCACATACTGACTGGATTTCCTGTGGATATATATATATATATATCCAGTTGCTGGATTTTGCAGTTACATGGTTGCTCCAATTTCAGTTTTCAGTGGGATTTCTACCCTGTTTTTCTTACTGACTGTACTGATTTACGTTCCCTTCAATAATGCAAGAAGTCCTCTTCTTCAATATCCTCACCAGCATTTGTTATTCTTTGAATTTTTATAATAGCCATTGAACTGGGGTCAGATGGTGTCTCATTGTGATTTTGATATAAATATTCCTGGTGACTAGTTATGCTGAATATATTTTCATATACTTGGCCATATACTAAACGGCCTGCAAACTGTGTTACTAATAAAATGTATATTCCTGGGCTTCAATCTTGTTTAATCAGCGATTGACTAAAATTCCAGTGCATATCTTGAGCCAATTGTTTAGTGTCAAAAGGTATCTTTCTGACCCCACTTTATAGAAAAAAGAACTTTATGATGTACATTACCATGTAATAAGTAATGCTACCATAAATGAATTGTACATCAGAACAAATTTATAAGTACTGCCTTTTTGGCAATACTGAGGATGGAAGCCAGGGACTTCCCACTAAGCTTCTTCCCCAGACCATCTTTGGTTACATTTTCAGATAGGATTTCACTAAGTGCCTAAGTTGCCCAGGCTGAGCTCAAACTTGCCATCAATCCTGGCTCAGCCTCCCAGAGTGCTCGGATGACAAGGCTGCACTTCTGCGCTCTGTGCATGATTACTTTTTAACAGTCCACTAACTGTATTATGGATATTTTATTAGTATAAAGTTAATTAATATAAAACTAGAAGTCTCGTGTGCTCAGAGTTGCTGTTTTTGGAAGATGATTAGGGCGTCTTTAGCTAAGCTTACCATCAGTTAAACCACTGACCAGTTCAGACACGAATGTGATATTTCTTTGTCACAGTGTTCATTTTTAATCACTTTTCTTTCTAAGTATTAGGCTATCACATCTTAGCTTTCACTTGTGCTTTAGTGGTTTGAGTACATATAATCTCTATATATAGACACATATCTTTCCCAAGCCTTTAAATTGCAACCTGTTTGTATATTTGTAGCCAAAATATGTCTCATGTGAATAGCACACAGCCATAACTATTTTTAAAATATTGTCTGATAATCTCTGCCTTTTTCTTGCTTATTTGTTTTGAGACAGGATCTCACTCTATAGTCCGGACTCGTTCTGAACTCACTATGTAGCTCAGGCTAGCCTCAAACTCATGGCAATCCTCCTGTCTCCTGAGTGATAAACTCAGCCTTTTGATTGGATCAATTAAACTATTCATGCTACATGACTATACATGTAATCAAGTTGGTAATATGTATTCCATCTTAATTTTCTGTTTTTATGTATCTTTTATTTTCCTATATTCTTCAGTGTTAAATCCTGCTATAATATTTTAATTTTTAAAATATTTTCAATATGAATAATCATTGATTACACTAGGTTTTATCACATAAATACATGTATATCGGAATTTAGCTCAAATTTTTAGTCTAGTGTTACATAAATTATTGTTCATCTATAGTTTTATTCATTTATTTTCTTATTTTTCATTCTGATTGTGTTTTACATCTGCATGCTTTTAAAAACTGAAGAGACATCGTGTTAAAAACTCAAGATTGTTGCAGTTTTATTTCTGTTAAAAGGCCAAGAAAAAGAACATCTGTCTATCTATCTATCTATCTATCTATCTATCTATCTATCTATCTATGGAGAGGATTCATCTGCTGAGCATATGCTTATGCAGATTATGCTAACCTCCTCAGTGACATCCTCTGTTTCTCTTCATTTGTTTCTTGGAATTCTAGTCACTGTTCTCATGTCATTTCCTTTCTCCCAACAAATTTGCTCCCAACTGCTTTCTTTGTACTATCATTGTCAAATATGTTGAATACATGTATATTACCATTCCAAAAATACAAATATATGTACACTAATGTATGTGTCATACCCATATAAACATGTACAAATATTAAATATGTATTTCAAATGTGTTTATCTATATTATGTGTGTTTATACATATATAAATAGATTCAGTTGCACTTTTGAAGTAGTTAAGAAAAGAAAATCTGACCTGTGTTTACATTTATTTTTATGTGCTAATTTCATTTACTATCTGGGGTTACTTGCTGTCAGCCTGAAGATTTTTCTTTTAGTATTTCTAGTAAATTGAATCTACAAGCAACATAGTGTTTTAATCGTTTCATTCATTTAATTTGATGAGACCGATAGTTCGCTTTCATTTCTGAAATGTAATTTTGTTGGTATAAGATTCCTAGTTTCAAATAATATTTCTTTGATCATTTTGAATGTCATCCTGGGTTCCTGATCTTTCTTGTTTCTAATCAGAAGTTAGCTGTTAATCCAACTGCGATCCTTTCCTACCTAAGCACTTTCTCGTGCTGCTTTTGGGACTTTTTGGGCTTTTAGCATTTTTTTCTCTGTTGTGTCTATATGTAGACCTCACTATGTTAATATTAGTTGGAATTTTTTGAGCTTGTTGTATATTTTGAGCCAATAGCTTTGATCACATTCTTACTGTTTAAGCTGATTTTTTTCAAATATGTGTTACTGTGCCTTTTTTCTCACCTGTGCCCCACATCTCCTCACTAGGTGTACTACTTTTTCTGAGCTTTTCTCTGTATTTTATATTACCTACATTCTATTAATCAACTATAAAATGGCTTATTTTTTTCTGATGGCCCACATCTACTGATGATACGCTGAATATTTTACCTCTTCCTATTTCACTCTTTTATTTAAAAACCACGAAAAACAAGACTATTCTATTGAAGAGTGTGCCAGTGGGTCCTGATTCGTCAACCTCTTTGGTTTAAGAAAAAAAAAAAATTGGTGAATATCCAAACGAAGGAATCGGTTGGATTCAGAGAGGAGATATCAAGATTTGACTACTGAGAACCCATTAGAGGAGCAGGAAGCTGGGGTAGAGTGGTGACTTGAGTGAAATGACTTAGGCACGGAAGATTAATATGTTAAACACCATATGGTTTCTCGGACTTGGAAAACCCAGAACACAGACGTTCTTTGGAACCATATGAAGTGATAGCCGGAGCCGGGGGAAGGGACAGGGAGGGGGTGGGAGGGTAGAAGATGGGAAGGGATTGTGAAGTCGATGTGATACATAGATGTACGAAACACCCAAATTCATTGTACATACTATGTATTACATTTGTATATTAATAAAAATAGTGGGAAAAAATTCCTAGTAGATTAGGAAAGAGAAAGGCATGTGCCTGGATGCATCTGAGAGGGTCATGGATGTATCATGTTAGTAACTGTATGTGGTCCCTGGACACATCCCTCTGGCATTCCTTTTCTGCTTCACAGCTGTCATAAACTGAGTAGCTGTATTTTGATGTGTATTTCTGTCACATTCTTCTTGCCATGGAGCCAGTCAACTACGGACTGACTTGCCTGAATCGTCAGCCAATTTGAAATCATCTGCTTTTAAGTTGTAGTTAACAGCCATTTCACTCCAGTGATAGGAAAGCTGACTAATATAAGCAGGATATACTGCAATGCAAAATAAGAACTTTTATACAGAGAATGTAATCCTTACTATAGCACAATTAATGTTCATCAAAGCTATATTTTTAAAGCAGTAATTTATGAGAGACTTAAAGGTGGTTATTACACATGATACAACCTGAGTCGGTGCTCATAAGGATCCTATTCAGAAATGAAATCCTTCAAAACTAATCTTTTTGAGAAATTTGGGAACCTATACAAGTTCAAGAATATCATTGTAAAACAGGAGTCATCAAGGTGGTGAGACTTTCACAACTCAAAAATTTGCACATGGACTAGCAGCAGCTGTAGCATTTGTGATATTATTAATAATTCAGAATAGTAAGTCTTATCTCAGACTTAATAAGTCAGAGTCTGCATTATACTCTGGTCTCCAGGATCCTTTTATGCATATTAATGTTTGAGAGACACCATAATAGCAAAACTTGACTGTATTCTGACACTTATAGGCATCAAATTTGTAGCAAGTCATTCTGTCTCCAAATGCAGTGGAAGCGCAGCGCTGGCACTAGCTACAGTCCTGCTTCTTCTCGGTGGCCTGAAATTGTACAATTGGACAAAGAAACTATAAAGGTAACAATTCTGCATGAAGTCATAGGGATCTTCCATTATGAAGTCATAGGGATCTTCCATTTGGTTGTCAAAGGCAAATAGCCAGGATAAACATTTCCCAGTAGTCACAGTTAAATAGACTCACACGATAAAATCTCAAAGAATATAGCTGAATGATTTAGGGAACTAAAATAGCAAGGCACTGCAGCTACATCTGTCCCATCCTGGGAACCAATATCCCGTTGAGCCCTTTATGTATTAGGTCAGAGTTAACCTGCTACCTTAACAATACAGAAGACAATTTTTTATCCTCAGATCAAAGCAATGGAATTTGATGGAAGAAAGACAAGCAATAAGCAAAAAAATGGAATAAAAGTCAACTTAACCAGCCATTCAATATTGTAAACGCCAACACTGAAAAACCACCGTCTATTACTGGAAAGCAAGTTCTCCAAAACTTGGCAACGAGTTGCCTTTTTATACCAGAAATTGTATAAATACGAAACACCAGTGAATGATAAAATTATATGTATGAATTCCTTATGGGCTCGCTCTTCATATTGTAATAGGACTCCAGACAAGAATAATTTGCTCCAGAGACATTTCTTCAGTTCTCACCTCCATCTTAGTAAAAATCAATGATACGCAGCAGCCACTGACATCTCCTTAATCTTTAGGTATCTTAATTTCTCTGTTCACAAAGTAAGGTGATTAAAAGGAAAATATTTTATCTTGTTCATTTTGTTGTTATTGTTTACTAAATATCCATCTTCTGTACACTATTTCCTCAGGTAATAGAGGGGAGATATGCAACTATTTTTGATGGTCCTAACTGCTAGACTTATAACTTCCAGAATATCTCTCCCTCTGGGAAATATGTATATTAAATATTGTGATATTGACTGTTCCTTAAAATGGGCTCTCAGAATAACTACAATTAAAAAAAAAAACCTCCCAACTAAGCCTAAACACACAGGTACCAAAAGTAAGAAATAATTGTTTTTAGATTTTATACTGAAACACTAAAATTTTGAATGGTTTGATACTGTACTGTATCACATCCTAGCTTCATCTGATTGATCAATTACATAAGCTAGTCTTTACTAGACTTGATTCACTAAAAAAGAGTGGATAATTTCCCTCACATAAAACTGTTGATTATTATAGAGTTGTTGATAAAATACAAAGTCTGCTGTTTAGCGGACAAAGTCTATCAAACATCAAATTGTGATTCCAAATTTGGATATCCGTGATTTTACCTGCTATCTTACAAATGGAAAGCAGTTTCAATCCCAAAGGAATAATGGGGAAAAAAGTAAACCATGAAAGGGCCATTTGATTTGGGCTGCACTGAAATTGAAATGCTAAATAAGAAAAGTTTCAAATTTATGAAATTAGAAGAAAATGGCGGCTACCAGAATATAACAATGTTGTAACATGTATGCCACTTAATTTTGTCTAAAGGACCAAAGCCAGAAGACTGGCGACTCTGACAGAAATTGATGCTTCAGACTTGAAGCCTAATCTTTTCTGGGAAATCTTGGTTTTTGTTTTTTAGACCTTCAGCTGATTAAATAAGGTACACTCACATTAATGAGACTAATCTTATTTGGGATAAGTAGGCAAAATAGAACCTCAATTCTGGGAAAAGTCATGATGAAGGTGATTTTTTCTTCTTTGGTAACTTGCTTAATACAAGAGCCGTGACGGTGTACTTTCCAAAACATAAATCTGCCCACATTATTCCCCTTCTATTAAACCTTCCATGAACTGCCATTCCCTATAATACAGTCAAAATTCTGTAGCTCCAAATGTAGCTCCATCCAAGATCTGGTTCCAGTGTGTCTTTGAGGTGTTCTTTCTGCTCCTCTGATTCTCCGTCCTCTGCTGCATGGATACCATGAACTTCGCAATTCCTTCAGAGGCTCCCTAATTTAAATTTGCTTCTGTGTTCACTGTAACTCTGCCGCCCCCTCTTCGCCCCCAGAAGGGCTTGTAATCTTTGTTATATCTCCTCATTTAGCGTTCTCCACCTCCCCAGGCTGCCGATAATTCACACACCTATTTTTCCAAAACACATCACACACATTTCCACAACAATATAATCAATTCATAGTCTTTTTTTTCCATTTATCCCTTTCTGTGGAAAAGAGATGCTGAGGTTCAGAGATACAATAGGCCTAGACTTTATTGTCGCTGCTGTACAGTTACAGCTCTGGAATTGGATGCAGAAAAACATCTGTTCTCTGAAAAAAGGTGGGAGATGAAATCTGGTAAATATAGAAAACTTTAATATGCTATCTCCTATTGTGACAGATGTTTAAATTCTTTTTCAAAAGAGCTTTTACTGTAATTGTTATTTTTCTGAGTGATTCTGTTATTTCATATTGATCTGAGTATTTTAGCAACACGAAATGTGAAACTCTCACTATTCTGTGCTTTAGGATGTGAGAGCAATTTTTTACACAAATGAATGTGTGTGTGTGTGTGTGTGTGTGTGGGTGCATCTGTATACATACATATGTATATGCCAAAAATAATGAGTCCAAATATTCTCTTTTATTCTCAGTGGCATTTTAAGAATCCATTTTTTACTCCCAAGAGTCCACACAATTTAGTTATTGAGAAAATATATCTATATTAATATATGCGTCTATATGTAAAATTATGTTGAGCTAATTAAAAGAGTAGAGATGCAGAAGAATTTCCATGTGTTTGAGTCAGCCCGAGCTACATAGGAAGTTCAAGACTAGCCTGGACTGCAGAGCAAGACTCTGTCTCAAAACAAAAAACAAAAACAAGATAAAAAGTAATTAAGAGTAGGCACTAATGGATAGTTACAGATAAATCAATTTAAAAATTTTTCAAGCTCAGAATCAGTTTCAAACCTCAGTTATGAAAAGTGAAAAGCAATTTTTTTTTTTTTTTGAGACAGGGTCTCGCTCTGTGGTCCAGGCTGGTCCTGAATTCACTTCAGAGCCCAGGCTGGCCTTGGACTCATGGAAATCCTCCTGTCTCAGCCTCCCAAGTGATGGGATTACAGGCGTGAGCCACCGCACCCAGCTTGTGTGGTGCTGGGGAATTGAACTCGGGTACTTAGCACTTGGCTTAGCACTTGCTCAAGTGCTTTAACCGCTGAGCCATTCCTCCAGCCCCTGGAAAGGAATTTGTTATCCTTAATTTTGCTAACATGTTCTATAGTATTTGTTATGTAACATTGAATAGGATTGTGAAAGAGTGAAACAGTCAACATATCAGTAATTTTATTTACAATGTGCTTTTTGACAAGTGATAAGAACTCTATAAACAACAGGAGAAAGTTTTAATTAGACATGGTTTTCTATAGCGACCAGTAATGTGAAATCTGAGATTTACCAGTACTTAAGCTGCATTAATTTTCTTTATCATGTGACATTCTGAACTGACAGTTTCTGTCTCAACAAAGCTGAGATACATTACAACCCAAAAGACAGAGAGATTGAGTTCTTAAGAATCTCAGAACCTGTAGTAGTGTGTATGGCCATCTTTTTCAATGGGACAATTGGGATTCAACAAATATATTGTTTATATAGAACAAAGTTCTTTTTCAGCATAGTTCTTAGGGATGCAAAGATTTTATGATTCCTTCTTGTAGATTTGTAGTCAATTTAAACTTCTACATCATTTTTGAAGATAAGAACACTCAAGGAATTTAATTAGCTCACTAAAATAAGATTTTCCATACATAACCCTTACTGTTTAATATATATTTCACTATAGTGTCTTTCTCCTCACAGAAGCAAGCAGTGGCACATTTCTTCAGACTCGCTGCTATGTGAAAATATTGTTATGCAGAGCAGATACTCCTATATCACAATCCCGACCAACCTGAAGTGGACATACAGTGTGTATCAGAAATAAACCTTTGATCTTGTAGCGACTGAGGTTTGTAGGCTCTTTGTCATCCTGGCTACTCTAGTCCACTCTGACAGTTGTATGATGTCATAATATAATAATGTGTCTCCTGACTGAATCACCATCCTCGTGAGAGAGTAGCATTGGAAAATTTTTAAAAATCAAGGTTTTGGAGTTATTTGATCAGGGATCTGAATGAAATCCATTAAGCCTTGATATAAAATAGTTTTCCATTATTTTGAAATGAGTTTCAATTAATGAGACTCTAAAATAAAACTTGCATAAGTCTTACAGTCTTCTTAGGCAGTTTCAAAAAGATTAGATGCTTACAGGAATCAAGATCATGTATTTTGATTACTAATATCTCCAGAGATTAACCCTGAGTGAGTTGTGGATCATCTATGAACTTGTACTCATAATCAGAATAACTTCTGTTCTCTTACTCTCTTAATGCTTTGACATGACAACCTGAAAACCTGTCAAAGAACTCAAAGAATAGAGCAACTTTTGAAACCAAGGTTTTTAGGAATGAGGAAAACATTTCTCAATTATTGGCAAGCTACTCTGTGTGAGGCATTATGCTTATATAAATTTGTTTATACAGATTATACTTACATGATCATCCGACATGAGTACTGCTGCCTTCATTTATCAGATTAGAAATTGCAGCAATTTCTAATACAGTTTATTATGACAGGTAAAATTACCCACCTTATGAAGTGAAAATTTTCATTTAGACCTCACACTTATATCTATGCTCAAAACTTAGCGTAGGTATAAGGAATGACTGGTCAGCATCATTAGCAAATGAAGATATACATTTAAAAATTACTTCTATGTAGAGAAGCAGGCTGGTTTTCAGAGGGCACTGTTTTCCAAAGAGGATCATCAAATAATGCATGAGTCATGAATATAAATATAAAAATATGTGCTAGTATTGGCTAGATCTTTCCTAAATTTTATAAATTAGTAGGATTGCAAATACCCCTTGGCAGAAATCTCTGCGAACTGAAATGTTTTGGATGACAGGGTGAAACTTGACCTTCGCCTTGATGAAGATTAGATGGAAGACACTATGAAATACGAGCTGAAAGCAGAGAAACATGAAAACCTCAGAAATGAGGTTTTGGGAAACAGTAAAAACTAGTCTGCATGGAGCACAGGTTTTATTTTTGTTAATAAAAAGCACATTAGTGAAATCAATGAACATTCATCTTAGAAGGAATTATAAAGCCCTTCTTTTATGATTTACTGTGAAGATCTATTCTACTAAGTCACATAGATATGGTTTTATAAGATCATTATGAATACCTGTAGTGCTTGCTATATGTCATAAACATATGGGTAACATCATATTCCTATGAATTATTACACATCTTTTATATCATTCTTTTGAAATGAGCCATGAGCAGTGATGAATTACAGAGAAATTGAGTCACCTGTCAGCTAATACAATATTCCCCCCGGATATACCAATTATGCATTCAAAAATTATTTAGTGGAAACTGAAAAAGACAAAGGACTTCTGATTTCTAACTAAACCCACAAAAGTCTACCCTAATCTCAAAATCAGATACACTACTCATGTCAGTTGATATTCTGTGGCTATTTGTCGCATAACCCGTAGGAAGCTTCGGTGATCATCTTTCCACACTTGACGTTATCCCTTGAGTATTCACTCATTTCCAGAGATAACCGAAGAGACATCACCAAGGTGTCTGTGTCAGGGAATGCCTGCTGTCCAGTTTTTTTCGTATTTCTCTTGCTGTCCTAAGACCTAAGTGTTTTCTTTGTGTGTTGGCACATTAGGCAGCTGCATTATGGCTCTGTCCCTTTTAGTTTGGGCAATACTTATAACAAATTTTCTGTGAAAGAGTAGCTTCATTGCATTCCTTCTGGAAA
This sequence comes from Ctenodactylus gundi, assembly GCA_004027205.1. Lineage (NCBI taxonomy): Eukaryota > Metazoa > Chordata > Mammalia > Rodentia > Ctenodactylidae > Ctenodactylus > Ctenodactylus gundi. Next base: position 29,036 of record PVKB01002772.1, on the reverse strand, counting down.
ACTAGGGCTCAGAACAGTGACAGAACACTTTCTTCTCTCACAAGCACCCATTGATGAGAAGCTTTCACAATGTTCTTTTTTGTTATCTTCAGATCTGCTTCTCCACAACACGAGCGTGTCCACCTAACACTACCCAGACTACTCCGCATTCCTAAACGTGGCTGAAGGTCAAGGGGATAGACCTGACCTTGAGAACTCTCGTCTCCCAGCTCATTTTTCATCAAATACGAGCTGGTATCTGGGCATGTAGTTCTTGCAGTGCCATCAAGATCCATGCTCAGAAAGCCCTCACTCCTGGTTTAATGACCTATTGTCCACTATCTCTAAATTCTTAGTAATATAAAAAAGGAGTCCTCCATTTCCATTGGTACTGGTCCTTTCAATGATGTTGCTTGCTTCGCATATGACAGAATTTCGGATGCCCTGCATAATCTGTAGACTTTCTCTGGATAAACTTCAATTTGTCTTCATTTGCTTTAGTCCGTATATTTCACACTTGAGAACTATGCATCCAAAAAGAAACTTCCCTCAGTACGGCACAACCAGCACTGACTTCTGGCTTGCTTGTTCTGGAGAGTAAGCCCCTATGGATCTTGCGGCAGCAACACCGTATTCTTGACTTAGATGGAGATTGCAAACATTCCCTGCCTGAATGCTTTCACACTCCACAGCTAAGTAATTTGTTCTTGTTTCCAAATTTCTTCTCATCCTAGACTTTGTTCCTATTCAGAGAAAATTTACAGAGCCCCGGGTCAATGTCTTGTTCCATTGTTGCTGAGCACTTGCTTTGATCATTTGCTTTTTCAAACCAACGTAAACCAATTTGTTCACACACACCTTTAGATTTTTTAGGGAGCTAACAATAGCCAGCTATATTTAGTAGTAGGTGAGGTTACTGACCAAACCCAAACTTCATTTCTAAATTATAATGGAAGCTTTTCTTGGACCAAATTCTGTCAAAACACCAATATTATCTAAATGAAAATGTACCAGCAAGCAGGCACAAATTAGTTCATACCACTATTTTATAAGCCCAGGACAATCCCATCAATCTGCTTTCCTATGTCCTGGTCACATGTTCAGAATAAAGATGTAACTGTATTCTAGGAAAGGAGTCCAAATAAGAGAACTGAAATGATATAATTATTTAAAACAAAGGCATTTTAATGCAAAAATTTTATTATGCAGATGATAAAATAGCTGCAATGCTAATTGCGATGATAACCCAAGGACTAGGAAAAGGAGCACATCATCCATTTATGGGTTTGGAAGGACAATGAAAGGGACTATCACTGGATCCCACAAGAAAGAGTAATGTGATAGCAAAGCCCACCATGTGACACGGACCCAGGAGCAGACAGAGCTTCTAATGGAGACACCAGAGATCTTACCCAATTCTTAAAGGCTGCGTGGCATATGTATTGTTGGTTTGTAAGATATTTTAGGGAATGAACATACTCAGAATATAAATAATTCTCAGTGAAAGCCCATTTCTAATCTCTAGAGTACTAAATAGTCTTTTTAGTACTGGTCTGAGATAAAGGACCTAAAGTACTTTAAGGAAGACATTGGCTTTCTGATCATCTAAAGACTATCTGAGATATGAAATGTTATTTAGGGTTGCTGATTGCTCTCAAATTATAATTTTCCCCATTTTTATTAGTATGCATATGTGATGAACAATGGTTACATTGAAAATTTTGTGCACATATATATTGCAGTAAGCCATCATTTCCTCTCTTGCTCCCTTTCCCACCTGCTCACCCCCTCTCTCATCCTTTCTGACTTCCATTATCTCAATTATTTGACGCTATTATTTCCACTATGCGTTTCTCATATTTGATAAAGATTATATCAGGTTTATTCTTATCTGATTCACTTCACTAAGCATAATGGTCTCAAGTTTTATCCATTTACCTACAGATGACTCATATCTATCAGTCTTTATAGTAGAGTAGTACTCCATTGTGTTTATATATACCACACCTTTTATCTGTTAGTCTATTGATTGATATTTCAGCATCTTTCATAATTTAGCTATTATTATTTGTGCTGCTATAAACATGAGTATACATTTCTCTCTGTTATATGGTAATTTATTTCTTTTGGGAAGATACCCAGAAAAGGTATCCCTGAGTCAAATGAAATAAATATGTGTTTAAAGTTTTTGAGACATCTCCCTACTGCTTTCCATAGTGGTTGTACCAGTTTACAGTCCCAATGGCCATGCAACAGGGTTCCATTTTTCCAGCATCATCACTGGCATCTACTGTTTTGGAGTTCTTGATATAAGCCATTCTCACTGGGGTGAGACAGTATCTCAACATAGTTTTGATTTGCATTTCTCCAATGCCTATGGATATTGAAGAATCTTTTCATGTATATGTTGGCCATTTGTACTTTGTCTTCTGAGACCTGTCTCTTCATTTCAATAGCTCAATTTTAAACTGAATCTTTGATTTTGAGATGTCTATTTTTCTTCAGTTCTTTGTATATTCTAGCTCTTAGCCTCCAGTCTGAAGTATTTGTAGTTAATTTATTTTTCCCATTCTGTCTTTTCTCTCTTTACTTTGCTAATTGTTTCCTTTGCCATATAAAATCTTTTAATTTGTTATTATCTTGTTTGTTTATTTTGGGGGTTATTTCTTTTGCATCAGGCATCCTGTTGATAAAATCTTTGTGCACACACACACACACACACACACACACACACACACACACATACATATCTTCAAAATTTTTACAGATTTTGTCCTCAAGGAGGTTCAGGGTTTCTGTTTTTATACCTAAGTCTTTTATCCAGTTTCATTTGATTTTAGTGCATGATGATAGTAGGTATGTATCTAGATTCATTCTGCATGTACATAACCAGTTTTCCCAGTACTTTCTTAAACTGCAGATGCTATCCCTTTGCCAGTGTATTTTTTAGCCTCTTTTTTAAGCTTCGTTAGTTGAGGGAATTTGAGGTTTTCTCTGTATCCTCAGTATAGTTCCATTGCTCAGTCATTCTGATTTTGTGACAATACCATACTGTTGTTTATCACTGTCACTTTGTAACATAGCTTGATGTTTGGAATCGTAACGTCACCCGTTTTTGTCTTGTTCGGGATTGCTTTGACTATTCTGGTCCCTTTTGGATCCATATAAACTTTAAGATTGCTTCTTCAAGTTCTGTGAAAAATGTTGTTATTTTGATAGGAATTGCATTGTATCTGTATAAAAGTTTTGAATGTTTGGCCATTTTGACAATATTAATTCTGTCTATCCAGGAACAAGAGGTATCTTTCAATATTCTACTTTCCTCTTCAATTTCTTTTTTTTTTCAGCATGATGTAATTTTCATTGCAAAGGTCTTTTACTTCCTTTGTTAGGTTTATTCCTAGTTATCTAATTTTTTGAGGAGCCACGGAGAATGACGTTATTTTTCTCAGTTGTTTCTAAGTAAGCTTGTTATTAGTGGGCAGGGATGAAATTGATTTTTGTATTAATTTTATATCCTGCATCTCAGATAAATTTATTAGTTCTAAAAGTCTCTTGGTGGACCTTTTGGAGATCTTTCATGTAGAGAAGAATGTCATCTACAAATAAGAACAGTTTGACTTCTTTCCCAATACATATTCCCTTTATTTCATTCTCTTGCCTGATTGCACTGGTTAGAGTTTCAAGTACTGTATTGAATAAGAGTGGACAATAATGCAATATTCCAATTTAAAAAGGAATGCTTTCAATATTTCCACACTAAGTATAATGTTGGCAGTAGGTTTGTCATAGATGGCTTCTGACAGTTTGACACATAACATCCTTCTATGGTTTTATCATGAGTGGACATTGGATTATTTCAAAGGGGTTTTTTTTTGCATCTATTGAGATGATTATGTAATTTTTGTACTTGCATTTATTTTGTGGTGTATTATATTAATTGATTTACATATGTTGTACCATACTTGCATCCCTGGAATGAAGTCAACTTGATCACGTTGTGTAATCTTTTTTAAAGATTTGTTGAATTCTATTTGCCAGAATCTTATTGATGACACCTTAACCATCTTCAAAGCAGACTGACCTATGGTTTTCTTTAAGTCTGTGTCTAATTTTGGTATCAAGGTACTGCTAACTTCCAGAAACAAGTCTGGCAATGTTGCTTCTCTTTCAATTTCTTGGAGCACCTTGAAAAGTGTTTGTAAGAATTCTTCTCTGAAGTATTGGTAGAATTCTGCTTTCAATTCATCTGGTCCTGAACTTTTCTGTTTTAGGTAGAAACTTTAGGTATTGCCTCAATTTCCATGTTTGTTATGGGTCTATTAAGGGTTTTATGTCTTCGGTGCTCAATTTTGGTATCCCATCTGCATCTAAAAATTAATCTATTTCTTCCAAATTCTCCAATTAGTTAGCTTAAGTTTTCAAAATAATTCCTTGTAATTCTCTGAATCTCTTCAGTGTCTGATGTGATTTCATCCTTTTTATTGATAATTGCATTGATGATGCTTCTTTCTTTCCTTCTTTCAGTTGGTTTAGCTAGAGGTTTATCAATATTATTTATTCATTTGAAGAACCAATTTTTGGATTCCTAGACATTTTGTATTTTTTGTTTTAATTTTGTTATTTACTGCTTTTGATCTTTATAATTGCTTCTCTTCTACAAATTTTTGATTTAGATTATTCTTGTTTCTAGGATTTTGAGATGCATTATTAAATTGTTTTTTAGAATTTCTTTTTCTTTGAATATGTGCATCCTTAACTATAAATTCCCTTTGTAGCACTGCTTTTATTGTGTCTTGCTGTTTCTGATATGATGTGCTTCCATTGTCATTTGATCTAAGAAGTTTTTGATTTCTTCCCAGGTGTCTTCTATGACCCATTAGACTCATTACTTTTTCAATAATGTATTATTTAGTTTCCATATATTTGTGTAGTCTCTGCAGTTTCTTTCGCTACTGACTTCTAGTTTTATTACACTATAATCTGAAAGCATGCAAAGTATTATTTCAACTCTTTTGTACTTATTTAAGCAAGAATTATGGCCTGTAATGTGGTCTTTTGTGAAAAATTCCATGCATGCTGTTAAGAAGTGTATTACGATGTTAGATAAAACAATCTGTACATATCAGTTAAACATCAAATATAAGCTAAATCCAATTACTCCAGAGTGTGTTTTATCTCTAATTTTTCTTTGTTAATTTTTTTGCCTAGGTGACCTGTCTGTGATAGTAGGATATTGAAGTCACCCACTAGAATTATATTGCTACCAATTAGTTCTTTCACATCCAGTATTTTTTGTTTCATAAAATTAAGTACCCCGGTTTTGGGTGCACATAAATTTTTAATTGTGACATATTCATGTTGGGTTGTTCTCTTAACTAGTATATAATGTCCATTTTTACTTCTTCCAGTCTGCTTTGGTTTAAAATCTACTATGTCTGAAAATAGTATAGCTACCTCTACTTGTTTTCAGAGTCCAATTGCATGAAGTATTGATCTAAATCCCTTTATTTTTATTCTATTTCTTTATGCATGAAGTATATCTCTTGCAAACAGCAAATTATTTTTCATTTTTGGTCCAATCTGCCAATCTGTGTGTTTTGCTAGTATATTTGAGACCATTCACATTGAACCTTATTATATTGATATATTTGCCACAACCTGTCATCATTATGAGCATTTGGGTTTATTTGAATTTTTCTTTATATATTTGAAAGAAAAGCTTATTTCTCTCTATACTTCTGTGTGTCGAAAACACATGTCAATTTGCATATTCTTTAAATCTTACACTTTAAAAAAAACACAGTAACCCATATACATGGCCAATGTTTGTCAACAAGAGATAAAAATCCTAACAGCAGAAATCTGTTAAAATTCATCTTTCCCGTCTCATACCAAAGGAGCCTGTAGTCAATAAGGCAACACTGGACTTCGAAACAGACTCATTTGTACTTCCAAACTCTCTAGAAATTATTTCTGAGTCATCCTATATAAGCTGATGTATATTAACCTTCTCAACTAAAGCCAGAGAGCTTTCTGTGATATGCATCAACCTCCTTAATAGAAGCATCAACCTCTCTATGAAGCTGAAGTAAACATTCTTTCAGATTGCAACTTTAGGTATGGAAATTTTAGGACCTAATACAAACATTCCCAAAAAACCAAAGGGGCAATTTAGGATATTCTTTGTATAATCTCATGTTTTGGATACTTACTTGTTGATAGAGCAAAACACCCAACATTCACAATTTAAGAGAGAAAAGACTTATTCTAGCTCACAGTTTCAAAAGGTATCACAAAGTCCACAGTGAAAACACAGGCATCTACCTGAAAGAAAGCTCTTCACAGCAATGCAGACAGAAAGCCAAATGAGGGAGAAAGGACAGAGCTAGCACATAGCCTTACAGTTTCTAGCACAGTAGTTTACCTCTTCTGACCAGGACACACTTCCCAACAGGACATGGTTCCATAGTTACACACCATATCCAAATACATAATGCCTTGGGGGAACAATCCAAATCCAAACCACAACATTCTACCCCTTTAACCCAAAAGACTCATGCCCAACTTCTTATGCAAAATGCATTCAATCCTTTTTTTAAAAGTTGCCAAAGTTAACAATTTTAGTACTCCTAAAATATACAAGACCAATATCTCCTGTAAGACTCAACGCAAACTCATACTTGTGAGCCTTTATGGAAACCAAAGAAAAAGTTAAACATTTCTGACATACAATGGCAAAGGATAAACATTCCCATTTCAAAAGAAAGAGATAGGAGGATACAAAGCAATCAGACCAAACAGATTCTAAACCTAGTCTGGCAAGGGTTAAAACCCGTATTTCAGTTGAGTAGTGTAGTTTGTGTTTGGCACTAGGATAAAGCGTGGCAAGATCTGAGTTCCAAAGAGCTAGGGCGGCCTTACCCCTGCAGTGTTGCCTCTGGCTGTAAACTCCATAGCTTCTCTTTTGGGTTGGCTTAGTACATAGCCTGTAGCCTTCCTCAGGAGTCAAACCATGTTTCTGGCATCTTCAAACTTCCAGAATATCCACTACACCTCAGGCTTCTCTACCACAATGTCATACATTTTCTTTCTAGAAAGGTATTGCCTGTCCTCCAAGATCTTCTCTGAAATCAGGGGGGGGAGACTTCGTGAGCTCAGAACTCTTACATTCTGCATGGCTGTGAAATTAGCACCATGTGTATGTTGCCAAAATCTGTCACTGGTTTAAGCAGTAATATGGACCCCTTGGACAATACCTATAAAGTCTTCTGAGTTCGTAGACGCCTGAATTGCAGCAAACGCTTCTATCGTTGGCTTTACAGCGTGTCCTGAAGTCCTCTTTTCAGAGTAAGTTCCTTTACCTTTTCACCATTTAATTGGTAAAGGGCGGGCTCTGATTGATTTCTGATATCCCAACAGGGTATCTTTTTATAGTTCTGCTTCCAAGTGCTTGTCTTCTTTTCAATGCTAGTCTCCTTCAAAGCCAAGTGCTCTTCTGTTGTTTTATCCTGTTTCTTATTGTAGAAGCAGCTGGCTAAACGGGTCAAAAACATCCATGAGACAACCTAAATATTGGGCTGTCTGGAGATTCCCTCTACCGAGTTAAGTACTCTATGGCTCTTAACTTCAGTTTCCATCAAAGTTACTGAACAATCAAAAAATGATAGACCCTTTGCAAGAAATTAACATGAGTACCATTCATCATTGCTGGACCATTTGACAATAAAGTTCTCCTTCCTATCTGAAATTTTTGGAGCCTGACCTTTATAATCCACACTTCTATAAGCATTCTGATCCTCTGAGCTCTGACCAGAATCTCCCAACAAACTTGGCTCATAGTATTCAAAGACTTCTCTACCCTGCATCTTTAAAACTTTCCCACTGTCTCCTGAAAAACAATTTCAAAGGCTTCTAAACCTTTTTGTCAGGTAAAGGCACAGCAATGACCCCACTTCTGGTACTAATTTATGTCTTAGCTGCTTAATCATTGTCGAGAGAAAATACCTGATGCCCAAAATTTAAGAGAGAAAATATTTATTTTAGCTCACAATTTGAGAAGATTTTACACCATTCATTCACAGGTGTTTGGCAATGGTGGAAACACATAACTGAAGAAAGCTCATGACATGGCAGACAGAAAGCCTAGTGAGGATGGAAGAGTGGAGTTAGTGCACACCCTTTCAGGTCCTGCCCCCATGATCTGCCCCTTCTGACCAGGCACTATTCCCATCAGCTCATGGTTCCATAGGTATCCCACTACATCCAAATGCATGAGGCTTTAAGGAAACATTTCAGGTCCAAACAATAGCATGTCATATTTGTCCAGTTCCTTTTTCATTCATAAAGCCTTTAAAACACAACATCTCAGCCTGACATGTGGTTATTCTCTTAGAAGTCATTCCCCGTCCCCCAGAAAGTTTATTCTAACCTTAATAAACTCTTGACGTTATCTTCTTCTCTTTGTTAAATTATTTTATCATCCCACAACACAGTCTCAGTACACTGCCTCACAAAACAATAGATACAAATAAGAGCTAACTGAGCTCTCCTCTGTATTATGATTTATATTTCTCTATAACTCTGCCTTACCATTCTTCTATTTGTCATTTTATTAATTTGTTTATAATATAATGCTGATAATTCAAGAATTTTTTCTTGTGCTTTAAGTTGTATTTTTATTTTCACATTTTTTGGGGGCTGAATCTTACAGTCAGAATGCTGAGTTAGGGTTATCGTCGTTGTCTGGTAAAGATCTTTGGCAGTTTTCTCTAGCTATCTTTTCTTATGATTTTTATCTCACTTTGTCATTCTACTCTAATATTTTTAATATTCAAACACAAATCCTGATCTCAGCTGCTCAACATAATAGTAAATAGATCTTGAGTTTCAGATCAAGTGATAAATGCTGGGACAGAGTTAAGACTGGGTACATTTATTCTTTATTCAACAGATATAAGTATTGCTCAATCTATTTGCTAAGCACACCCTTTAATAGGTGAAGACATGAATTTCATGTGGACACCTGTGGTAGCAAGTTATACCACAAGTGAAATGATTCGTGGCAGAGAAAATTGGAACTTCCTGAAGGAGAAGAGAGAATAACATGAAAAAATAAAGGGTTATAGAGAGGTGAAATAATTCAAATAATTACAAACCAAATGCCTTTTTAAATTAACAATCATTTGTCTATCCTAGGTTTTCTCCTAAGATTTCTTCCAGTTGGTTGACCTCCAAGTCTCTCTTAAATAAAATGTTCTTGTTTCTTATATGAAGATTATTTCTGTGGAGGTAAAAAGAACAGGATACAATTTTTGGAAGCTGTTACCATGTAGAGCATGCAGGTTAGCAGAAACTTTCCAAAGGGTTCAAAACCTAAGACGACCAATCAAAGCAGAAGATAAAGATTTCATTCCTGCAACAGCATTGGATGATTTTGTCCTACCCAGATGAAGGATACATCACAAATAAAACCTGGGGTGAAGAGTGCAGCTAGGGAGGTGGAAAACGAAGATGTTAGAGTGCCTTGTGGACTAATAGGCCAGCACTAGCATATTTACCCCAACAAAAGATATTAGAGGCAGTAGTACATTATTAAATTTATTTCTCTCAATATAATTTTAAATTCCATTCTATATTTATTTCTAGCAGTACTGCACGTTTGGAATAATCTTCTGAGTCCATCTTTGCTTATGCATCATTCATTGTTTTTTTTTTTTTTTGCCCTTGTACAATTTGAAATTATTAGAGAGCAATCTTCAAAGGGCCTTTGTTGCAGTTCCATGTTCCTCTTTATTTAATTCCTTCTTTCCTTTAAATAAAAAAATTACAATTGCAATCAAATTTTAGTTTTTAAGGGCTACACATCTATTTTAAGGTTTCAGTCACCCATTTCAAAGTCTTATCTTGAAGACTCCCAATTGTGTAAACCCCTATAAGATATAAGTAGACACTATTGGTAGTCACCTAGAATCACTCAGAACTTGCTTGTAATCAGAGTACACAATCTCATCGCTGCATGAGTGCATGCCAAAGTTTTTCTTTTAGCTTGATGTGACTACAATTTTGTGCTTAAATTTGCATCAATGATGTGGAGGCTGAATTGCTGTTTCTTAGTTTATTTTAAGCCTCTTTCAACTGGGAAAGATATAAGTCTTCTTTTCCCCAGTATGCATTTCTAAATTTGAATATGATAGCTGTAGTTCTGACAGCTATATAGTTCCTTGAGAATATGGACCACACCTTATTGTACTAGGTAGAGTTAAAGTTATGCCCCTGCACACTGACACACACACACACACGCACACATATGCACACACACACACACACACACACACACACACACACACACACACACTCTCTCACACCCAAAGTTGCAGTGTAATTCTCGTCTGACTCCAGAGACTTCAGAACTGGGGAAGTCAATGTTGTTAGATTTTGCCTAAAGACTCAAAATGGGGCCACCCACATTTCCAGATCCCTTTCTCACTAGTGGAAGATTTGTCATCCTTTAATCCCCCTTTTGTATTTTTTGTAGTAAAGCACCTTTTCTAAAATAAAAATACAAATAAAAAGACAGAAAATGATGATGTTTCACCTTAGGCAGGCTGCCTGGCAGGAGAAGTGTCCTCCTTCCTCGGCTTCCAGTTCTATTCAGGCCCTTGATGGATTGGACTTGACTTTGCTTAGCCACTTCTGGGAATAAATTCTGCTACTGAGCCCAGAATCTCGACGGTTCATTTTTTTTTCTAGAAATACCACTGCAGATAAACTCATTAACTAAGGCACTTCATGGCCATAGCTAAATAATAGCAACATAGAAAATTAACCATCACATCTATTTACAGCAAAATATTGAATTGGGCGTTCTCTGTGGGTGGTGACTATGACCCGTGGACTATTTGCCTCTGGATTTATTTTATGTGAATCAAAAACTAACTTTGTACATTAAAAAAACTGGTATTTCTTTTCATTTATCTCCTTTGAAGATTTATCCCATCTTAAAGCTATATTGTGCTGAGCATATTGGCCTTTAATTTTGTCAGGTTAAGCAAAATGTTATTTCACAAAGTATAAATTCAAAATATAAATTTGAAGAATTTGAACTGAAGAGAACAGCGGCAAGGAGATAAATTATAAGATAATTACATGTGCCAAGATCACATAACTCTCTGGCTACCATGCTTCCCTAACATGCACAAGGTCCTGGGATCAATCCCAGCACCATGTAAAAATTCCCTGTGTGTGGCGGTGCATGGCTATAAACCCAGCACTTCAAAGGATTAGGAAGGGTTGCTCTGAGTTTCAGGCTAGCCTGGGATACATAGCAACCTTAGGACCAGCTGGACTAAAAACTGCAATCCTGTCTCAAAAAGCCCAATCACAATAGTCCAAGAATGAAGTCATAAAAGAAAGACTATGGCGACAGCAGCAGGTTATGAGTTATGATGATAAAGTATTCTTAGTTTCTCATGAGTGAATCAGGTAACAAGTTGGGAGACAAGAAGTTCTCAATCAGTGTCAAGAGAGATTCATTGGCTATCATTTATAACCCAACACCCTAGAACATTCTCTAGCACACATCTTAGAGAACATTCCAGAAATATATAGGTAGGTAATGCAGAGCATTCACAAACAGAAAAGCTCTTAGATAACCCAATGTCTAGTAAATGCTAAGCATGGAAAAAGCAATTAGTTACCTTTTATGGGTCTCACTTTCTGAAATTCCTGACATTCTATCTCGGGGACATTTATGCAGATTAAATACTGTGAACAACATCACTTAGCACCAGAAAAAACGCATAAGCACCCAAACTAGTTGACACATTTATTGAAGTGTTTGACACACACTCCCATTTATAGCGCTGAATTGATGGTCAGTGTGACGTGCAATGAGCAAAGTATGTAGACTGTGTTATCTCCAGTTGCTGAAAATCAGCCATTTTAAAGTTCATCACTGTTCCATCTTCATTCAAGAACTGGGCAGGTGAATTTTGACAATATCAAGTGACAGTCTCCTGAGCAGTCAGCAACTGCAAGGGGATGAGAGGTAAAGATTCTAGTAGTTCCCGCAATGATTTTGGAGGTTTCGATATTCAGCGAGCTTCCTGCTAATCAAGAGGCAGAAAAGAGTGAAGATTCTTAAGAATGAGTTCCTGGTGTGCTGTACTGCCAGTGCTGTCCACAGGTATTCCCAGAAACTTCTTAGCTCAACATTAATCAATTTTAACTCAAAACACAGACATCCAGTAGACTAGTAAAGTGATAAAGACCTAATGTTGCCTGAAGTTTATTTGTTATAGAAAGCGAACAGATCCAACCATTTAAAGGAAGAAAATTTGATGGAAAAATAATGTGACAGATAAAAAGAAATTATAGTGTCTCGCTAAGATGGAGTGTAATTGCTGCACTACTGTTGCAATGTTCTAATTCTTTATGGACTCTTAGATGAATTGAGAAAGGGCAAACGATATAAAAATCACTGTGAAATAAAGCATACAATGGCAAGGAGCTACTAGTGTGATCTCTGTGGTGTTTTCAGAGCGCTCCAACTGTTAGACTTTTATCATCCAACTCAGCTTGCTCCTGGATCCCACCACAAGCCAATGTTGATAAATAGGGAACACACACCGACCTAGTGCCGCGTCAGTCCTTTCTCTTTGATGCTATCTTCCAGATGCGACTGTCCCCTTCTATTCAGAGTTCTTGGCACTCCCGCTGCTCCATTTTCCTTCCGTATTTAGGCTCTCTTGGAATAATCTGTATTGTGCAAATCAACCTTTACAAATACTGGTTGAGCTTTATATTTACCCACATGACATTCTCTCTTTCCATCATCTTTTTTAACCTTGACATTTTTCTGATCATATCAAATGCAGTCTTTCTTTGATGTGTTGCCTTGCCAGTTGTGTCGGCTTACTTGTGGTTCAGCATGGTTTAAAATGGGTTTCTTTCTTAACACACACTGAGTCTTTATTTTTTCCCCACCAGCCGGTTCCCATGGCTTCCCTGTCCTTGAAATTGAGCTGGAATAGCTGGCAAGTATTGTCAACATATTTGTCTGTACCTTTTCTGCATCGGCTCATCATTTCAAAGTAGCTTTTGGCTGCTTTTTCTGCTAGGTGTCTCTCTAAAAATTTCAAAACAAATAAGAAATAAACAAAAAAATGTATTTTGTATTTCATCATTATTACTATACTAATACTTATATTTCATCCAGCTATTTTGCCAAACAAAATGTGGGATACTCAGGCAAGTTTTTCTTCATTAGCTTAATTGAATGTTTTACAATGTATACATAGACCAAAACATCACATTTTGTCATATAAGTGTACATAATTATTTGCCAATTAAAATTAATTAAAGTGAATTCCACTTCAATAAAAATCTAAGTAATGAAATAAGAAATCATTCCAAATTAAAAGTTTAGTAGTCTGTATCTTATTTATAATCCCAGAAACCTCACTTTGCTAGAAGACATGTAAAAGATTAAGCCTGTTCTGTTTACTGGGTAACACAGCTTGCAAAGCAATTTCAGCACTTTTAACTTACTTCATACTTACGACTATTTTATGAGACAGAAATTATTTACTCTGTAAATCTGACTGAGGATACTGGGCTCAAGATAGTCAAAAAAAAAAAAAAGTGCCCAGATCATACAATTTCTATGTGGGAGAGCCAGGATTTAAATTTACATGTCTTCCCTTCTCTTTCTCAAGAATCAACTTCCAAAGCTGAATTCAAGCAACATCTTCCTTGGGAAATTTACTCAGGCTGCCCTTTACTCCAGAGTGAATTGCTTCCTGCCGTCTTTACGTTGCCAGGAGCTTACACACATGTTATTATGTCACACACACTGTCACTCTTGATTGTTCCTGTGTTTTACTCATTTGCAATGAACTTGAGTCACTTAAAAGACAAAATAGTGCCTTGCCAAAATGTCTGTATCCTAATCCCTAGACTAAAAGTGCATTATTTTACACAATAAAAGAGCACCTATACAACTCAGATGGGCCCAATCTAATCACAAGGATCGTGGAACTAGAGAAATATTTATGACTGTGGTCAGGCGTGAAATGACAAGGGAAGTAAGACAGATATAACTTTGTTAGCTCTCAATATGGAGTAGAAAGGTCATGAGTCATGAAATACACATTGCCTGTAAATACCTAAAGAGGGCTGAATTTTCCTTAGAGATTCCTAAGAGGAAAACATCTTTATTGACACCTATATCTTAAGTCAGTGAGACCCTACTTTATTCTTCTAACTTCCAGAAAGCTTCATGAATGTATTCGTATTTTTAGGTTACTGAGTTTGTGGTCAAATATTACAGAAGTAATAAAAAACTAAGGTCGGTGAGGTATCATATTCACTATAATGTTTCACTGAAATATTGCCTGAAACTAACTTATTAAGTCCACAGTGAGCCTTTCCACCCTCTGCACGGAACGTGACATCCTAGAAGGAAGGCTTTACTCATAGTTGCTACAATAGCAATGATAAATATAAATACAACTTCTTGAATTATTACCGTGACAGCTGTTAAAATGTGGTGTTCATTAAAATAGTCTGTTTATAATTGTGTATTCTGGAGTGTAACCTCTAAGGCTCCTGATTAAGCTGTTTCAGGATGAAGCTCTAATGGCTCTGTGCTCTGACTTTCCACGACACTCGTCATCAGGGAGTGGTCAGGACGCTGTGTGACTGTCTCTGTAGTGCTTCCTCCTTCATGAGCGCTGGAAACAACTCTGACAAGTCTTATTTCTACATCAGTGAGCAAGCAGAAAATGAAGAGATTCACTTTTCTAATTCTCTATCTTCTATTTTGTTTTACTTTGAATTATCACATCTGACAGAAAATAATATGATATGTTGGTACACGTAGAAACTGTGCAATGATGAAATCAGCATAATGAGTTTACCCATCACTTTGGATGTTTGTCACTTTCCAAATTTTTAAAACCTCATTTTTCATCAAGGAAATGTCTGGATTTCAAGGTAACCTGGAAGAAAATAATGACATTTTAGCATTCTCTGTTAAGCCAGCTGGCATCATGCAAGGCCAGCACAATTTCTCAGAAGTGGTCGTTGTGGCATGTTACATCGAGAAAATAGTAATGAAGAAAATTTCCCTTTTCTTTCATTAGGCTGAAGAGTGGAGAACTTCACTGCTTAAGCAAGCATTGAAAACAAAAGGCAAAATAATATGGAAGAATGTTACCAATTGACCATTTGTAGGCGGTGAATATTTTTCTGTTCACAAATGTAATTAAAGCTCATACTAAAAAGAGAGTTGAAAAACACAGATGCAAAGAAGTAAATGAGAATTTCTGAAAGTTTCACAGCCTAAAGATAAGCCCTGCCTAGCATTTTTTTACTCTCCGTTCTTTAACAAATGTGTCATTGTTATGTGCGACAATACTCTATATATAGTTGCCACATCATGCTCTTTTACCAATACTATAGGATCAACTTGATTCCATAGGGCCAACTTATTATAATGAGATTGTTTTCATCGAATTCTTTTTCTCTAAAATAGCTAACTTATTCGGAAATCTTAAGGTTACTTTAAAAATTCACACTCCAAGTTTACATATATTGCTTGTGAAGAAATGCAACTAGCTCTTTCTGGAGTGTCACAGGTGCTGAGTCACCTGAAAGCGGCGACAGCTAATCATATTAGCAAGAAGTTAATTTAGAGGTACCTTGCCCTCTGGCACCCCACACATCAGGTAGACCTGTAGCTGTTTAATTTACAGTGGCATGCACATGGGCTAAGCCATGTTTAGAAAATAATGTGCATTCTAGTCCTGCTTTTCTCCAATTGTTGTGAAGTTTTGTTGAAAAAGACAGAATTCCAGAACGTTAAGAACATAAATCACATTGTTGGAAATTGTCCTTCTCTAAAAGTTTATGGTTGTGGTGCAGTGCCATTTTTCTTCTGGACTTGAATTTGACTGAATTTCACTTGTCTTCACAAAGAAATATTTTCATTTTCATTTTCAGCTCAGTCATAAATTGTTGAAAATATTCTCTCAACAGGTAAATGAAAATGTAATAATAGCCCAACTGAGCTTTAGCACTGGAAAATACTCCGTATATATTAAAAATACAGGAAAATATTTTGATAAACCTGAGTGGCCTAATAAGTTGTCAGCCTTGCAGCCAGACTGATGCCAAATCGAAATCTGATGTGAATAGCTTAGTTTTGTGGATTAATTACAGAAGGCGAAAAAAATCCCTTGGATTAGTTTCTTCTGCTACTGAAGAGAATTTTCTAAATTAGAGATATGGGAGCAAATCTAGATGTGCAAATTTCCCATCTTTTATCTAACTAAATGACAGCAGTCTTTTCATCTGGCCCAGTCCGCTGGAGGTGAGCTGCTGTGGAAGTCTCTACGTAGGATTTTCCTTTTACTTCTCTAGCTGAATGACTTGCTTTAAGGAGCAATCAATGTTAACAATCAATACAACAAAGGTTACCTCTTTGCTTGGTCAACAGACCTAGAAAACCCATGCTGTTCATATATGATTTCAATCAAAAGCAAATCATGTTAACAATCTGATATGTTTTGGGGATCTTGTTAACTTTTTAAATACTGTGCTTTTAAAATACAGACAGATACTGCAAACTTCTTAAGGTATTGATATGAGACAAGTAAGTTACATGATGGTATTTTTATTTATTTATTTTTTGAGACAAATCTTGCTCTGTGTAGTCCAGGCTGGTCCTGAACTCACTACGTTGCCCAGGCTGCGTTTGAACTCACAGCCACCCGAATGCTGTGACTACAGGTGTTAGCCACCAGGCCTGGTTTATGTGGTTGGTGCTGGGAAATCAAACTTAGGGCTTTCCATCTAGTAGTAGGTGAGTGCTCTGATGGCTGTGCTATTCCTCCAGCCCCCAGGATGATATTTTCAAATGGTCAATGAATTGACTGTCCAGGTTGATTGGGTTTTCTAATAAAAACACCATATAAAACAGCACGCAGAACACTAGGAAGATGAGGAATCGTTTCTGTTTCTAACTCTGTCACTAACAAGTTCAGAGAGCTTGAGAGTGTGTTACTCTCCTGTGTTGGAGAGAAAAATGATGAGAGAAAACATGATAAAATATATTACCATGTGAAAGGCTAAATGACACTTTTGAAATAAGTAGAGTTAATCTGAGAAAATAGAAACATGTGCAAATATTAGAAGAAAAAAATCAATGGCAATAAAAAATAAGTCATTTTAACCCCAACTTTTGCTTGTAAGACACAAAGGAAAACTAACATCTGGTCATTTGCATAGTTTTGATCACAGAAATAAAATATGACTGCTCTCTCTTGGAAGAAAACCAACTAGCACGAGGGCTATCACTCAGAAAAAAGAATGCAGCAGACTCCTGTAGTGTTGTGGCAGGATGGGAAAAGGTGATGTACTCTTGATTTCATCGAGGAAGCAGCACTTGGAGGCAATACTGAGAGTGGAACTGATTGGAATAGGCAACTTAGTTTGAGTCCAAATGTAAGGAAGACAAGAACAAGAAAATATTTTATGTCTGGGTATAAAAACTTCCAGCTTAATCAGACACGTTCCTTCTCCCATCGACTCTGGCCATGTCCATTGAGTGGACAAATCTCATGCTTGTGTGACTTCATTGCCTCTCTGGGACTTTTTGACTGATCATACTTGCTCTTCAAAAAACACAATGAAATAGTAAAAGGCTGCAGTGTGTACTTACATGTTCTGTCAGTGGGAATTGACGTGGTATCCACACTATGTAGGGAGCACATTCAGTTTAAAGCTGTGAGATAATGCAGCCCTTGGCCTGAGTCCTGCCCCATTCTCAATGTGCTGCATGACTCTGAATTTTCTTTTTTAAATTTCTTTGAGCCTCAGTTCCCTCATCTCTAAAATAAGGATCATGTCAAGCTCTGTATCTGATAACTATTTAGCATGAAATTATTATAAATGTGTCTAGATTCACAAGGTGAAACCTTGCTTGAGGTCAGGTTGATGTCTATGTGCACAGAAATGACCTAAGCTGCTGAAAACTGTAGAACTGGTAGATGGAGAAATGATGTATGGAAGACACTGCTCTTCAAGGACTCAACATATATTGCCTTTATTTTTATAAGAAAGAGTATCCCCAGGTAGAAATATAGGCAGCTAAAATTTCACATTCTTAAGCTTCTGTGGATTCTTGGAGAGATAGAGGACAGACAAACAGCAGCTAGGTGGATAGATAGACATCTGTTATATGAACAGAATACTCTGAGTCCTTGGATTCTTGTATATAGATATAAGTATAGATACAGATATAGGTGAAATTGGAAATGTATTCGGTGGAAATTTCTCTAAACCTAGAGTTATCCTGACAAAAGCCTAGCAGAACAAGCTTGGTTGGACTTCTCTTCGTTGTTGGACATATAAAAGATAGATTCCTAGAGGTGCAAGAGCCATCTTTTCCACAACTTAAATACCAAAAAGGAAAAAAAAAAAAAAGAACACCATATGCATGTTGAAGATTACCAGAAAGCCAAAATAAAAGCCAGAAGGAGCCTTTATGGAGAAACTCTGCAGCCTAGACTCTGAAATTCTATACTCTTCACTGAACTAAAATCACTGTTCGTTTAAGTCTCTAGGATCTGGATTTTGTTATACACAGCTGAAGCTATTCTCAACTATTAGATGAAAAGTTAAACCTCCAGGACACTGTTCACCATATTTTTTTTTTTTCTATTGGTGAGTTCCCTAGAGAAAAAGCTTTGCTTCTACTTTTGTTTTGTTTTTAATAGTTCATATCCTCTCCTTGGTATTAACCATCTACTCCTCAGGGAAAAAGTCCTTGGAACTCAGGATAATGTGCAATCGGTGCTTATGATCAGACGATTGAAAAATTTGGGCCTGGAGCCACACTACTAATTGGTGTAAAAGAGTTTAACACCGAGGATTTTTGATGCTCATCTTATCAGTCGGTATAAACTGGACACAAGAGTGGAGTTTTCTACCCAACTAATACTCATCACAAAATTAGTGGCCAGCAGGGTCAGATGTAAGTACTTGCTCAACAAAGGAAACATTTTTGTACTGTCTTTTTGCTTGCTGTGTAGATGAGGCGTAAGCCTTTGTTTGTTAGCTTCAAGGACGGTATAATAAGTATCTATGTCATAGGGTTGTCAGAAGGAAGAAAACATGTAAGTGATGTAAGGCCGTTAATAAAATGCCTAGGAGATAGTAACTACAAAGTAATAGCTTGCAAAGCTCTGATTATTATTATTATTATTAAAGACAAACTGTAAATACTGTCAACATGTAATTTGAGGAACTGCGACAGGTACTAAAGCAAAGGTTATAGTCAGACACAGGCTCTATCATGATTCATATCCTTCAATTATGAATTGTTTGATATGAGAAAATATGCTCAAAGTCTCCAAGTCTCTGAGTCTCTATAAGGAATTGGCACTGTTACGATTTGGGTCTGTAATGCCCCCAAAGCTTCATATATTTGGATATTGTAGCCCATCTATGGAACTATATCCTCTTAGGAGGTGGGGCCTGGTTAGCAGGGGCGGATCACAGGCACGTAGTGGATTAAGGGGGCGTGGTAGGTTATGGATGGGTGGCACATCACCGGGCATGTGACCTCGAAGCAATGGATTACTGAGGCTTATCCAGAAAGGGGTGGAACTTCAAGAATTGACCTGGAAGGGGTGGACTACTGGAACAGGACGTGGAAGGATATACATTAGTTCCACACTTTTCCCCTCACTTGAGTTCCTGTCTGCCATGCTGTGAGCACCTTTTTCTCATGATATGCTATGTATTTCCACCATTGCCAGCCCCCCGTACATGGACTGAGAAATCCTGACACCGTGAGCAAAAATGTATCTTTTCTTCCTTAATTTCTGAATATTCAGTATTCTATCCCAGTAACAAGCAAGTAACCAAGACACACACTTTGTAAATACTTCCCTGAATTATGAGGGTCAACTAAGGTGACTTATGTAAACTCTCAACATAGTATAGGCACTCAGTAAAACACAGTTATTATTGTGTAAAAGTTATAGTTTTTGTTTAGAACCTTTCTTCTAAAGTGCCTTAATGTTTGTTGTAGTTCTAACTTTTCAAAATGAATTTCTCATTGAGCTTTTTTTTTAGCTTTGTATACTCTGTACTTTTAGTAACAATTATTTTTTCAAATCTCTTCAAAATGTTTACTGTGCATGGTAGTTACATGTGATAGATGAGCCTGACTAGGTTGTTGGGACAAGTTGTTCGACCAAGCACACATGTGTATGTTTGTATGAAAGTAATTTGAAGTTGTGACTAACATTTATTCAACTGATTTTAAGTAAAAGAAATTTTCTTGAATATTTCGACTGAATCTTGACTAAAAAATTGAAAGCTTTAAGAGAAGAAAAAAAAAGCTGAGATTTCCTCGACAAGAATAAATTTGGCTTTAAGATTATACCACAGAAATCTTGCCTGAGTTTCCAGCCTGCAGGCTTGACCTATAGGTTTCAGGCTCAGTATCATAGCATCAACACTTGTATGTGTCTCTAGCCTGCCAGTCTGCCTTACAGATTGTAAACTTATCATCCCTGGCTTGAATTCATTCTTTAATATCAATCTTATATAATACAAGGTAAGATAAGATAAGATACATATTTTTGTAGTAGATATTTCACTTCTTTTTTGTTGGAGAACACTAAGTGATATACCTTTCCTCCTGTACAAAATTGAGTCTTGAGATAAGCAGCTTTTACTGGTTGTTTTAGAAATTCTTTGGAGAATGGCACCTTAACTTTTGACATGTCTTTTGACTAATGGGAAATGACCAGCTCTATTGCACTGGCAGATGTGGTTGTGTTTGTGTTTTTGTGTTTTGTTCTGAAATCTAGCCTTTCATTCTCTTTTCACAGTCAATTTGCTATTCCCTACAGCCTTCCACTTCCAATTTCCCACTTGTCTCCACCACACCTCGTGGGATTCTCCACTCCACTAGCTCTCTATTTCATTTTCCATCATTCCTTGTGGCTCTCCTGTCATGCACTCTCATTAATCATGGAAATCACTTTATAAACCAGGCTGGGAGGAACCTCATGGCCATTGGACACAGCAGAGTGAAAGCACAGTGTAAGATCTTTACAACAAGCTCTAGCAACATTGCATCACTGATTTTGTACCCCCTGGACAATTCTGAGGAAGTTACAGATTTTTTAACAGTGTGTTGGCATGTAGGGAGGTACAAAGAATTATATGAAGGGCTCCTGGAAATCCTCAGGGCCTGAATCAAGCATGCCAATCCCTTCCTTACAGCAGGAGCTGCTGTCCACTCTATTCCTAGACAAAGTGCTTGATTGCTTACCCATGGATATTGGTACCCTAAGAAATTTTCATTTGCTCTAACAGGCATCGCTCAGGGAAGCCAATTAATTAAACTAGTTTTCCAGCTGATAGATTGATGCATTACCACTATTTCAGTGAAGCACAAATTAGAAGCATATTGTGTCTGATGGCCTGGTCATCTCTCACTATTGATTCTAATTTTCTGGGAGATTAAGGAAGTAGAGGAAACAAAGCAAGAATTAAACCTGCGAAGGGTTTTGATAAGGGACTTGAAAATGTTGGAAACACATTTAGTAAACACCATGTACCATGTTATTGTGTTATTTTTATCACCTCACTTGAAACTCAAAGAAATCCTTTGAGGTAGATTTTAAGATCACTCCAATTTTATAAATAAAAACATAGGCTCAAAGATTTTGAATTTCTTTTGCAAGAACATACAGGTTTTTAGCAGCAGAGCTGGAAGAGAAACATACATAATTTTAATAGTTATATATTGACTCTCCATACAATTAGCAGATGAAATTTCAATGTGGATCCGGTGAATTTCCCTTCTTCCTCTTACCAGCCTCTTCTCTCTTTGCTCTCTAATGTGTGCCACATCAGGTGGCCTTTCTCTGTTGTCATGACAGTGGATTATGCCTTGCACATCTTCCATTCTTTTATGTCAATCCCAGCTATTAAAGAATAAAATCAAATCACGGGGGTAGCAAGATGTGGACATTTGCAACCTTCTCACAGTGGGGAGGGCAGGATCCATCCTAATGAAGGCAGGAGAAAGGTTGCTTTCTGGTTCCTTGGTTGTGTTGCAGCTGATGAAGCTTAAGACCTTTGAAGTGCAGATGCTTTGATCCCAGCTGCTCAATAGCTGATCCTGCCAGGCTGCTTTGAAGTACGGAAACCTACTGTTCCCTGTTTGTAGGACGTGGGAGTGCTAGAAGGGAGTGGGGAGGTGAGGGGACAAGTTAAGTGGTTGTTGCCTGAAGCCAGGTATTACATTTGATGGCAGTTTGAACCAAGGCAAAGCAAGTGGAGATGAAAAAAAGGGAAGAGCTACAGTAGTTGCTAAAGGCTTAAAATTCACACCAAGTCCATACTTACCGCAAGTGAGGAAACAAGGACCGTTTGGGAGTGAATCACTAATTCGTGTTTGCTAAAAACGATGAGTAGGGGTTTCAGTTTCACAAATATAATGCCCAGGAACTGGAGGAGATGCTTCAGCTACCTTTTAGGACAACCACTGGTAGGAAGGGAATTCAGGTACAGGGAAAACAAATATTGCAGAAACAGCAATATGTACGTCCTGTCTGAAAAATAGCGCTTGGATTACTGAGACTGCTGCCCACAGGGCACAAGACAATGCATGGAGAGGTGGACAGTAAGTGTGGAAAGGCAGGCAGTGACAGACTGAGACAGGCTATTAAAACCGTATCACAGACTTTTCATCCATAGATGAACTACAGAATTATAAAGAGGATTTTTAAATTGGTATTTTTGTCTTAAGAGTTATTGTTTCTACTAGTATGCATTTTTTCTACTAGTATGCATTTGCAATATGCAGTAGTTACATTAAAGCTTGAGGAACTGGTGCACGTACATATTGTGCCGAGTTCTCTTTCACTTCCCATCCGTGTATCCCTCCACCCACCTGTCCATGTCCTCGGTACCTTTCCACAAATCCATCTCCTTGCTTCCCACCATCTCTCTTGTTTACCTCTTTAACTTATTTTTACTTTAGATTTCTCATATTGGAGAAACGACATCATATTTAATCTTCTGGGTTCACCTCAATAAGCATAATGGTCTCTTGACCATTATGGTACATCAATTTTCCTTAAAATAAGTCAAATTTATCTCTTCTGTGGCAGAGCCCATTGTGTATATATACCACATTTTTCCTTATCTATTGATCTGTCGATAGAATTTTGGCATCTTCCATGATTTAGCTATTATGAGTTGTGCTGTTATTAACATGGACGTGCATATATATCTGTCATATGATGCTTCTAACTCTTTTTGGAAAGATACCCAGAAGAGATATTGCTGGCTCAAATGGTGAATCTACTCTCTCTCTCTCTCTCTCTCTCTCTCTCTCTCTCTCTCTCTCTCTTTCTTTCTTCCTTCCTTCCTTCCTTCCTACCTTCCTTTCTGTCTTCTTTCTTCTTTTCTTTCTTTCTTTCTTTCTTTCTTTCTTTCTTTCTTTCTTTCTTTCTTTCTTTCGGAATCTCCTTACTGATTCCCATAATGGTTGTACCAGGTTATAGTCTTGTCATCATCAGTTTAGGATAAACGGTGGCATTCTCCCCAAACTCTCAACAGCATTTGTTGTGTTTGAGTTCTTTTTTAAAAATTCCCAATTTTATTGATATGCATAAGTGCAAAATTTAAGGTTTACAATGAAGTTGAGCATTTTGGGCACATGCATATCTTGTCAAGGTGACAAGGACTTTCCCACTCTCCTTTTGTCCCTCCCCTTACCCACCCCTCCCTCCTTCTCCAACCGACCCCCGTAGTTTACTTTGTTTCTCGTTTTAAGTTCCATAAGAGTTGTGATCTGAGATTCTCAAATCAGAGAGACCATTCGATGTTTCACCTTCTGCTTCTGACTCACTTCACTAAGCATGATGTTCTCAAGCTTCTTCCATTTGCCTGTAAAAGCCTCCGATAATAGCCTTTCTCCCTGCGGTAAGGTGGAGCTGCACTGTTTGGATTTGGGTTTCCCTAAAGGCTAATAATAATAAACTTTTTTGTGTACTTATTGACCATTTGTACGTCTTCTGAGAACAACCTTTTACAACTGCTCATTTTAATTGACTCTTCTATTTTTAGAAGTCTTTTTTTTTTCATTTCCTTGTATCTTCTAGATATTAAGCCTGTGTCTGAGGAGTAGGTAGCAGTGTTTTTCCCATTCCATTGGTTCTCTCTTCCTCGTGTTGACTGTTTCTTTTGCAGGGAACAGGTTTTAAGCTGGGAAAAGACTTAAATATAAGAGTTTTAACTTTTAGAATTTTTTTTTTTTTGTGCAGAGGATAGGACTGAAAGGGGGAATGATGAATTTCAAGAGCTATTGAAATATATAAGCTGAAGGAGAAAAGTTAATTTGGTATAGAATTGAATCAGTGGGATTACAAGCATGTGTGACCATGCATAAGAGGAGAATTTTCTCTTATTTGGTATACTGAAGATACTTAGGAGCTACTCTTTTTTTTTTTTTTGTGGGAGCTGGTACATAAGTGTAACATACAATGACAATTTTCCATACCTTTAAGCTTCTTCCTACCCTCCTCCTATGCCTTTTCCCCATTTCCATAAAGTCCAATTTTGTTCGTTTGTTTGTTACATACTGTCTCAGTCACTTTCTAGTCACTGGGACACAATATCTAAGACCCAACTTACAGTATTTACAACAAGCTCTAACAATAGTAAGAAAGGGACGTTTTAGCTTAGCTAACAATTTTCAAGGGGACTCAGTCTATACATGTTTAGCCATCAAGGTCAGAAAGCTTCGACGTGAGGAGTCACCTCGTGACATGGAGGAAAGGAAGTAAAGAAAGGGGAGAAGGGAGACGGGCAATCACACCCTTCCCGGCCACCCCTCTGTCACATACACCTCCAAGGAACCTGTCATCAAAAAGCAGAGGGAATTTTCAATGCATAATTAATTTCATCCAATGAATGATCTAATCACCTTGCAAACACGTGAGTGGGAACAACCTTCCACATCCAAAAGGTGACACCTAGCATCTCCCTTTAATGTTTCTCATTTATTTGTTTAGTTTCAATTTTACGTTTCTCACCTAAGAGAAAACATTATTTAACATTCTGTCTGATTTCACTCACTGCTGTGTTCGCGAATCCCATCCATTTTCCTGCAAATGACATTATTTTATTCTTATTTTTTGATGAATATATCTCCATATATTTAATTACATTACTACTTTTTATAAATGATATGTATTAATAATGATCAAACTGAATCAATTAAGTAAAAGAAATTTTGCCATCTTCCGTACAAAAAATAATCGTCATCTTATATCAATTATTTTAAACATATTATCTAGCACTTATCTCTACTTTCTCAGTCATTTCTGCGTAGGCTTATGAACCCTAATAGTTTCAGAGCTGACAGATGACATCAGCCGAGTTAAATGTGTCTGTGCATATCAGGACTAGCCCTGCGGGAGAGACATAAATGACCTTTAATCAAGTGCTGTGAAATTGAAATGACAACCTCCCCCATGACTTAGTCCAATGAAAGACACACATGAAAAGTATTCTATGTATTTGATTAAGTCAAATTTCCTTTTCACCATTTCACTTTGAAAAAAATAACCCCTTTTCTCTCACTCTTTGATACAGATTAATATTTTATTTGTCCAAAAAATTATAAGTGCTTTGAATTTTTCTTAGAAGTTAGTCAGTGCCATCTTATACCAGTAGATTTAAATATCTCTGGCAGCTCACATTTGCATTCCCAGCACTTTGGTAGGCAGAGGCAGGAGGGTTGCAAGTTAGAGCCCAGGCTGGAATACTCAGCAAAACTCTTTTTCAAAATAAATAGAAAGGGCTGGAAACGTAACTCAGTGTGAAGGCCCTGGATTAACTCCCTAGGACTAAAATAAAGTAAATAGAATAAAATAAAAATAAAATAATAAAAAATAAGCTGGTTTCCTAGGACTCAAGTCCAAATGCAACTTCATTTGTCTAAAGAAAGAGGAAAAAGCCATATCCTCACAATTTCTATTTTTGTCTTCCTTAGAAGTAATCAAACAACACTAAATAGATGTGCCTCTGTGTGTGTGTGTGTGTGTGTGTGTGTGTGCTTGTATTCGCGTGCACATGTGTATATATGTGTGTGGTGTGGCATGGTGTTGGCTCAAGGTTTAGGCTAGAGTTCAAAGTCCTTTTACATGTTGCTTTAATCCTATTCACGGGAAACTAGGTTCTGCGTCTCACGTCACTCCAGTACCCACTTCATGTCATTAACGATTCTATTAAATATTAGATCTCTGAGACAGTTACTTATTAAACATTTCATAATCATCTGCATTTTGTCTCTTTGTTCTTTTCACCTCCACCCATTTTCTGAGTTTCTAATGAATAATAAATACTTGAACGTGAGGACTTGATCCTCTTGCTGTAGTCTGTACCAAAAACAGCGCAAACACAGTGAGGTCAACTTGACATCATATATTATCTTTGCTTGTCTCTCTTTTTTCTCCCAATTCCTGCCCCCTAAAAAAAAAGAGTTTCATCACATTGAATCATTTGGTAACATCCCAGATCAGAAAGTTTAAAAATGCTTAACAGTGCTGTAAAGCAGGATTGGATTATTTTGAGGAGCTCATGAAAATAGTAATCAACTTTACTCATTACTGCTGAGCGAGTGGAGATAGGTAATTTACACTTGTGTGGAAGGAAAAGGCTGAACTTCCTCGCAGTCCTCCCTGTTCCTCATGTGAAGTGATTTAGTGTCACTGCAGTAGGCGAAAAGCACAGCCTATTTCGTAGTTACAAATTGATTGTCCAAGAGATTTTGATAAATCAACACGATCTATGAGTCATGAAAATACTAAATGCTGAATATGTCTGAGCTACTAAATAGTTCACTGAAATATATCTCATATGCTAATATTAAAGTGAGTTTTGGAGTGCCTTTTAGTAGAGAACAATTTTTTTTTTCTTTTTCAGCTTTTACAGCTTGTCTCCATGTGATACTTTATTGTCAAAGTGGACCATGTAAATTTAAATAATATGGAAGAATGACTAGTTTTATTCACTTAAAGAAAGTGAAAATGATTTAGAAAATGATTTCTAAGCCCATATTGCTCAGATAATCAAATTTATGTCAAGCAATTAAGCATCATTTAGAATTTAAGCCTCACAGTACTGATATCCACACACTCTACTCCAAGTTAATGGTTACAATTTGTGTAAGTTACAGCTTTCAAGGGCCTTGCATTTCAAATATTTAAGGTGCATTTAATGGGAAAAGAAGACTGTAACCTGAAAACGTAGCTTAAGAATATAAGTCATTACAGTAGATGAGACTGAAAATTTTAAATACAAAGTTAAAAAGAGAAAAGCAAAAGACCACTGGCATTTTAGATATCATGAAAGTGCCTTAGTTGAAATAATGCCGGTGGAGAAACTGATATGAAACGGAAGATGTGTGACCAGTCTTGAAACATCTTGAGATATTGAATGAAAATTCATGGAAAATAGATAATACAGGTATGAGAGAAGGTGATGAACACAGACAGACAGACAGACAGACAGACAGAGAGCTGATAGATACACAGCCCCATGAGCTGCTTCCTCACATCCTACAATCATACCAGGATAAATTTCGGCCACATTTTATACCCAGTGGAAAAGAACCATTTTTTCTTGGAGATTCTTCTGCCTATATTTGTGTGTGATTGCTGCTTCATTGGCTGCAGGTTGCCATCGTCCCACTGTCCCACCTCATTGTCTTTCATAGACATTGAGGCACCTCAGGTGAGGGACACAGTCCTATCATTTCCACACAAAGCCTTTTTGTGTTTAGGAGACTTTTCCGGATGTCAGAGAAACTCATAAAAGGTTTACTTTGTAACAAAGCAGACAACTTTAAAAGGTATATTTAAATATTCCTATTCTTAAAACTCCTTTATTCACTGTACTTTAAGGTAAGGGTATAGGAAAATTTTCACGGGCTTTAAACCAAGGAATAGTGGCGGACAAGAACATTTGATACCAGACCAACAGAAGTCACTCCTCTCAACCAGTAGGGCAGATCAAGACGTGAGCAGCTGAGTAAGGAATTAACAGGACTGTAGCGGCCAGCTTCAGGAAGGTCATCTCAAAATATGTACTGGTCTCACACACAAGGATAGTTAGTTTGAATGCCCTTTTTTCAAGGACTCAACCTTTTTAAAAGTCATTTAATGTCTATTCATATGTGTTTGCATTTGGAAAACACACCCATTAAAAGGGACAAAAAGCAATATAAGTAATTCTCAGATAAATAAGATTAAAAGGCAAATATCTTTACCTTTTTCATATATATATATATATATATATATATATAATTATGTACACTGTACACACACATACATCTATCTATGTAGATAGGTGTGTGTGCGTGTGTGTGTGTGTGTGTGTGTGTGTGTGTGTGTGTTTGTGTGTGTCTTAATTACTTTTTCATCACTATGACTCGATACCCAACTTGTACAAGTTAGGGGGGGAAAAGTTTCATTTTAGCTTACAGTTTCATGAAGTCACAGTCCATTCATTTGTGAGAAGCTGAAAAGTGGGTGAAGCACATGGTGAGGCACCAGCTAGAGCCAGAGCTGGAGCTAGAACTCCAGAGACAGAGATCCCCACAGCATGGCACAACAGAGATAGGATTAGGAGGAAGTCTGGAACCAGCACATACTCATGCAAGTCAAACCTCAATAATCAGCCCCTTCCAGCCAGGCCCCACCACCCACGAATACACAGTATCAGTAGGAACACGAGGCTTTGGGGAACACTAGATCCAGCAATGGCAATATGTGTGTATGTGTATGTATATATGCATGTATGTGTGTATATATATATGTGTATATGTGTCTGTGCATATAAATCAAATGTATATATATATATATATATATATATATGCAGTACAGAGGATAAAACCCAGGGATTTGTGATATATATATATATATATATATATATATATATATATATATATATAT